>CM053649.1:19837423-20329923 GCA_028654395.1 Scutellaria barbata | reverse complement strand
CTTCCGGCGTGCATGTTCCAGCCGACGATGGCATATACTTCCGAGTGGTCGATGGCTCTATTAAGGTGAAGCTTTCAGATCTCCACCAGCGATTCTTTCGTGGAGAGTTTCGCCAGTCTCGGGAGGATGCTGTGAAGGTTGCCAAAATTCTCATTTTGTACTGCATTGTTCTTGGGGTGGATTTCGGGAAGACCCACATCGATATGTGAGTTTGGGATTTAGTCGATCAGGAGGAGCGTTGGGAGAGCTTTCCATGGGGGAAGTTCTCCTATCTTACACTTTTACGCCACATGGAGCGGCTCCCATCCGATATTCCACGACTCCAGTCAGAGCGGACCTTCACCTACCACTTTTATGGCTTCTCTGTCGCTCTGTTGGTGAGTTCTCCAAACACTCGTGTATATCCTACGTCTGCCGACTTGTGTAAAATTGTTATCGACCTACTAAATTGATTCCTTCTTCTCTTGTGCAGATTTGGGCTTACGAGGCCATTCCTCTGACGAGTACGTTTGCAGCCCGACGGCTTGACACACCACGTACTATCCCACGATGTCTGAAGTGGTGTTTCACGAAGTCCACTATTGATGTTACTCAGAGGACATTAGGTGCTGAGGTAGCTTTCTAGTCAATTATTCGTTAAGCTTTCAATACCTGTGTCAAATTACTTAATCGAAAGTTCCCTACTAACCCTATCAACGTGTTTTTTGATGTACAGCTTGATGTCTTCGAGACCCTCGTTCCTACTGTTGAGGAGGAGTCCCAGCTGTTTTGGCAGTTCATTGATATGGACTTGACGACCGGGGTCCAGCCTCTAGAGAGCAAACGTGGCCGTCGACCCGCGGGGCACTTGTATCCAGCTTCACGCGGGGCATCAGCACGTGATTCGAGGCCAGCGGAGGGGGATGCTGTATCAGCCCCTCTTCCGGGCCGACGGCTACTCGAGCGACTGCTCCTCCAGTTTCTGACGCACCTCCATCCGCAGTCTCTCCCGCTCGTGGTGATATGGGTTACTCTTCTCCGCCACACCCAAATACAGAGGTGTCTGACTCGCCTATTGCTGCTAGTCCGATCAGGCACCGGGCACCTAGACGGCGGCCTCGTGTGGTGTCTTCTTCATCACCGGACACAGTTTCCCAGGCTGGTGATGTTCCGGGGGCACCTCTGGATACGACGAGTTGTTTTCCAGATTCACCCATGCTATGGACGATCGGTTTGCTCAGATGGACCGACGCTTCGACGATCGGTTTGCACACATGCAGTCCAGCATCCTGGCTGATCACGAGCGCCTTGTGCAGTCGATTCCTGGCATGATTTACGATCAGCTGCAGTCATTCTTCGGTTCTTCGGCTGACTTCGCTCGCAGATATGGGTCCGACCATCCATCCAATTTCCCTACTCACGGATACGAAGGGCCGTCTACATCGACGCAGTACAATCCTGATGCCGATCAGACCGATCGTACATATACGAGCCCACATGTCGATCCATGCCACACACATTGGGAGAGTTGGCCACAAGTATCGGAGCAGCAGGCCACTGATACATATATCCCGGCTATTGACCCAGCATCGGCCGTCGTTATTTATCAGCCACTGCATTTCAGTCATGTCGATACTCATTCTACGCCACCTGTTGGGGAGAAGGTTGATCACGTGCCGGGCTTGGATGCAGAGTTTGTCGCTCCGGGTATTCCGGATACGAGTGCCGGGTTACGGGAGATGCGTTTGCCCAGGAAGTCTCGATACTTACGAAGTCCTTTCACCGCATGGATGAAGAAGCGGGCTGACCATTCCATGGCAGATTTCTTACTATGGACCGAGCTTGGGGACGCAGCTGATCAGTAAGAATGTTTACTTTACTAATCTTTCCCAAAGCATTTTATTTTTCTTTGTGTATAGAACTAAAATGCCGTCTTCTATTGTTTTGCAGGCGCAACGTGGGCATCGGATATCCCGTTGGACCATCATGGTTCACAGATATTATGGATCCAAACGGCGAACTGGATATCTCGGTACAGATCAGTCAGGATTGTTTTGTATTTTACTGATATGATTACAAATTTATTTGGGTATCATATTCATGTTATCTGTTTCATCCATTCAGGTCATTGATTCATATCTCGCTATACTTCAGAGCCAGCCCAAGGCCTTTGATGTTGATGTAGATGAATCTCTCAAGGGGTTGTGTCAGATTATAGATTGTTCCTTCAATGTAAGTACCGTATTCTCTTATATATTAGTTTGGAATGATTGCTCGATAAATGATTCACATGTGTTTGTTGTGTTTTTGTAGGAAACATGCAAGGAAATCTGGAATAGGATACATGCAAATGATGATCCCCGAATGCGTTACGTAGAAGAGGTGCAGGAGGAATTTGCACCTGAAGACCTGGATCGTCTCGTTCCTTGGATTTGTGGTGAGAAGCCGAGGTGGAAACATATCAAACCTTGGTGGAACAGGACGAACAAGGTACGTATTCTAGGTCTTTTGATAACTCATTATTGTTCGACTGATATTGACATTTGATAAATATGTTATTGTTTTTCGAATGTAGATATTTATGGTGCTCAATTTGGACGGGCATTGGGTGGCGGTGGAGGTGGATCTTCGTACGTATACATTGGTTTTGTTCAACAGTCTGCGTCATCATTGGGACGCTGATGTGGTGGCACTACGACTCCGACAGACTCTCCCTATTCGTCGCATATTGCCGAGATTGTTGAACCATTGTGGATATTATGGTAAGCTAGGATTTCACTCCTACTGTCCAGCGATGCTTGGTTGCTGCAGTGCCGAGTCCAGATTTTGCTACAAGCAGGATGACCCTACGAGCTGTGGCATATGGGCATTGAAGGCGATAGAGAGTTGTGTTAGTGGCATGTTTCCGATGCCAGATATAGTGAAAGGAGTTTGGCAGATTAGGCGTGATGTAGCTTTGGCATTGTATAAGTTCTCGGCAGACGCTGATACATGTGAGCCTATAGACTAGATCGGTTAGGCCGAGTTTGCACATTATTTTTCCGATTAGTGAACATTTCCCGTTGGACCATTTTTTAACATTGACAATGTGATTCTCCAGTTTTCAAAATTTGTTTCACCAATATATTTTTCTTCACATAATTGCCCAACTACGAATTTATAATATAAGTTACGTAACACAAACTAAAGCATAATACGGCTCATATGTAAGACACGAAAGAGCAACTACATACACTCGGATCGCCCAGATGTTTGGGCCAAATAAATCAGACATTTTCTTCGTGTATGTGATTCCGATTGACAAACTGAACACCTCTTTTTCTTTCTTCGTATTCCTTCATCGTTTCTGGATTGGACGTCTTCATTCCCAACTTCCTCGGCCCGATAGTCATACTGGTCCGGAATGCGCTCGGTGCATCTGGCTCTATTATGGTCACCTCGGTCGCAGCGGCTGCACCTTCCAGAACGACCCGAAGGAATTCGTTTTCTCTTGGGTCGTCCCGCTTGTTTCACCCTATCAGGTGCTCGACATAATTGACTTTCGATGTCATCCGACGCCACCCAAGTTTCTGGATTAGGAACGGGGTTCACCGTACCACTCCACATCCCCATCCACCAGTTGGTTGTGTAGTATGGTGCTACGTATGATGAAAATGATTCTTTTGCAAAACTATAACAAATAACAATAGTTAGGTCAAGCATGTTGATTTATGCTTCGAAGTAAGAAGCGAATTGATAACATGTTGTATAAATACCTTATTGCTGCACATGCGTGCGAACACGGGATCAGGTCCAGCTGAAAAATGGAACAGGTGCATTCGAACTGGTTTAGCTCCACAATAAAAATTTTACTACCATCAGTTACCTTGTACTTGCTTCATTCGAGTTTTGCAACTTGCATACACCCACCAAGCTTCACCGACTTGACTAATCTTTCATGTGCTGCGATCGTTAAGGTATTTTCTCTATCTTCGGCAGCAGTCCGCCTCTCGTAGAACCATTTCTCCAAAATGCGTCTAGAACACTCCAAAAAAGAACATATAGGCAGTTTTCTTGCCCACACAAGCCGACTATTCCATGTCTCTGCAGCGTTAGATGTCATAAAATTAAATCTTCTCACAGGACATCTCGCGCGAGCCCATCGTTGTTCTCCAGCCTTTGACAAGGTAGCTATCGCACCTTGTATGCCGGATGCTTGCAACATGGCCATATACCTATAATGACAAGCAGGTTGACAAGTAAATACTATATAGTTTCGAAAAAACAACACATATGTAGAGATTTTTTGACGTTAGATAAAAGATGTATTTACAGTGGCATCATAGAAAACGTACCTATCGAACTGTGTGGACTGATAACAATATGCAGTTTTGTGGAAAAGTCTCACCAAGTGTGTTCCGTGTCTCGCCAAGTGTTGTTGTAAATGAAAACAACATAAATCATGGACCGCATCAGGGTACACTTCTTTAATGCCATTGCTGATGCTGGCGTGCTGGTCGGACACTATAAGCAATTGGTCTGGGCAGCCATATGCTTCCCGAACATGTTTGAAGAACCAGGTCCAAGACTCGTCGTTCTCCACGTTGCCTATGTCAATTGCTAATGGAAAAATTTGGTCGTTTCCATCTTGTGTCACAGCAACAAATCCAACACCTTTATATTGACCTTTCAAATGACACTCATCCACAACTATAACCGGCCTTGCATATCGCTTAAAACCGTGAATAGATGCAGCCATTGCGTAGAAGACAAATTTGAATTTTCCATCTCGATGGGTTTCCAAAGCTGTATATGAACCGGGATTAGAAATTTTCAAGACCTGCATATACAGTGGGATCATTGCAAATGATTTTTTCGGGTCACCGTATGCAACCCTCATTGCATGTCGTTTTGCCGATAATGCCATCCTATAACTAACTTGTACACCATGTCTCTCCTTCATTTCATGCATTATGGTCCTCGGATCCAGCTTGTAATTTTCTTTTCTAACCGATTCAACGTAGTACTCACCGATCACAGCTGCAGGAAGTCGGCGAGGTTCACTACTACTCAATTCACTCCCACAATTATGTTGTAAAACAGCTTTTGAGATTTTCCAAATCCCATATTTCTCGTATGCGTGCAGGGAGAATGGACAATTATTCTTTATGCATGCACGTACCATCTCATCTTGTCGGATTTTGCCACACAGTATTCGGCTACATTGTCGATATGGTAAAATCCAACCACATTTTGCAACTCTGTTTTGCTACCAAAAGTGGCTCCTTTGTACAGGGTTGAATCTTCGGCCGGCTCGTTCACTAATTCGGGCTGCACATCAGCAGGTACTTCTGGAATAAACCACTCCGGTCTCATAATATATGATTGGAATTCCTCAAACGCCAGTCGTTGCTCTTCATTTAGAGTATCCTCAACTTCTTCGTCTAAATCGAAGTCATCATCAGCCTCTGTCGCATTTGATGATTCATCTTCATCATTGCCCGAACCTGAAACATGATATACAAGAAAACATACATTACAACTGCAAAATGTTATATCATACTTCAAAATATATAAAAAAATTTACCACTGCCATCGTCAACTAATTGTTATGGTACTCTTTCTAGTTCAGTTGCCTTTGAGATTTCTTCACCCTCTGTAAACTCGTGATGTCCATAAACATTCGGAGAACTGTTCAAATCGATGTAGTCGACACCCCGATCAGAAGCAAAGTTCGTCCGACCACTTGAAGAAGGCCAAGATGCCCACTGATCCACACTTGAGGTCCCAGCCTGGTTAGCTTCGTCTTCATTAGGAATTCCCCATTTCGAATAAAATGTTTCGTCTGATTGTAGTCCAAGGGGAACATTTGAAAAATCTCAATCTTGTTGGGGAATGTCAAATGCCGGATATGAGTCTGTCCTCGTTCCTACTCTTCCCGATGAACCCCCTACAGAGTTGGGGTTCTGAGATTCAGTACTTTTAAGGGAAACAAAAACGATAAGACACTCCACACTCATAGACAATACTCGGTCCAGATCCGAATCATTCTTAATTTTTTCCTTTTTCACGAATCCATTTATCTCCACCAGTGAATGGATCACATATCCATAATAATTCATGTCAGCATACACGAGTCCATGAATTGACTCTAATAGATCAGCAAATGTAAGTCTTTTAAGGTGAAGCAGCTCTTGGGAACCGTTTTTGTACTCTAAACCTTCCCAATATCCCCCGAACCAAACAACGACAGAAATGAAACTCATTTTTTTCCTATACATGAACAAAAAAAACAAAAACAACACACATCAGAGAGTAATCATATCTATATTGTGACAAACTGCCAAAGTGGAGCGAAATAATTCTCGGGAAAATTACACAAAATTACAATAGACTAATACACTGATATTTAACTTTAAATTTTTAATATTTTCATAAAATTTTTATATTAAAGATTTAATACTACAATGATAAAACAAAAAAATTTAATAATTGAATAATATAAATATAGGTGTTCCCAAATATAACTTACTCATTACAGTTATCTAGAAAACTCACATCAATATTCTATTAATAAAAATTTGATATCTAAAATATTTAAGATAATTACAAATTTAAAAGTACGAACATACAACATTGACTCTAATAATTATTTTAGCAAGAGCTTCTTTACCTTAAAAGAAATATTTTCATTAGAGTGAATTCACTTATTTAATTTATAAGATTAAATAATATATAAATTTTTTTTTAATAATTGAGTTATAAAAAAATAATTCATACACGAGTACGAACATCAATTAGAGTGAATTAGAGTCAATTAATTATAAAAAATTAATTTTAATTAGAGTGAATTTACTTATAAATTAAAATAATTTATAAGTACGAACATACAAGTTCACACTTTTATATATAACATTAAAATTAATTTATATATAAATATAAACAAATTACAACCCATCAAATTAAAATAAATTATCATATATTCGAATTTTAGTGAGACATGTTTTTTTAGAATTTTCGTGGATAAAAATTATTATTTTCGTAAATGATAATTTTATTTATTTTGGTGGATAATATTTTCGTGTGCAATATTTTCGTGGAAAAAAAAAATATTTTCGTGATAATAATTTTTCCGAAATATTATTTTCGTGGAGGATAAAATTTTCGTGATAATATTTTCGTGGCTAAAAAATTTATTATTTTCGTGGAGGATTATTTTATTTATTTTTGTGGCTAAAATAATTATTATTTTCGTGGCGGATAATTTTATTTATTTTCGTGGATAATATTTTCAGGCCTAAAATAATAATCATTTTCGTGGAGAATATTTTTGGAAATTTTCGTGAACAATAATAAATATTTTCGTGAACAATAATAAATATTTTCCTGCCAAAAATAATAATTATTTTCGTGGAGGATATTTCTCGAAATTTTCGTGGACAACATTTTCGTGAATAAAATAAAATTTATTTTCGTGGATAATATTTCTCGAAATTTTATTTTCGTGGATAACATTTTTGTCAATAAAATTTGCGTGGATAATATTTTTTCCGAAATATTATTTTCGTGGTGGATAATTTTAGCAGTTTTCGTATATGCTAAATTTAACTATCATAGTGTACGAAAATAAAACATATCTAACAAGAAGGTAAACACAAAAATTTATATCACAAAGCATTAAATGAAATAAATATCACAACTACAAAATTTAATTAAACACGAAAATTTACACAATATTTACATGCTCGTAACATACCTTTAAAATTCTTAAACACAAAAAATTCTTCGGTGCTTCCAAGTTGTAATCGACAACCAAAATTATACAAATTTATACAAAATGCTTATTTGAGTTTCAATGCTTATTCGATTTACACGCAAATGCTTATATAGAACATTTCGTGACATAAATTCTTACAGTAATAACAGTAAGAATTTGCAAGCATATTTTGTCATATATGCCATTATTGGGGGAGGGGGCATTACATTCACTATATAAGCTTGACACGTGGTGGGAGGGGGTTAATGATGGGAAAATGATACATTGCATGATAATTGGTGTACTGAGGGCACATGGGCGACTGTACAAGATTGGTTGACTTTGTAACAAAAATGAACATTTTGTTACACTTTGTTATATTTTAGGGTATTTTAGGGTCAATGCCTATATCAATGGGTAAAATTATGTGTAATTATAGAAAAATGGGTGTATTAGGCAATTTTCCCTAAAATTAAATTAAATTAATCAAACTTTAGAACATCTGAGTGTCGTGGGTATCGACAAAAACTTGTAGGCTAACGCATGCCAAACGTTTCCAAGGTTATGTGTAACAACCAATTTTGAGGATAGCAACTTTTTCCCCCAAAATTACTATAATGTAAATTATGAAATATATTTTAGTAATTTGATTTTCAGATATATATATTTTAGTTATATAAATAATATATATTTTAGATATATATATAATAGTTTTATGTTATATTTTAATAAAATAAAAAAAATTATATAGTATAATTAATACTTCTGTATAATATGATTAATACATTTATCTAATACAAATAATGATGAAAATATCGCGATATATCCAGATACGAATATTTTGATATGGATATTGGGGATAATGTTTTTTTCCGGGTATTGCGGATATATCGCGAATATATCGTAAAATATCGATGTCGCTATCGATACCGATTCAGTGTAGAACAAAACTTGATGGAAATCGGAAAATATCGCAGATATATCGCATAATATCGCAACAACATCAAAAATCGTGATTTTTTATGAAAAAAAGTTGATTTTGTAATTATTTTCCTAATTTGAAGTATGTATGCACTCGAAGACGGACTTGGAATTAAGAAGAAAGTTCATCCATTGATATTGAACAACTTTCAATCAGTTTTGATTCAATGAATATGAGTAGCAATGATTATAGTGATATGTCTCAAAATTCATATGTTCCTAATAAGTGACATCTATGAAAATTTACAATTTGATTGGACTACTCGAGATATTTTTTATTACCCACATCCTTAAATGTCCTATGAGGTCAAAATGAATATCAACAATATGATTGGATTAGTATACATTGTCTAATACATGGTGAAGCAGTTGGACAAAATAGAGCAACTTATGAATGACATGTACATAACTATATTAATAATAAATACAATAATGTGATGAGTTGGTATCACTATCGTTTAGATCAAATGACATTCTATCTACTTTGTTTGAATCTCATAGGTCATTCTTTTGATACTAGTGTATTATATAATATATTATCAGTTTTCATTAAAAATACAGTATTTATAATGCTTATTATCTATATGTTAGTTTTAAATATATTATTTTAATGTGATTTTGAGTGGAATATATGTGTAATGATGTGTAAAAATAATCCCTAAAATTTCATATTAAATTTTCAAAATTTTAATAAGATTTCCGTTATTTTTTTAAATTTATTGTGATATCGATATGCGATATCGATATATTCATCCATATATCCTTAAAATAAAAACTGGGATATGACATGCGATATCAATATTTTCTTCCTTGGATACAACTAATATAATCAAATAAAATAATAAAACTATTTTTAAATAAAATAAGGTAATATTTTTAAGTAAATGTTATAATATTTTTATGTTATATGATTAATACATTTACATGATTCAAGTAGTATTCTTACGTTATATTCCATTAAAATGAGGTAATATCTTTTATGTAAATAAAATAATGAAGTAATACATTTATGTAATATAACTAATACATATATGTGATCTAATTAATATATTTCGGTAAAATAAGAAAATCATTTTTTAGGTAAAATAAGGTAATACTTTAAGTAAATTCAGTAATACTTTTATGTTATATGGTTAATATTTTTACGTTCTACAAGAAATATATATGTGTTATATTCCAATAAAATAAGGTTATATTTTTATATAATACACCAAGCTAATATCATTCTAAACTTTTATATTTTCAAAACTATTATTATAAATTTATTTTGTAGCCAATGAAACATTATTGAAAATTATAAATTTACTTTACAATTATAAATTTGTTTTTACATTATTAATAGTAATAAAACTTAATATTTTTTATATTTTTCAACCAATGAATTAAGCTATTTAAGACATAAATATATCAAACTGGTAGCTGAAAATGAAGACAAAAGGACATTCGGCATGTTTTTACTTTTATATTATAATTTTAGTGAGAAAAATTCATTTTTGTTCCTTTCGTAGAGGTGGTATCGATTTTAATTCTGTTAATTTTCAATTATCAATTTTGATTAGTTTTTTAATTGAAAATTTTATTAATTTCAGTTCTTTTTCATCGAAATTTATATTCCGATCAATATTTGTCGAGTGACACACACTTATCTTTAATTCCATGATTTCTGACAACTTACGTTTATGTATAATTTTTTTCAATGTCACAATTCTTTTTATATAATTTTTCTAGATAAAATGTCATATCATCCCCCTTCTCATTAAATGACTTAAAAAAAAAGATAAAGAAATTTAAAAAAACAGAGTATAGTTAAAAGGAAAATGAAAAACGTGAAAGCAAAAATAAAACTTACTTTCAAATCCTTAAATCCTCAAATCAACCAAGAACCCTAAATCCCCAAATCAACCCAACAACTCTAATCTCTAAATTTGATTTTCAATCAATCACCAATATTTGATGTTTCTCAAGTTTCAATGTCCGAATGAGTGAAGAAATTGTTGATGGATGGATGGGAAGAAGTATATGACAAATATTGTATTTTTATTTTGGTGAAAAAGAAAAAAAGTGTGTTTAAAATGACAGATATTGCAAGTTTGGTAGCGGAAGAGTATGAGAGGAGGTTGAAGAATTCAAGAAAAAATTATTAAAAAAATGGAGTTGAATTCAGTTACAAGATTAAAATTGATAATAAAAAATGAACAAGACTAAAATGAAATTTTCCCTACTTTAGAAAGAATAACTAAAAAAAAATGGAAAGAAGGGTGGCAAATAGAATTGTCACTTTGCTAGTCCACAATCTACCATAACTATTTGGTTGGATGAAAAATCTTAATCTAACTCAACCCACCAATAAACCTTGGACTAGGCGGGTTAGCTCGTTTGATTTTTTATTTTTTATTATTATTTTAATATTTTAAAAGGAAAAAATCATATGCATTATATTTTTTCCACTTAATTCAATTTTATATGCATTGAAGTACATGTAAAAGTAATTTTAAAAATACATTATAAAAATAGATATTTATTTATAATTCCTCATATAAATAAATGACCAAGCTTAATATTTTAAATAACATTACTTGCATTAAATAATATTTTTATAAATTAAAAAAATACTTTTTCAATGACGGACCAACCCACTTGGCCCAGGCTGATCTAACCCCCCAATGCGTGCTCCTAAATGCTTAAATCAATTATTTTCGGATTGGCTCAACGGATTTAACTCATTTTGACAATTATAGTGGTAACACAATAAAGGTGGAATTCTCTATGTTAGCCAACATGGTGTTGTAGTGTTTCATAAGCACGTTTTTCATTTTCTTTCTTTTTTTTTTTTTCCTCTTGATTGTTGCAATTCAAGCAAGTGAACCGAGTTATGTCAGGAAGAAGAATTCCAATTTTTAATATCAATATATATTCTCTTAGTACTCCTTCTATTCCATAAAGATAGTAAATTTATTTTTTTCACAGCTCAAAAATATATCTTTAATGTATTAGGAAAAGTAAATTTTACATACAATTTTTTTTTTTATATCCTTATTTATTTACTCTAAAAACACGTGTGATAAAATATGATATTCTCCAAAAGCTACCTACACATTGATTCATGGATGTTAAGTAAAGATATTTGTTTTAAAAAGGTAATCACTTTAATAAGAAAAGTGGGGTGAGTGTAGAATGAGATCAATCAAATTAAATACATGAAAAGGGTGAATAGTGCTCATGACAAACTCATTTGAGATAATACTAAACTTATCAAAATTAGTTAACGGTTTATTCTTTGCCAATTTGCATGTCGGTTCAATTATTTAAAATGCCATAATTTAATCTTGATGCTACTCAATAATTGATTATCTTTTCGTTTACATCTGTATTCTCATATAGTCTATTGACTTTCGATGCGGGTCATAATCGGTGGATGGTTGTGTTGTTTAATTAAACTCAAAGTTGGTTTAAAAAAAAATTAAAATCAAAATTATATCACGGATTTTAATTTAATCAATGAGAATGGTTGAAAATAAAATATATATTATCTACACTTTAATATCATGTCTGATCAAATCATTTGCTTAAAAAAATATCTTTCGAAGAACTCTTCAATATAATTTCCTTTGTATACTCAAGATTTCTAATAGTTATAATTAAGTTGTAAGTTATAACTTCTAATTTACTATAAATTGTGCTAAGAACGAGTTTCCTATGACTTACAATAATTAAAATCTACCTTATTTTGAAAAGTTAAAAAACTTATTTTAAGTTTATTTAGCCCCTCTAAACCTCTTTTATGGTTGATTTCCTAAAAAAATTGAGAATTGATTCAAATCCTGAATGATTAGGAAATAACGATATAGTCCTTGAAAGACTGATTAAATTTAATTCTCAACTGGGAGTTGGGGCTGTAAATTGTTTTACAAAATCGTTTAGTGAATTTCTCTGTGTTTTAGAGAAAAGACTATTTGAGATATTACACCATCATTACTTATATAGTTTTGGATTGGTGTATTCATAGCTAACTATTGCATACTTGTGTGATTGATCCAAACAAATCATGAACTTAATTAATCATCCAAACTATGTATATATATACACATTAAAAGTATTTTCTAATAAGAAGGTGAGTCAAACTCACAACTTTTGCATACACAAGATGAGCAGATATAATGTCGATAGTGTGCAACAAAGCTAACTATTTACTTAATATAAGCTTAGTCCTCACTAGTACATTATATTCACCATGATTAACTCACTCAATTGGTGCATAAGCTAAGCTAGTAGCATCTTGGCAAAAGTTTTCTAGTCTATCCACCCCTCCATATAGACTTACGACTTGACTCGTTTGGGACCAACATATCAATTTCAAATTATTTCTCAAATTTTTCATTAATCCACACTCTATTTTTTAAGTTAATTTTTTACTATAACATATTTTTCACATAATTATTTTTAAATTTGACATTGTAACACATGATTATCACATTAATTTTTATTTATTTTTTAACATTTGTGATATATTTAGATGAATGCATTTTTTCTAATCGCCATATATATATATATATATATATATATATATATATATATATATATACACATGATTATCACATTAATTTTTATTTATTTTTTAACATTTGTGATATATTTAGATGAATGCATTTTTTCTAATCGCCATATATATATATATATATATATATATATATATATATATATATACATGATTATCACATTAATTTTTATTTATTTTTTAACATTTGTGATATATTTAGATGAATGCATCTTTTCTAATCACCATATATATATATATATATATATATATATATATATATATATATATTAATTTACTATAAAAAATTATATATATACTTTCATTTTGAATGTACTTTCTTAGTTTTTTGTTGTGCATTATTTTTAATAGTTAGTAATTGTTTTAAAAAAAATTGTTGAGACATTCACTGATCAAAATATTTCAACTAATACAAGCTTTAGTTTAGGTTGTGTGAGAAAGCATCTAGTCATAATAAGGATTAAAACTTAGTAACATACGAATCTATGTCAAACAATTATATTAATTATTTAACTATGAATCATGTAATTAAAGTTAATTATTATAATTATTTTTGCATGTCCATCTATTGAGAAATAATTTCCTTTTTTTCATTGTAAATTTTAGCTACAAATACTGCAACCGTAAAATTATCTTTAGTTTTGGATTGAGGAATAAAAATAGACACCAAGCATCTTTACAATGGGAATTTGTACGTGATCTTTTTAAATGATTAATATTAACAAGAACAATTCTTTTAGTTACAAGTACATATATGGATATTATCTCAGAAAAAAATACTATTTAATATTTATAAAGTTAAATTACATAGAATAACATCAACTTTGGATCGATTTTCATTTAAATATGACTTTTAAACGTTAAGATTACAAATTACCAACTTTAATATCATATCGATTTGATACATAATAGATACATTTTCTATATTAATTTTCAATTCTAAATCTAAATTTTCACATTTTTACATTTTTCAATAAGGACTTCAATTTAATATATTTTTTTCTTAATTTAATTCTTCAAATTAGATTGAGTTCTCAATTCAAGATACAATTCTAATTTTTTTTTTCATTTTTTTATATTATAGATTTATTATATTTCATTATGTATTGATGTTTTGAATAAATTAAAATAAGTTAGTGTTTTTGTAACGATGTTTATCCAACTTATCTTAATTTATATAAAAAAAATTAATTAATTCTATATTATATAATATAATATATATTAAATTGATTTTCTATACTTTTACTCATAAAATTAAAAATATAAAGGAATCTTAATTTCATGAATAGAAATTTTTTTTTTCTTTCTTTCTTTTCTTATATAAATTAAGATAATCGGAAAAAATCATTTCAAAATTATACTAATTTATCTTAATTTATCCAAAATAAGATATAAATAAATTTATAAAATACAACACAAGCATCAGAATGCTGATTGGGGTAACAAATAAATGAAGTTATAAAATCATGGAGATTATACGTTCAACAAGGAAAAGAAGCAGAGGCAATTGGCAGAAAATCCAGCAATCAACTCTACTTTTATATACATAATAAATAATCTGACCAGAGTTTGGCAATTATGGATCAAAACAAACCTACAATAAGCAACTATTTTGAAGGTAATACAATACATTGCTATTAAGTATTAAGTACATGGAATACTAATAATCTAAGTACAGAGTAAACTGTGACTAATATCTACAATCATAGCTCAGATAGCAACTAAGGATTGGAGTACTATTTTTTCTTCTTTCCAGCCAAAAGACTTTGTTTAGAGAAAATCTTACCAAAAAATCCCGGTGCTTTCCGAGTGGTTTTATCATCACATTGTTTGGCACAGTCTGTACTGATCATATTGGACTCACAGTAGTCTTCTGGAGTACTGGATTCATCTTTCAGAATCCGAAGTAGCTCCATCGCCATTGCCTTGGCTTTCTTGTTCCCATTGACAGACACGCTGACGAGGCCAGGGATAACACCCTCGTCCATGACCAACTGACAAAATTGGACGCGTTGAGAGCACAAAGAAAGAAGTATAGTGACTGCACACTCTTGGTCCTTGTCATTCTCTTTCTCAAGCAGTTTGGTTATTGAACCGATGCAACCTTCAGTTTCAATAATGGACAATCTGATCTCTTCATTCTCGCACGAATTCTTCAGAATGGTTATGCAGTATCTTGCCAAACTATCATCGTCAAGAAATGGAGTTAGTTTGGGAACCAACTTGGAAGGAATGAGGGGAGGACGAACATCACCATTCGAAGACAGATTGCTCAATATCTTTAAGGCTGGTTCAAGCAATTCTGGGATCTGGCTGTCAAGTATATTCAAAATGCCAATGAGAACACCTGATGCTACAAGTTTAGAACCGCATTGTTGGTGGTAGGACAGAACCTCGAATATAGAGAGAGCTTGCTTGGAGACCTCTGTATCAAGAAGTGATGCCAACAGAGCATACTCATCTTCCCTGATGTACGATGCATTGTTTCTACAATCCCACAAGTCACATTAGATTAGTAGTGCAAAATAATCCAAACCAGAAAAGTTGGAATGCACCATTGCTGATAACAAAACAGTATTCATGTTTTTGAGGAGTATAATCATATGAAGGAAAATTCAAGTTTTCAATGTCATAAATTAGAATTTCAAAACTGAAATACTTAGTTGCCGATATGATGCACTTATACAAGTCAATAATAAGAAGAAACAATGCTGCATTAACAACTGGAGACATTAAAGCATTCATAGCTATACATCCGGCTTTCAATAGGAGTCTCCATCAACACAAGGTCGGTTGTGATGGTAAGATTTGATTGCACAGGTCTAAGGCATATACAGGTCTAACAGAGGTACGTACATATATATATGTACAGGAAGTGAAACGCCGTACTTATTTCATATGATCTAAACTATGCTTAAAACACAATCTAGAAACACGATAACAACAACAACAAAAACTAGGCTTTTATCCCACTATATGCAGTCGGCTATATGGATCAAATCTCCATTAGAAATGAATCATTCAGGTTCATACCCAAGCAGGATCTGTTTTAATAGATATGTGCCATCTAACAATAGTACATTACCAGCCTATATAGATGTTCGTCCACTCGACTCAGACACAATGGTAGTGTGACGGAACATATTTTGTAGGTAAATCAAATATTGCTTCCCAACCCAATAAAATGAGTATTGATTCCTGTCAGTTATTGCCTATTGGTTTAAGCTTATTGCCCTAGACCAATATATTCCATAACAACGTCATAGGTCATTAACATGCCATGCATTTTTTCTCTATGTAAACCATTAAAACAACATCTGTTTCTACTGATCAATGATCCAAAGTCAACTCATAAGCAAAGAACACAGTTCAATAACAGGCACTCTCAATAAGCTCTCTCAAAGGGATTCTGTCTCCAACATAAAAAAAGAAAACACTTCAGGGCTATAACCCATTTGTGGAGAATATATACCTTAATGTGGGTGTAGAACTGGTAATCATGACAATGACAGTTATAATTGATTATCCTGGTTGCTCCTGTGGAAGATAGCTAGCTATAGATGGAAATCACTGACAGACTGCTCTAACTACTTGTGCTTCTTAGGTGGTCATTTTCTATTTCTTCCTTTGGTTTATACAACACATACACTCAATCTAAACATTTAACATATAAAACAAGCGTACCAAGTTCATGAGATACATATTATGAGTCTACTCAGGCTTTATGTTGGGAAAATTTACAGTAAATTGTATACCGCATTCTTATCTCAACTGATGCTTTATTGTGGAAAGTTTCAACACCACAGAAATTACTCACAGACAGTTGCCCGTTGCAAAAAGATTTTAGGAAATTCCATATACTTTCATGATATGAGTTTCCCATGCCCACAATGGTTTTGTCAAGAACTAGAGAGCCTAATATAGAATTTATAATTACCCGTGTTTCTGCACGAACTCAAACAATAAGAGGCATCCAGTCATCTGCGCTTCTATGTCATGAAGGTCAAGAGCATCCTTCAAAAATTTAAGAATTACTTGGATAAACTTCCCAGATGGGAGCTCTGTCCAAGATTCATCATTGTTTTTCAATAACCTTTTGATATTTTCAACTGTGTTGCACTGAGCATCCCAGGGAAGTGAACTAAATTTAGAGAGAAATTCCAAATCTATTTCATGTGAGGGTTTCACATCATTACTCATCTTACCCCACAAGCGTTCTGAACCATGACTAGATCCAAGTGATACATTGCTGAAGTCTAGGGGAAGATATAGATCATTCATAGAACTGCTCAGACTAGCAATGGAATTTGAAGAACTTTCCCATGATCCAACTAGTGCCTCCTGAATTTTTGGATCCGGAATAGACACACTATGCAAGTCACACCATTTCATTATCAGGTCTTTCATAACAGTATTTGAGGTGGAAGACAAGTGGGAGAGCTTCTCATTTGTCTTCGGGCAATACTCATGACCTTCATCAAACCAATTTTGGATCCACATCCTTTCATATGTTTGTCCTGATGCAATGACAACAGGATCATACATTAACCTTGATGATAAAGGACAAATGAATTCCTCAGGTGGCACGGGCCTACTTAAAATGTCAATTTGAGCTTTGTTGGACCTATAATCTGCACGGAGTTCCACTTCATTTGATAAATGGTAAGGGTTTGAAAATGGAAAAGGATCTTCATGCTCTGATGAACCATTGTCCTTCTGCTCAGTCGCTTTAATCTTTTCATATTTGCTGAGAAGATTCAGGAAGAATAATAGGATATTCCTCTTACTCTGTTCACTTTCATTAAATTTATTGAGTAGCTTTTTAATGGATCTTTTCTCAATCAGCAGAGCTTTATGGGAGGAGATACGAAGACAGGAGGAAACATCGTGAATAGTAGCAAGTGCTGCTTCCTTTGTTGAATCAGTTGTAGAGCCATATTTATGAAGCAATTCCCGTAGCATCTTCCCAGCCTCCTCTTCAGATGGATCCAAATAAAAAGCTGCAGTCCTAAGATCAGCAACAATTCCAGATATCTGAGAAAAAATGTATAGTAAAATGTGTTACGGTTTGAAGTTTTCTCCAGCTCCTTGGTAAACAAGTGTGTAGTTGCAGCATCAATATTGCTGTGCGAAAATTGCAATATGATTTCAAATTATTCCCAATTCCCAAGAAAGTGGAGCTTAATTGAGAGTAATGATACATTACTGTGTAAAAGTTGACTATTGGAACTGTTGGTTTCTGTCAATTTCAATTAAAAAAAATGAAGGAGATACATTTTCTTTTAAAATGAGCAACTGTTTATGAGTCTTCCGTGTATGATTTGAAGGACCCTAGAAGGCTTATCCAGAACTGACATTCGAACATATATTTTATCTAGCATTTTCATCATCTCTCCATTCTTTTAGTGGAGATGATAGAAAATAAAAAAGCTTGCTTGGTTTCCTTTCCAATCTTCACTAGCATTTTCAAGAGACAAGTATGCGTTTTTGTCTTTTATGCTCTTTAGAAATTTTATATATTATTTTCATCCACAAAATATAAATTATATCTTTGAATATGATTAACTACAGAAAAATGACGTTAACAAGACATAACATTTAGAATGTCCACTAACCATAAAAAAAATATTGACAATAAACCTTTTGAAAACAAATGTTCCAAAAAATACATCAATTCAATACACATCCACATGCAACTTTAATCTCAACATGATATCCAATCCCACTGACAAAATGTATTCTATCAAGACTATCGATCTCCTAGGAATGAATACAAAACGTCACCCAAGTTTGTTGCGGAACAATGAGCAAAGAAATCAACAAGATATTAATGAGAATATTTTCCTGGATTAATATTAACGCTAGGGGGGTATTATTCTTCACCTAGTGAGAAACAGGCATGAAAAGTGTCTAGATATTCTAGCATACTAGGAAAGTTTTATTTATGTCCCTACACGGTGAAATGTATTACCTAGAAGTTGAACATCTCTTTCTTTTCAGTACAAAGCAGTGGTTCTTACTTGAACGTCCTTTCCTATCCCTAGAGACATAAGTTCATGTTTGGAGCAACTAAGTTAATTTTCTCTCCCCTCCCTCCCTCCCTCCCTCTATGAAGGTCGGTTTCAAATGAGAAATGGAAATTTCATACTGAACAGATATTCTCGGTAGCTAGGTTGATGGCAAAGATCCAGGATCATGTTTGAAGATAATTGGCAAAGAAATAGTAACTTCAAATACCAGCATTTGCAAATATGAGTGTAATGACATACCTACACAATCATTAAAAGGAAAGATGCAGTAACACTATTTCAAACTCTCAGAGAAACATTCTGGAAAGAATTTATTCTTTCATACAGATGTTGACCATTTACCTTTTTAGCCAACATCATGGGTACCATATTTTGAATTTGGCTGAGACTCTGATCCAATAAATTCTTTGACCTCTTACATCTGGACAGTATAGCATCTCCGGTAAGTGCCTAATAATTGCAATGAAAATTGTAAGTTAAGATCATAGAACAATCAGACACATAGAAAAAATAAATTTCACTGAATATTATGTGCTGCAGCATATTGTGAGTCAGGCAAGACATATATTTTGGCCATTCTACTAGCATTTATGGGTACATAGTATCCATTTGATTGTTAATATTACAAAGGGGTCAAACTCTGAAAAAGATACTATAAATACAAAATGTTAGAGAGATAAGATAAATACAATCATGCATTTCCTTTCTCACCATTTCATCTTTTGGTTCCCTTTCTTTTTCTGTTCGTCCATTGTATCAAACATGTGATTTTATCAGTTAAAGAAAGGAAATGATAAGAATTATCTGGGCAAACAAAAGACCACAATATATACCATTGAACTAGAAAAAGGATATAGTACCATCAAGGAAGTTGTTTTATCACAACATTATCTCATTACTTCCGAGTTATACTAATCACAAGAAATGTAACACAAATAGATAAGAAGGTAAAAGTGTAAAACATGCATAAAGGCCTGGAAGAGTCTAGTAATTGGGAATGTTCACACTCTAAGCTACATACAGAGAAGCTAGAAACCAAATTGATAATTGACATCCTAAATACCAACTAAATAATTAAATTTGACATCACTACAGCCAACCATGCACTTCCAAAAACAAGGTGGCAAACAAAAAGGACATCTTTGACAAATGAAACACTTCCATATTAACGGAAGCAGAGCAAAGTCCATACCAAATAAAGTATACTGGACTCACTGCAGTGGTGCAGCAGAGACTTCGCTTTGCCAATACCATTATTTAACAAGCAAAGTGCATCTATTCCTGAAGAACAGCGAGGGCGAGCTGATTCTATTTCTGGAAAAATCTTTAAAACTCTAAGGACAAATCTTAATAGCTCTGAGCACATTTGAGCATGCACCTGCAATAACACGAGACCTCAAATCTTTAAACCAATAATCTGATGTCATTAGAATAGCTGATGCTACCACAATAAGAATATAAAGAACAACTAACATAATTGTGATGAAGCTACCACAATCAGATAAATCTAGGTCTTATGGAACACATTATCTAGGGATAGGGAGAGGGCCGAGAAGATAGTATTTACACACCTTAAATGTTTGAGCTGATGGCAGTCCTTCCACAACTTCAGCAACATGATTTCCCATGAGAAAACAATTGTCCCAAATAAAAATAATTCAGCTGCCAAAAAACATGATAATATTAGTTTATCAATCCAACTTTATACGACAAAAGAGACATTAATGTAACCGATTAGATTGGACTTTTCAATACAAAACCCAAATTTAATAAGGCAAAATTCTTTCTAGAGCTCTTACCATTCAGAAATGAGTCAAGAGAACATGTTTTGCATGTCTCCAAGACGCCATGTCCGAAAGCAACTACGTGTAAATATACAGTAGTTTATCTGGTATCAGTGACTAGCATATCAATTTCAAATTATATGCACCGTTTGTAATTGATCTAACTTCCTCTATTTATACCAAGTGAAGTGTTCATTTAACCCATTTCCTTATCATCCCAATTGACCAGATGCATCAGCTGTGTAATAAAATAACAAAAAGCTAAGAGATAGACGTCTTCATCTACAAACTAAACACAACAGTATTGCTACAATAAATAGCAAAGAAGCAATGAAATCAAAATCCAATTGATGAACCTCAGAATTACCAAAAAACCATCAAAAACTCAGAAGAGATGAGGAAAACCCTTACCCAACCGAGCCAGGTGAACATCCAATGATTATCCAAATTGAAGCCAACTTTTCCTTTTCTTATCCCAAACCCCAGTTGCATGCATCTTTCTTTCTTCTCACCTGAAAGCGACGCCAACTTTGTCACAACATCAAGCTTTAACCACTCTCATCACTCGGGAACCAGAATTAAACTATACATTTTAGCAATCCACTTTGACCCTCCAAATTATTTAAAAAAACAAAAAACCCAATCCAAACAGAACATGATGATGCGGTCAGCCCAGTTTCAATTCCTCCCAATGAATGCAGAGAGAGAGAGAGAGAGAGAGAGAGAGAGAGAGGAGAATGGCTTTTGGAATTAAAGAAAGGTTGAGTAATTGCAGTCAAAAGCAAAAGCACCCAACAGCAGCCTGCTTACTTTTACAATATAGATGTTGGCCGTTTCTTACTAAATCAATTTCAGAGCGATGAATAGTGGAAGAAGAAACCGTGGGTGTGGAAATAGTCAATTTCAATGAATATAAATATGATTCTTCTCAGAGCTTAAGAAAAGTAGTGGCACAAAATTAAAGAAGTTGTGTACACATCAGTCCCTATCCAGTTTCTATGGTACCCCAATTTCATTGGTCTTAATATAAATCCTTTTAAAATCTATAACCTATTTTGATTCATTCAATTCATACCCTTCCCAGCAGGGAAAAAAAATTCATTTCTGGCCGTGCACATTAATTTTTTTTTTTTTTATCTCGATTACTTTAATTTTTATTTTTAATTTTATGCTCTTTATATTTTCTTTACCATGTTCTAAAATTACGTCTGACTAATCTGAACATAACAATCTCGATTTCTAGAGATTGTAACAATAAAATCGTTGACATTGACTCGCCATTTTTTGTTTTCCTGTACTATATTTTATCCCAATAATGTTTTTTTTTAATTTTGCTAATAAATGAGTAAAAAATAATAAAAGGAAAGGACAAAAGAATAAAGCAGAAATAAAATTGATGGACAAAAGACAAAAACAATTCGAAGTGTAATAACACAAAACTGTATATATAGATTCACATAGAAGAAAGTAAGAAAAGTAAGAATTGGTGATTGGTTCACCAAAAGCAGGTGCATGGAAGGTAGAAGAAGAAAACTTTATATTAATAGTGCAGGGACCTACTTTGATATTGAAAGCCCTCTTGCCCTCATGTTATTCATTTTTTTAATATACTAGCAGAAAATAAGTGTTTAGCACCTTAAATATTAGAGATCTAGAGTTGCATAAATTTATTTGTTATAATAATATAATAGTAATTTATTGAAGTTTTTCGACAGTATAAAATTTTCATGAATTAATACACTAGTTTGTTTTATAGTTTGATCAGTGTAAGATGTCTGCCTGCGTTCTATTTTAAGAAGAAAAAAATATATAAGGAAATTTATTTATTTCTCGTTTGTTAAGTTATGGGTCATAATTATAATTTCAATCATTTTCAAGTTCATGTATTAATATTAATTGTATAACTAATTGTAACATTTTGGTTCTTGTTCGTTGCTACTACCTAATAATACTAATATTGCTTTATACTTCTTCAATGGTGTCTTATGATGATCAGTGTAAGCGATTTGGAGTTTGAATGTGATCATTCATTGAGTTATGAAGTCCACCCCCCCCCCCCCTTTTTAATTGTAAGTTTTGTATTTATTTCACATTTACTTTGTTATTTTGTAATTACTTGAATAATATTTGGATTCCAATTTGTTATTTATATTATTTAGACGAATTCCACATTTTAATTGTAATTTTCAAATTTATTAAAATTACTTTAATATCTTAATATTTATATATTAATATTCATTTAATAATTATTTGGTATATTGAATTTGTTTTAAATTCAATCATAGTTTATAGATTTATTAAAATAAATTATTTACATAAAATTGCAATGATTAGATTTTTATTAGGTAAATTTACATGTCTTTATATAATTTTTATACAAAATATTAGGTAACAATTTCGAATTATTTTGACTAATTTCCAATTATTTAAGATTTACTATTTAAATTGATATATTTAATTAACACTTCATTTTTAATTCATCCATCTAATTTAATTTATTTTTTAGTTTGTTTCTGATTATAAATTTATTATAAAATATTTAATTCTAGTATTACAATAAGTAGTATATTTAGATTTTGTCTTCCCGAAGAAATAATATTAAGAAAGTGGGAAAGTACAAAATTAATGTAGACTAGTAATCTAATGCAACAAATTCAAATTGTTGGCAAGTTAATATAATAATTTTTGTTAGATATGATAATTTTTGTTATTACATATAATATTTTTTTTGTTAATATTGAAGGAACTTGAATTTTGACGGAACATGATGCTACAGGTAGCCTTTTGGGGGTGATTGTAACTTCGCAAAGTTTGGCTGATGATAGTAACAAAACAAAACAAAAATAAAACACTAAATTAAAAAATAAAATTATATGCGTGTATTCAAAAAGAATGATATTTTGTCTGAAAATTTTGTAACGTGTATATATATATATATATATATATATATATATATATATATATATATATATATATATATATATATATATATTATAATTATATTTTGATTTTCAATATGTGCTAATAAGTTAGATCATTCTTTTTTCTAAAAAAAAAATATTATTGAAAATGAATAATTAATTTAGAGTGCTGAAAATTATTAGAGTTGCACTTATGTGCAACTTTTGTGTGAATCTTTGATTCATGCAATTCATACAATGCGGGTCAGGTTTGGATGAATTCGATTGGGATTGGTGCATTTTTTTTACCTTGATTTTTATATTATTTTAGTCATACATTTATATTATGTTAAACATACCATTATGTTATACTTTAACTTACAAAATAAATCCTTACTTAGGTAAAAAAAAAAAAAGAAAACCTTTAATTTTGGCAAAAAATCATAATTTCAAAATAAAAATTCCTAATTTGTACAAATATACCTTTATGTGGTATTACATATATCTTTAAATAATATTAATCATATCTTTATATAATACATAAAAATACAACTAATATAATTAAAAGGTATGACTAACATATCATAAAGATATGCTTAACATAACATAAATGTGTGTTTCATATAACATAAAGGCCCTAAAAATATAACTAACATAATATAAAGGTATGCTTAACATAATATAAATGTAACCTTGAGCGAATTTTGGTGGATTTGAGTACACCTACTCAGACGTGTGGAGAGTACGTGGTATGACGCCAGATGGGATCCTCTGTACCCACTTCTGTGTACCAGTCATGTACCATTTAAAAAACGACGTCGTTTTCATATATAATTAATAAAGATTTTTGCGGTAAGTTCTCTTCAGCAGTGCTGGCTCAAGCCGTAATATTTTTTTCTATTTTTTCTCACACACGGTAATCTTTTATATTTATATATATATATATATATATATATATATTTTTTTTTTTTTCATTTCACACGACTGAAATCTTTTCAAGAAACAAATGAAAGGAAAATATATTGAAAAATATCGACAAATATTTTTCAAAATACAAATAAACAAGTCAAAGGAAAATATCGTCAAATATTCTTCCATGCATTCTAATCTCAATAGTTTCGGCTTATACTTTTTTTACATTCATAGTTCTTAGGGTCTAAATATATATTATTTGATATTTTACTTATGTTAGTATTCAGATTAACACTTCATGGAAGGAGAATCCACCTCTTGTCGTCGATTGAATTTTGAAGATGTTAATGAAGAACAAAAGAAAGAAAGTTCGTGCGATGTTAATGAATTCTGTCAAAATATGTTCAACCTTACAAGTGAGAAAGATTTAAAAAGTACTACTTTATCAATACCTAAAGAATTGATTCCGAAAACCTAAAGAATTGATTCCGAAAATTGGTATGGAGTTTGATATTGAAGAAGATGCTTATCAGTTTTATTTCAAGTATGCTAAACAAGTTGGATTTGGAATAAGAAGGAGCAAAAGTCATAAAGATAAATCTGGTGAAGTAATTGATAGAATCTTTTGTTGTAGTGCTGAAGGGAAGAGGGAAAATGACAAACGAGATACTTATGTGAAAGAAAATGACAAACGAGATACTTATGTGAAAGTACCTCGTCCAGAAAGGTTGTGAAGCTGAAAATTTTCGGTGGTTAAGTTTGTTGAAGATCATAATCACTACCTTTCAAGTCCAAGCAAAACACACTTACACAGTAGTCATAGGAATATAACTTCATCAGCAGCTATACAGATTCAAATGGCAAATGATGTAGGTATCCGACCAAAAACATCTCATGATCTTATGGTGAGACAAGTAGGGGATGGCAAATGATGTAGGTATCCGACCAAAAACATCTCATGATCTTATGGTGAGACAAGTAGGGGAAGAGAGAATATATGTTTCATTCCTGTGGATTACAAAAATTATTTGCGATCTAAAAGAACAAGAAACATGATGAAAGGAGATACAGGAGGAGTATTAAAATATTTGAATAAGATGCAATTTGATGATCCTTATTTTTTCTATTCTATTCAAGTTGATGAAGATGATCTGATTACTAATATTTTTTGGTCTGATGGAAAGATGAGAGCAGATTACTCAAATTTTGGAGATGTTGTTTGCTTTGACACAACTTACAGAAATGAAGGTCGTCCAATTGTGTTATTTGTAGGTGTGAATCATCACAAACAGAGTATAGTTTTTGGTGCTGCATTGTTATACGATGAAACCTCTTTAACATTTGAGTGGTTATTCGATACATTTGCCAAAGCTATGTGGAAGAAAAAACCAATAACTATTCTTACGGATCAAGATGCAGCAATGGCAAAACTATGTGGAAGAAAAAACCAATAACTACAGCAATGGCAAAAGCTCTAGTTTCCAAATGGCCTGAAACTAATCATCGTTTGTGTATTTGGCATATTTATCAAAATGCTGCAATCCATTTATTAAAATTCTTTAGCAGGAAGGCCAATTGCAGTTTGGTTGAAAAGAGTTTCAGTATGAAAAGAAGAAAGTGAAAAAAGACGTGAGAAAATTAAAATTCCTCAACAGAGTATGAAAAGAAGAAAGTGAAAAAAGACGTGAGAAAATTAAATTCCTCAACAGAGACGTGAGAAAATTAAAATTCCTCAGCAGAGATTGGCCAATTGCAATTTGGTTGAAAAGAGTTTCAGTATGGAAAGAAAAAAGTGAAAAATGATTAAATAAGTAGAAAAAAGATAAAATAAAAAGGAAAAAAGATTTCAGTCGTGTGAAATGATACGGATTTAGGATTCGTGCAATATTTGTACACAAATTTTTGTGAAATTATTAATGATTGAAATATATATTTTCTCTATCTCAAAACGAGAGTCATATTTCTCCGATAAATAAAATATTATTTTTCGGAATGTACACCGTTTGAATGCGTTATATTTTCCTTATAACCCTTTATTTATTCATGAAATCCACCGTTCAAAGGTTGGTTGTAACTTATAATTGTTAGTTATAACGCTAGCATAGATAGGTCTTTTCAATTAAAATCTTATGTAACATGCATGACTATTCATTGGGATAATTTTTTTCTTTAAAATATAATATTTTTTATTTTTAAGATAAATTGGAGTGGTTAGTAAAGAGAGCTTATGATTGATACCTAACTTAATTACATTTCATTTATTTATTCTTTTATTTTATGTAAAAGAATAATTAAAAATAAAACAACCTGATCCTATATACAACAATAGTAATCAATTAATATCAAAATATGGTGTTTCCTATTATTTGTATCGACTATATGAATCATATATTTTGTCATCATTTTTTTATCTAGACGATACATGTTCTCATTTATTTTTAAATACACCATTTCATTTTTTTATAGTGTATTTTCAATTCTTTTTAGGTCTTTCTCTATTCCCATTTAATTTGAAAACCTATCAATATTAAGTAGTAATTTCATTACAATTAATTAGTTTGAAAATTCTCAAGTATTTTTGTATTACTAAAATAAATTTTAAAAGTTTTTATTTTATTTTATAAAACTAATAATATCTTTTGTTTTAATATTTATGTTAAAAAGTTACCTATAGATAGGATTTTGAGAAACAAAATATTAAAACACAATTTAAAATTTTTGTTATAAATGCTCAACTATTGAAATATCGAAAATATTAATATTAGTTCAAGAATATGTATTTTTAATAAATTAAAAAATAATATTTTCCATTTTAGTATACTGATATTCTCGATACACCAAAGTTTTGGTGTATAATTTTTATTTTGGTGTGCTAAGGTATATATTTTCTTTTTCGTAAAAAATACCTAAAATTTTCTAGAATTCCATTATAGCATAATATGAAATATGTGTAATATTGAAATTTCGATATATTGAAATTTGCAGTACATTAACAATAGACTTTTTTACATATCGAAACTTTTGATAGGGTATATGATATGAGATTTTCAATAAGGTATACTATATTAAACCACCCCTAAATGGATTATGAATTAAAATTCAGCACACGCTCTATTTATTTGAATTAGTTGTGTTAACATTGTTATGTCTTTAGGTTACTCCTTATTGTTCACTACTCTGTTCCTCTCCCCCTCTCAAATACACAAAATATGCAGATTGAGAATCTTAAACAAATTCCCCTCTCTTTTCTCTCTCTCTCTTCATTATTTTATATCAATATTCATCTATCAATTTCCCCTCTTCATTTATTTCCGTCTTTCTTGCTTACTGAGGTCCTTAGTCAATAAGAAGTCTAGAAATGGGATGAAAGGCTTCTTATGTTTTCCAACTTTTATGTGTTTTCAAATAAGTTGTGAATTTAAATTTGGCTTACTCCTTCATTTTAGGTTTTAAGTGTTCTCGTTGTCCATAGTTATAGTAAGATCGGCTACATTTCTTAAAAGATGTTTAACATGTTAATGTCAAATTGTATTTAATTGCAGCTCTGAAGATTAATAACGTGACCTTATTCTATTGTGTCTAACGTTAGTTTTACTGATATCCTTAAATCTTCAATTTTTCCCAACTATGTAGATAAGACAATATTTATATTCTTGTTGATTTTCAATCATAGATCGTCAATCAATGTAGCATTTTTTTATTTATATTAGGTTGACTTCAATCGTTATCTTTACGACTCTTGTAGAGCTATCATCAATGTGTCTTCTTGGCATGTATTTAACTCTTCATTTATGAGTTATGACTTATCAGCTCATTTATTTCTCAAGGTACTCATTATTTAATATCTTTGCTCATATCAGTACATAAACATTTTCAGTGGTCAGTTAATAAGATCTCATCACATCTTATAATCAGGTCCTTTTAGCATATCTTTATTTTTACTCGTCTTTCTAATTATCGAGAGTTCATCTTGTCGAGATTATTTTCTCCATTCATAAGCTTGATACTTAGTCTTCGGATTCTTCAGCTTGTTGAATCTTATTTTTATATCTTTAGCTCATCGAGTTCTTTTGTCTTTAGGTCTTTAGCTCGTTCAGTACAGTTTCTCTTTAATTAAGTAGATGCTTTTAGCATAAACTCAAACTCAACTAAATTTAAGATTCGCCTAACCTAGACTCAACTAGTCTACAACTCAACTAACCTATAACTTATATGTGGAGTTAGACGTGCTGGTTAACAGAGAAAATACCCAAGCTTCAGGAACCGGGACTAGCAGCTGGAGAATCGGGATCGAATTGTGTGAACCGGAGCATGGAAGATTCTGGCCAGAACCGGATCAATTCAGTTAATTCTGTTGGAACTGAAATTGGGGGTTAGGGTTGCGCAGGTTTGGAGCTCAATTCGCGACTCGATAGAAACCGTTTCTGTTAATTGGTTTAGGGCTTTTATTTTACATGTATATAAGAGTTCTCAGATGTATCCAATTGATTCATTAGTTACGCATAGCATTAGTCCAGTGTAGAAGCTAGGGTTCTTGAATATAGGTAAACCCTAATTTGCGCAGCATTCTTGTAACTCAAAATTCTCTTTCGTTTCTGAGTGTAATCAAGTAATTCTTGTTCGAGAGTGGACGTAGGTCATTCAAGGACCGAACCACTATAAATTCTTGTGTGATTTTACGTTCAGTTTCGTTCTCAATTGTTTTTGCTTACTGCTGCATGCATAAGAGTGGTTTCTTGGTATAGCTGCGATTCTTGATCAATTCTGGGAATTGCTCATCATTATATAATCTATGACTCAATTTATTGATATAGAGTTTTGTCGTTATTAAAATTCCAAGTATCTTCCTACACTTACTTTCGATTGCATTCTAAATAGTTATTGTCCACCACCTTCGATAGGAAACCAACCAACGTAAATGGTTAGAGGACCTCTCTTCAAACCCAACCAAATTCTAAACCGATTTCAAGATTTTATCTCACTTTAAAATACAATTTATTAAAAACTAAAAATAAAGTTTTTCAACTCAAATCCTTTTATCGATGTTTTGATTCAATCCCAAGGGAAGGCGGTGTCGTCGCAGTTCCAACATCAGCATGTTTAGCAATATAATCTCGAGAGGAAATGATGATGATGAAGAAATTAGGGCAAAATAAGATTGAACCATTTAGTTCTTATTTTTATTATTTATATTAATAAATTAAAACGATTTTTTTCCTAAATGTATAAGACATTTTTTTCTAAATTTAAACTTTTCAATTTATATTAACAATTTCTATTAATAAATTAAATGTAGAAGACAATTTTTCTAAAAAAATATGTAAAAATGACATAAATTACGTTTATATTCCAAATATATAAAGAAACAAACTTTTTCATAAGAATGTAAAATATGAAATAAATAAGAACATTAAATATTAGAAAAATAAAATATGAGATTCTGTACAAGCTGAGTACGACAAAGCTCGAGTTAATATGCAATTTTTAGATTTATACATTCAACCAAGAGTAAATAGTCATATCACATCATACAAAGTTGTCTAAATACTGTAAAAATCACTCATGAGACAAGTGCAATTATTATGTTTGACGGTTAAGAATTTTTTTCTAACCAACGCTTAATCGTTGTCAATGTTTTAGGCGGGGAGGTGCAAAATTAAAAAAATGCAGACGGTTTATGCATTTTACCCTAAGAGTAGTGTTTATGTGCACCAAATGTATGGGTCATGATCCCTTTTTTTGGACACATAGGTTGGGTCGGGTCAGGTTTAACCCGGATCGACCCCTTTTTTTTTTTTTATAATTTATGTCATAATCTTTATATTGTAATAATATAACATTTATATTGTAATAGTGTAACATTTATGTACTGATTTCATAACCTTTTCAATGCATAACTTATATTTTTTTCACTATAAAAATTCATGTAATATAGCCAAAACCTTTATGTTGTAATAATATAACTTTTATATTGTAATAGCATAACCGTTATGTACAGATTTCATAACTTTTTCAATAAATAACTTATAGTTTTTTCACTATAAAAATTCAATATAGCCGAAACATTTAGTTGTAATACTATAATCTTTATGTTGTAATACTATAACATTTATGTACAAATTTCATATCCTTTTCAGTGAATAACTTATACTTTTTTCACTACTCAACACTGCAAAAAGTTATGTGTATATAACTAAAAGGTTATAAGGATAGAACTAAAAGGTTAAGTTCGTTAAACTAAAAGGTTATATCAATATATAACATAACTAGGGTTTGAGTTAGGGTTTGGGCGTGTGGGGACGCGTGAAAGGCACTTTCAGGTTGGATTGACCCAATTACACGGATCTAAGATCGGTGCACTTGGTGTATAGAAATAATTATGTTACCCTAATTGTGTGTGGGGGTTTTTAAAATTTTCATTAATTATCTATAATTTTTGTATATTTATATATATATATATATATATATATATTTTTTTTTTTTTTTTTTTTGGAAAAATTCAACTTTCATCATATAGAAATTTTATCCGTGTTTTATTCTCTAAAATGAATTGTTAACGGCTACATGACGTGTACAAACTGGACATGTTAATTATTTGATCAAATAGACTAAAGAGGCTTGTTAAATGATCAAAATCGGAACATGACCTTTCTTATATGGTCAAAATTTATTTTTTTTCCCTCACGCTGATTTAGCCCAAAAGGTATCTAGATCCGAAAAAAACGAGATAACTTTTCAAATTAATAAATTGATCTCGAATTCAATAATTTTACAGACTCCAACTACAAAATGCATTTTTACATCTTGTACTTGTAATTCTCTCGTCTTTTTATTTAAAAATGTTCTAAATATCATTTTTCATTTATCGAAAAACTTTTGAATAATTTTACTTAGACTTTTTAAGTTTAGTATACATAATACTTTTGGAATGATTATGGTTAATCGTAAAACGCCGAATATAACAATGCATAGTACTCACTGAAAGCTTTTCGTTGATATCAGAAAATGTCCGATGGAAACATTTTTTTCTCATCTATGTGGCCATACAAGTTGTAAGTTCATCTGTTGACTGAAAATGGATAGTGTCAAACATTACCATTAAATGAATTAAATGTTTCAAAAATTATTGAAGCAATTAATCAAGAAAGTGGCAAGGGAAAAACATCATTGTGTAATTCAATGATCATTAATTTCTCATTGAATATTTGTGAAAAACTTTTGACCAGCGGTTGGGATATGAGTAGGGAGTGGTTTTGCCGGAGTTTTGCACCAGTGACTTAGATTCTGACACACAAGTTATACACACTAGCAGGACCAAAATGCTGTGGTGTGGCCCATCATTTCATCACTTTCTATTACATCATTTCAAATAAAGCTTATGTGGATGCTTAATCAAGATTAGAACCCCAAGATTATAATTTATATAGGCAGATTTGGTGGATATATATATATATATATATGATGGGGGTAGCAATCCAATCTACCACAATACATATAATAACAATCCAATTTATCATCTAATATGATAAAATATTTTAAAATATCACTTATTCAGAAAAAGTACAACCTTTTCAAATCCAAACTCACTTTGATAAAAAAATTTAATGAGGCTCCAACCACCTAAGTCAAATCAATATCAATGAGAAATAGGACTAATCTAAACAAACATTTAGAAAATTAGGATTAACCAAAAAAAAAATCCATATATTAAATTCAAACAAAGATTACGGTTTTATTTAGATTTTTCATATGTTAGTGGTAAATTATGTAATTAGGGTAAACGAAGATTAGAATTAGATAAATATTTCTCATGTGTTAGTTTAAACAAAGATTTATAAAAAGGTTTGTTAAGCAAAGATTTTGAGAAAATAGGGATAAACGATTATTCTAACATATGGACTAGACATGCCCCGCCGGTTCCGGTTCCGGTTTGCCGGTTCAGAATCGGCGGTTTTTGGAACCGAAGAGGGCAAACCAGAACCGAACCGTGGGGGGTTCGGTTTCGGTTCCGGTTTGGAAACCGGCGGTTAACCGGAACCGACGGTTCAAACCGCCGGTTTCCCCGTTTTTTCCTTTTTTTTTTCTTTTTTTTTTTTTTGATTTTTTCCCCGGTTCTATCAAGTAGGGCACGGTCGTGCCCCATTGGATTATTTTTTTTAAACAGATATGTTTATATATATATATATATATATAAAATATTAACATCAAATAGAAGCCATAAAAAAAGCTAATTTTACCCATATAAATTATAATTGATTAAGAACTAAGAATTTTTTGCATTTTAGAATTTAGAATAAAAATATGCTTAAATATAGACATTATAGTTATGTTTTCAATATTTGACAACACTTATATTTCGACCTTCTTGATACTATTATGATCCATTAATAGATCATCATAATACATTCATTTCATAAACTAAAAGGTAAAGATTTTCCTGTTTAAAAACACATTCAAAGAAAATGTAGATTTTAATATTGATATTTAATTAACATATTAGCTAATTGAGTTTTGCTTTGCAAGAAATATAGAATTAAAATATAAAAATGAACCTATGCTCATAAATACAAATGGCAAATTATAAACATAACCATTGATAAGACAATAAATTTGTTTAAAAAAAAATTAAGCATAACTGGAATATTGTCAAAAACACGTATTGCTATCGATCTTATCGAGGAAAAGAAAATCAAATATTTACCCTAATATTCAATAATTTTAGTCAATATATATGTATAATTAACCCAAAAATTAACCTAATACTTAATTTGAAATTTTTGAAACTATAATCCCATAAATATCATAAAAATACACAAACCCAGAAATGATAATGTATTTGAAAGTTGTAAAGCTACAAAAATTATCCGATAATATACAATAATTACTATCTTAATTATATTCAAATAATAAAATGTCACAATAATTATAAAGTAAAATCTAAAAAAAAAAAAATTGCACAAACCGCCGGTTCGAACCGCCGGTTGCCGATTTTTCTACAAGTCGAACCGAAACTGAACCGTACTTCAACGGTTCACGGTTTCGGTTTGGAACCGGAACTGCGGTCAACGGTTTCGGAACCGTTGACCGCCGGTTCGAACCGTCCCGGTTCCGATTTTTCGAACCGTTTGGGCACGTCTATAAACATATTATTAAATAAAATAAATAATTAGTCAAACGAAGATTTAAGTCTAACATATATTATAAAAAAGTTGATAAACGAAGATTTATAAATAAAAAAGTTTGTTTTAAATGATTAATCACTATATTGTAACATATTATTAAATAAAATAAATAAATTAAAATTATTCAAACGAACATTTATTCACCTATTATTAAAATAAATGGTTAGCACTAACATTAAATGAAGATTTCCAAAAAAGTTAGTTTAACGTTATTTTAAGACATATTCTTCATTTAACCCTAAATTAAAATTATTCACCTAATTTTCTAACAAATTAGGGTTTAATGATGATTTTCCAAAAAGTTTGTTAAACGTTGTTTTGCAGTATAATTTTCGTTTAACCCTAAATTAGAATTATTCATCTAATTTTCCACAAATTAAGGTAAAACGATGATTTTCCAAAAAATTCGTTTAATATTGTTTTGTAGCATAATCTTCGTTTAACCCTTAATTAGAATAATTCGTCTATTTTTTCAAACAATTTTTTTTTCTAATCCTTATATAATAATAAATGCACATACATTTTCTAAATAATGAATAAACATTTTCTAAAAAATGCACAATTATTTGTTGCTTAGTTTCGTCACACTGTACAAAGTACAAACTACAAATCAATCTTATACTGTCATATACTATTCAAATTTGACTTAGTTAAAAAAAATGATAAAATAAATCCAAAACTAAAATTTTATGGTAAAAAAAAAAACAAACTTATGATATAATACATGATAGAAAAAAAAGTTTTAACTTACATATTTTGTGGCAATACCGGGGGCTTTCCTTGATAAATGATTCCGGGGCAACCAAAGTTGTGTCATATATATGTATCATATCCTCTATCTCTCTAGTTGTGGTTTGCACAGAGCAATAAGTGAGGCAATGGAGAAGTATGCAGGCTTTGGAAGAGAGGGAACATGAGTTTGTCGGTGCTTATGAAGAGTAAGTTTCCTTTTCTGTCTTCCATTTCTCCCACTTATCACTTATCACTCTTCTCTATTAATACTTTATTGCTTACAATCTGTGGATGAGGCAGGCTGTTGGGAGACACAAACCTCTCTTCTTCTTATTATTATTATTTTTTTTAACTCTTTCTTCATTGATCATTACTTTAATCCCCAATTCTCCTTGAATCAGTGCTAAAACTGAAGAGAAATCTGATTTGATAGTGCTGACGGTGGTGCAGTACTGTCATTACCAAAGGGTTTAAGTTAAGTTTAGTTTGAACTTCTTAGGGTGTGTGGTTGTGGGTCCCATCCAGAGATTCTTTAATTAATTATTCCTCCTCAGATTTTGTTGAGATGAGTCCACTGTTTGCTTTCTGGGAATAGGGTTGAGAATTGGTGAAATGGGGTGGTGGGCTTACCACTAAAAAGTCTAAATCAAATTTGTCCTCATTAATAGAGTAAATTAACCATAGATTTTGATCATGGTTTTACAAGGATAAATCAATAGATTATGGAAGAGAGAGGTGAAGATAGGGATTCAGAGATCCCAAATTCAAGAATGAGTTACAATCCCCTACAAATCATCCAAGAATCACAAGTGAAGCTTCCCCTTGCCCCCATTCAAGATAGAAGACCAATTGCAACTCGCCGCGGAATCTCCATTTTCAGCCCTACCCAAACCCTAGATTACCGCCACCGCCACCCGGTAAATCCGCCACCGTTGCTGCCTCCACAGGGCCCCACCCCGGATCCAGATCCAACTGATTCAAAGCCTCCACCATCGCCGCCGCCGCCGCCAGCTTCAAGCATTAGATATAGAGAATGCCTAAAGAACCATGCTGCGAGCATGGGGTCTCATGTCGTAGATGGCTGTGGAGAATTCATGCCCGGTGGAGAGGAGGGCACATCGGAGGCCATGAGATGCGCCGCCTGTGACTGCCACCGTAACTTCCACCGGAAAGAAGCGGAAGGCCACGCGCCGCCGTCCAACCGGATCACACCGCCGTCAAAACACCCCCATTACGGCCCCGCGATGGTCAACTTTGGCGGCGCAGCGGATGAGTCGTCGAGTGAGGATCTGAACAACACCACCAACAACAACAACGTGTTGCAGTATTCGAGTGGGGGGCAGAGAGGATCGAAGAAGAGGTTTCGCACGAAATTCAGCCATGAACAGAAGGAGAGGATGCAGGAATTGGCGGAGAAGATAGGCTGGAGAATACAGAAGCAAGATGAGGAAGAAGTGAACAAGTTCTGCCATGAAAGTGGGGTCAAACGACAGGTCTTCAAAGTCTGGATGCACAATAACAAACAAGCCCTCAAGAAAAGGCAAGCTGGCTTGTAGGTCAGTAATGTAGGAAGTTAGGAACTAATTGTTATTGATGAATTCATTAATTTATCTTCCCTTAATCCCGTGTCTTGTACTTATAATGCTGCCCTAATATGCATTTTACTATCACTAATCAACACACTAATTAAGGCCCTAATGTATGTTGTGCCCTCCCACTTTTGAATCGTCTTCTGGAATGGGGAGATCAAGAAAGGCCCTATTTATTTGGCAACATCTTCCACTTTTTTATGTATAATTTGGAAAAGAAGTTTGCAACATTTAATTTTGGGTGTTTGGATTGTAGTGGAAATGGCAATTAAAAGCATCCTAGTTTTGTTTGTTCTGAACTTTGACTCATTCACAATTTGGATGGACAGAAAATTCAATCACCTTTTTTTTTTACAATTCCCTAAATGTTACTTTTGCAATATAATAATATTAAATTTTTTACAATATATTACCATTGTGAAAGTTACCACTTTTTAGAAAATTCGAGAACAAACATAAAATTTAAAATCCACACTTACAATATCCTCCTTGGAAGAAATGAAAAGTCGTAGAGTTGTACAATGTTAGCTTTGTATTTTCTTCATTCACACTTAAAACTTAAGAATATCTTTAAGTTTGATTAATTACATTAGTTAACGCCCGTTGATCATGAAAATCAGTAACTATTAATAATTCAGTTACAAGAATATTCTTGATTAGGTTTCACAGTTCAATTAGTTAAATATATATGAGGCTCGATCAGTGTTGTTTGAAATCTTGATAAGTTAATCACACAAGTGTGTTTGAAATCAGTATTGATGTGCAGTTCTTAATTCATATATATTAGATTTCTATGTTACTGCTTCAATTACTAGTTGCATCAGCGGCGTAGAGAAATATAAGAACTACACGATTTGTAGTACAAGTATATTGATGATGTGATTGTATGCGTGTATTGTGTATGTGGTATTGGTAATTAAAAAAAAATGTATTGTTAGGTCCACATTTGGTTTCAAGAATTTAGTCTCCATTCTTTTATTTGTAAGATTAAGCTTTTGTGGTTTCATCATCATCATCATCATCATCATCATTATTATTATTATTATTATTATTATTATTATTATTATTATTATTATTTAATTGAGTCATTATTTTTGAAAAATAAGTCAATGCGCAGTTTCAATTCGTTTAGAATCGGGTCCTTTTATCCAACAAAATATAAAGGCCACATTTAGAGAGTGCAGGGATTCCAATGTTTAAAAATAGTATACGTAAAGCAATCCAAAATAGAATGCGAGTACAAAGATATTGAAGCATAAAAATCCAATTTTTACAAATAAATAAAAGTAGAAGAACGTAAAAGTCCAGAGAATTTTCTATCCATTAACATATAATTATAAAAGAATCAAATTTTTTTCATTCGTTTAGATATTCGAATTTGAAAAATACGAGTAAGAATATTCTATTATATTCGAATACGAATATGAATATAAAATATTCGATTTGAATATTCGTGAATATATTCGAATAAATATAAATATATATAATTTTAATAAAATATTAAAAATATTTATTTAATAAAATAATATATATACATATATATATATATACTTACATATAATTATTTTTACTTTCCATTTATTCTCTCCATCACAATTCCCAGCCATATACTTATTTTGGATTTGATAAATATTCAGGAAAATTTGAAATCTTTTAGTTTATAAATCGTTGCATGCAAAGAGTTGATAAACGATTTATTGTTTATTATGTATTATATAGGCTGTGTCAAATATGCATATGATATATATTTACAATTTCATATTATTAATTAAAAATAAATATATATTTGAAAAAAAATGAAATTTCAAACTCTACATTTTTTAATTCGAGTACAAATACGAATTTCATATTTAATTCAAATAATAAATGAATACAAATACAAATATTCGTTAAATTAAACGAATACGAATAGAATAGCATGATATTCAAATCGATTCAATTGTTTACAATCTAGTAAAGATGTTTTATCCATAAATAAACAAATATATTTTGTTAATCACTTTCTACTTTTTTTGGACAAATATATTGTACAATGTGACTTAAAAATCTATATAAGGAAACATAATTTTAAGCACTTTTGAGGGGTAGTTAGGTCTTTTAAATGAAAATTAGTATAAAAATATTTTTTCTTATGTTGAGTAAAAACATATTTTATCGTGTGAAATGGGCATTAACAAAAATAGGATATAATGTCTCTTGTTTCTATCTATATAGAGAAAATGAAACATATCACTTGATAAAAACATGTTTTCTATCCAAATTAGAGGTGAAATGATATAAATGCCCATAAATTTGAGAAAAACATATTTCCACCAAAGAAATATTTCCCCAAAATATGTAAATTGAAAAGGCATGATGAATTGGAATTATCATTGGAATCAACAAATATTTGAAGGGAAAAACACAAAATTCCACGAGAATTTGTGGCACTATTTCTTAAAAAGTAATATTGCAAGATGAAGTTAATTTACTTTGATTAATTCCTTACCTGTCTATTTGCACGCCTAATTTATTACAATTCCTCTTCTCACCGACGCAATGATTTAATGCTCTCAATAAATATGTGCAGTTTTCTGTGTGAGCTTTATTACCTCTAGTCAAAAAAGCATGGGACCTGCTCTCATTCCATCACTTCAAAATATCTAACAAGAATCATTTAAGCAAGGTCCAAAAGGGAGATGAATGAATCAATCAATCAAAAAGATGCAAGGGTATAACAGGGAATTACATCTGCTCAGGGGTAATTGTATGGTGTGGTTACAAAATAGGGACAGCAATCCAAACTACCCACTTTAATATAATGTGTTATTAATACCCAATTCAATTTAATAATATTTATTTTTACTTAATATTAAATAAAAATATCTCAAATTATCCATTTTTAGGTTAATCATCCCTTATCTTGATATAGACCCCTTTCACATCAACTCAATATAATGAAATATTTAGTTAAACCTTCAATTATTTCATTTTATAGCCGTTTTCATGTAACACATATATTTTAGTCAAAGTCTTACATGAATTTTGTGTAGTCCTATATTCTAATTTCGTGTAGCCCTATATCCAAATTTTATATAGTCTTATGTCCTAATTCCGTGTAGACTTATATTCGAATTTCGTGTAGCCCTATATCAGAATTTCGTGTAGCCTTATGTCCAAATTTAGTGTAGCTCTATGTCCTAATTTCGTGTAGCCTTATATCAGAATTTCGTGTAACTCTATGTTAGAATTTTGTGTAACCCTATGTTCAAGTTTCGTATGGCCCTATGTCCTAATTTCGTGTAGCCCTATGTTCAAATTTTGTATAGTCCTATGTCAGAATTTTGTGTAGCCCTATATCCGAATTTCGTGTAGCCCTATGTCCTAACGTATTAAACCTTACACGAATTTCGTGTCACAACATCACTAAATTTCGTGTAGCCCTATGAATGAAATTTGTGTATTAAATATGCCACATTTTTACTGTTTATTTTGTGAAAAAATGTCATATTCGTTTACTTTTTCTAACGTCCAACTCATCTCATCCCATCACCATGTGGTTGATTAACTCAAATGTGACTTTTGGATAGTTTGGGATGAAAATATAGTGACTTGAGTATATTTGTTACACTTTGAAGGGTATGTTTGTTTTGGGTTTATGTAGTATTAGGGAAATCCGATTTTGAAATCATGAGATTTGTTAATAAAGGTGAAGAGTTAAAATCTGTGTTTGTTATGAGATTTTGAAGGTAGGATTATTACTATAGATGTCAAATCAATACTGGAAAAAATACGTGTGTGTAAAAATCTCTAATCCGTGTTTGTTTAGAAGATTTGATAAAAAATTATCAAATCCATCAAAAACATATTTTATCTAAAAAAACACATTATAATTAACCGTATACATAAAACCTATTACACATTAACTAACAATATAATATTACACATACATACTTTTTCCAACATTGATTTAATATTTACAATAATAATTCTACCTATAAAATCTCATAACAAACACAAATTTTAACTATTCATCTTTATTACCAAATTTTAATATTTTAAAATCGAATTTCCCCAATTTTAAATAATCCCAAAAAAAAACATACCCTGAGGTGTTGTTTGGTTTATGGGTTTGGTTGGGTTTAGGCATTTAAACCAACCTAAGCCAATATGTGGTGATAGGTTGGGCTTGAACTTTTTTTTGTTTGTTTATATGGATTTATAAACCAACCAAATATGGTGGGTTAATAAACTCAAGACTTGGGTCAACGGTAATATATCCAATTCTTCCTACAATGCCCTCAACTATTCATCTGAAATTCCTATAATACCCCACAAATGTCAATAATTTTTGTGATACCATTATATATATACATATTTGCATTCTTTGACAAAATCACAGAAACCTTATCCCACCCCTCCGCCATCTCTACCTTTACCACCACTACATTGAGCTTCGGCTGCACCACCGTGCACGCCTCCTTCATCGCATCAAGAATCTATATTACTGTCTGCCCTCCGCCGCTACCTCTACCTGGTAGTTGGCGGTGGTGTTGCTGCTATTACTTGGCTTTCAGAACAAAGCTCCTAAAGGAATTGATCTTCCAAGCTCTAGGATTTCAATGGACAACACTTTTTATCAAGTTTGAAAATTTCATCCTAGGCCATCCTCTTCATAAATCCCCAATTTAAAGGTTTTTGGAAAGAAAAAGGGATGAGTTCACATAGAAATAGTGGAGTATAGGTTGAGTTGATCTTCTTTCCCATGAAACACTTTTGTTGGGTTTAAGATATATATATATTTTTTTAAATTATGTAATTAATATTGATCCACTTTTGATTCTATTCTACACTTTAATTTTATATTAATTTTTTTTATTAATATTAATATAATTAATATTAATTTTATTACATGAAGGGTAATTTAGTAATTCAGTTTCTTTTATTATCTTTAACCAATACATCAAACAAGATTTTATAAACAAAACTACTTTAGTAAACTCATAATCATTCAAACGAAACACAAAATTTACTTAAACCTATTACAAAACCTATATACCAAACACTCAAATAACATTATTTTTGTCTTTAATGAATAGTGTAATCATATAAATCTTATCAATCTTATCAAATTCATCACTCAAAACAAACGAATTCTGAATATAGGTGAAAAAAAAAAAAAATACAAATTAAGACTACTTTTATCAGTGACACCCATCCAACCCAACATTAAAATATTAATTTCTCTCTCCTCCACCTACACAACCCACAACCCAACCTAATTCCAACATTTTCATAGTTTATTAGTGACACCAACCCAACCCAACCCAACTCAATATTTTTTTTTCAATATTTAATAATTACATATTATTTTGTGAGCATATTTTTTTATTATATTTCACAATAAACTAAATAAATTGAAATTACAATAATTGAAATACGAAATAGAAATTACAATAATTGAAATACAAAATCGAAATTACAATAATTGAAATACGAAATCGAAATTACAATAATCAAATTACAAATTATATATTTAATTATCAATACCAAATTTGTTCCAAATATGCTCAACCAAGTCATTTTTAAGAGCATTATGAGCTTCTCTATTGCGAAGTTGATCCCGATTACGCATATAAGTTGACAAGTTTGCAATCCGTTCAGTAGAGTATTGAAAAGGTTGATCATCTTCTTGTACTACTCTACTTTCCATTAAAAACTCGGTGGGATCATAATAGTTTTGATATGTGTCTCGTTCATCCTTTATTATCATATTGTGCATGATAATACAAGCCATCATAATTCGTCCCCCCTTTTGATTTGTGTTTGTCTCTCGAATATTTTGGAATAAATTTCGAGAGATATTTTGTGGTGTTTGGCTAGGAACTTGATTGAGATTTGGAGAAAATTGAGAGTTTTCAAAATATTGAGAGTTTGGAAAATCTTCAAAATTCAAAAAAGATTGAAAGTTTGGGTAATTTTGGGAATCTGAAAAATAATTTGGATTATTAGGATCCATAATTTCCCAAAAAAAGAACTTGAGATTGTGAGACAAATGAAAATAAATTTTGGATTGGTGAATAAATATGTCAATATTGAACTCTATTTATAGAGAATTTTTTTTTATGAATTTTGATATTTTTAATTTTTTTTTAAAATAAAAATTATTTTTAATTTTAATATTTTAAATTATATCCGAAAAAAATTAATCGAGACCAATAGAAAAATGACACGTGTATAAATTATACACAAAATGAGTGTCATGACATTGGTCACCATGTGACCAATGTCATGACATTCTCATTCTCTCACCTATTATTTAATTATTATAAGTGGTGACATTTGGTGGTGACATCCACCAAATGTCACCAATAAAAGTAGCCTAAAAACCAAACGCACATAACCTTTTGAAGTTGACTGAGAATTTTTTTGCAAATTTCAGATTTTAACATGTTTTTGCATAAGAACAACCTTCATCCTGACACTAACTGCAAAAATCATGAACATTTACTCAATCTTGGAAAATACTGGAATATTAAATTTTATTAAATTGAATCGTTTTTTAAGTTTAATTAATTAGGATAAGATCATTAATCAACCATATTTAATTGAATAACTTAGAATAAGTTCTTTAAATTTAATTCATTGATTGTATTAAATTAACAAGATGATAGAATATACTAGACTTCATATATACAAGCTTTATTAATCAATAAATTCATGACCTACGAAATACATGACATTTAGTTTACTACTTATGAAGGTCGAATCACAACAATTATGATTTATAATCCAAAGTTCTAGCAATTAATTATTTAAGACTTAATTTAGGTAGTTAATTTAAATCAAGCATTAAAAATTAAAAACACATCTAATAGATAGCTAATAAGATCTCGAACAGCCCAACAAACTTCGATCTCAACTTTCCTCTTTTCTCAAATTGAACAACTTCTTTGGTCGGTGCTACCTTAAAAAATACATTTTCTCCCACTTCAAAGTTCAGGTCCTTCCTTCAAACATCTAAATAGGATTTATGTCTATCTTGAGCCGTCTTTAATCATTCTCGAATATTTTATATAACTTCAACAGTTTATTCCACTAGTCCGGGTCCCAACATCTTACTTTTTCCAACTTCATCCCAGAATAGCGATGACACTTTCCTACATATAAGATTGGAAACCGTTGTTGTATGCGAACTCCATTACGGGTAGATATTTCTCTCAATTGCTTCGCAAATTAAGTACGGTTATTTGTAACATATTTTTCAACATTTGTATGGTTCTTTATAACTGACCGTCTGACTGTGAATGATAAGTTAGGCTAAAGGTCAAATTTGTACCTATAGTTTCTTGACTTTTCTAGAAGGATCCCTGTCGTACACTATGAAAATAGAAATCTCATGCAACTTGATAATTTCTCGAATATAGACTTGGCCGTATTGCTCCAAAGTATAAGTTAATTTAATTGGTAAGAAGTGTGTAGATTTTATTAATCGATCCACCACCATTCATATGACGTGATTCCCTTTGTTTGTTCTCGATAAACTCACAATGAAATCCATATTATATGTTCCCATTTCCATTAAAAGATCTTAAGTGGCTTAAGCAATCTAGTTGTTATATGTTCCCGATATGGTCTTTAATGCTCGACTTTTACTTGCTAGTAATTTAGGCACTTCGCAACAAAATTTCAAACATTCCTTTTCATACTTTTTCATCAAAACGCTTGCTTCAAGTCGTTAAACATTTTTTACCTCCTGGATGTACATAATATGGTGAACAATTTGTTTCCCCAAGAATTTCTTCCTTCAACTTCTCATCCCTGGTACACACCATCTTCTTTCAAATGTTATCATATTATTATTAATAAGAACAAATCTCCTTTCATTTCCAACCGCTATTTACTCCATTATTTTACACAAGAAATCATTCCGGGCTTAAGTTTTTTTAATTCTTTCTACCATTGTGGGTTGTATTCTTACAAAACTTTACAAAATTTAAAAAAATAATACATAATATGATAATTTATGAAAAATATTATTCAATTTCCTTTAACTAGTACGATAATCGGTTGAATTAGTCTGAGCAATCAAATTGTGAAGTAGTGGCCTGATCAGATTGATCATTTGTCCGATTTCCCACATGTTGGGACAAATACAAAAATTTACATAGAGATTAAATGATTTTTTTTTCTCATTTAAATTAGTTATATTATGTTAGTTCGATTAAGAATCAAGTGAAAATATATGCTCAATAATTTGATTTTCAACATTTCTACTATATTATAAATGTTTTCATCAATAATTACTATAAAAGTTGTTTGAAGTGAGCTCGTAATCTCTAGCCAAACACCCTCTTAAACCAAAACAAATAAAAATTAATGATTGTACATCGCATAGATGAGAATCTTATTTATATTCTAAAATTTGCTAAATACTTGTCAAACACTTAACTCAATGGATGTTTAGTCGATGTTTGTATTGTGCCTAGACATCGTATATGAATTAAATGAAATTGTTGTTATTTTAGTTATTTTTCCTAATTTTTTAATCTTTGAAATTTATTTATGAACTCTTATATTGTTTTATTTTTGAGTGTGTTGAATGACAAGTAAAAAATTAATATCTTATTTGAATTATGTTTATATATAACTTATTTAATAATAATATAATTATGTTTTATTTATATTTCTCAATTCTTTAATTTTGTACTCATATCTAAATCTAAATAATATAATTTAATAGAGACATAGATAATTCAAAAAGAACACTATTATTTTATTAAGAAATTATTTTTTTAAAGTAAAAAATCTATTTGACCCCTAAAACCGTCTAAATGTCCCTAAAATTTAAATCGTATAACATCAAAAATGATCGAAGTGGCAAAAATTAGTGTGGCTAAAAGTCGCCTAACGTCTAAGTATTTTATAGGCAGGTCGTCTGTTTCGATTTTTAAAACAACATAAAAACTCATGTGCACCAGTTGCATGGATTTAAATGCATGCAATCCGGATCGACCAAACTCAACACGTGCCCAACGCACCCTAGAGAAGATGCTCACACACTTAGTTTATTTTGTGCATTTTCTGAAAAAATTATATACCTTTTATTATAACATTCATACATATGTGTCATGACATTCATACATTTACATTATATTACTCAAACATGTAATACCTTTTACCCATTTTAGTTATGTTAGTTATACTTTTTAATTATCTAGTCACATCTTTTTAGTTATGTAATTAATTGTACATTTATATATTACAAAAATGTACATATATATGTATAAATTGTGTGCTGAAATTCTTTTTCTTTTTTGAAGTTAAAGTACTCTATAAATGTTAGAATATTTATATACAAAAATCATACTAATATATGTAATATAAATTTTACATTAATATAATATAAATACAATACTTGAATCAAATATAAAACACCGGAGTAGCATTTATGTACCCCGAGGGCACGGATCCTAGGATCCGTGCCCCAAACCCTCTTCGCCAACCAATGACCCACCCCATTATTATTATTTTTTAAAAAAAAAATTTCTCTCTCCAGCGCCTTTCTTCTTCTTCCTTCTTCTATTTTTTCTTCTCTCTTCTTTTTTCCTATACGCTGTTTTATTCCTTCTTCTTCTTTTTTCTTTTTTTCTCTCTTCCTTTTCAATTTCTTCATATGATTAGGATTCCTTTTTTCTTGCTATCAAAAATACTCAATCAACAATGGAGGAGATTTGAACAATGAGTAAGGTAAAATATTTCGCTGAAAACGATTTCAAGAATTTGTTCATGTAAAGTCCCTAGGACAGCTGTACAAAGCAGAAATTCTGGCTATTTTTAATTTAAGAATTGAGATTCCACAATTGCAACCCTCATCTGCATTCACTTTGAGCATTTAAGATTAGTGGTTCAAGCAGGGCAGCATGACCAATGCAAATATATGAGTAGTTGTTGTTACTTAATGGTGATTGAGTTTAAGTTATACTCCAAATATAACTATTTAAGATACTAGTTAGTATTACTGATTTATATTATAGGTATTAGATATATGATCTATAGGTATAACAAAAATATCTTCAAGATATTATGAAAATACTTTTCAGATATTACTGATTTGTTCTACATGTATTAGACATTTGGTCTACAGGTATTAACAGGACATACAGTTTAAGGTATTTTGGTGATTGAGTTTAACGTATTTTATAGGTATTACAAAAATTCTGAGTGTTCATGATTTTATAAATCATAATTACCCTAAAATATTGATATATGATTGCTCATGACCAGTGATACTTTTAAGGTATTACTGATATGATCTATAAGTACTAGATATATACTCTTCAGGTATTATAAAATTACATGTGTAATACTTATAAGGTAAGTGTAATACTTGAAAGGATCATGTGTAATACCTGTAAGGTATTTATTAATACTTGAAAGAACATGTGTAATACATGTAAGATATTTATGTAGTACTGTAATGTATTTATTAATACTTGAAAGAACATGTGTAATACATGTAAGATATTTATGTAATACCTTAAATGAATATGTGTAATACCTTAAGAGCATACAACTAATATCTTCATTGAAAAATTTTAAAATTTCAAAAAAAATCCTCAAAATCAACAAATCATGACTTCATATTGTTTGAGATAATTGATTTTCAATGTTTTAAAATTATTGTAATAAATTGTGATTTGAAATCAATTATCTAAATTTATGAAAATGAATAAAAGAGAAGAGGAAGAAGAAAAAACTCCATAAATGACTTTATGAAGATTTGATGAAGAATAAGAACAAGAATATAGAAAAGAAGAATAAGAGTAAGAAGATAGAGAAGAAGCATAATGTACAAAACAAATAAGAAGAATAACAAATTGATAAGAAAATAGATTAAGAAAAAGAATTAGAGAAAAGAAAAAAAAAGAGGAAAAAGAAGAAAGCAGCGCTGTTTTTATATTAATACCTAAAGGGTAACAGTGTGATACCTTAAGAGTAAATGAATGATACCTTAAAGTATAAAATTTAGGTGGTGCGCGGCGCACACCAGCCGCGCGTGGGGGCGCGTGGATGCACGTAAAAGCGGCCCACGCGCCGATTCGGGTTGGGGGCACAGATCTAGGATCCGTGCTCCTGGTGCATATAAGTTTTAGCCTAAAACACCTATATCCGAATCCATAATAGTCGACACCCAAGGCTGATCAAGCATGTAACATCCCAATTTTTTCTTAACCTTTTTTTTTTCGTTTATAAAATTAATATTCTTGCAACGAAAAATTAAATATGTAAATATTTTAAAATAAAAGTTTGAGTAATAAAATCAAGATCGTAAGAGTATTTTAGAAATAGCCCGAATCCAATAACGGTTTCATCAGAAGATCTCATCAAAATGAAATAAGTCATGCAAAAGCAGATTGGAGATGAAAACATTTAGTCTTTCTTGAAATAAACGGCTTAAAATAAAACAAGTAAAGTAACTCTAGCCACCGCTCATCCACTTCATTCCATGTCCATACCATTACTCTGAAATTTTAGATTTTTCATAAAGGGGTGAGCAAACATTAGCTTAGTGGGGACATGCTTGTCAAGATTAAAGGTATCAGACAAAAGCAAGACAAATAACACAACAGCCAAGCAAATAAACATTTTCTCATCTTGGGATTGGCCAATCAATTCTGAGCACGGCGGGCATACCCGAGGATCTAACTTTTGATCCTTGGACCTCTGTGGTCCCTGGCTAATTCTCATGTATAAATCATAGATCACAGCAAGCATTTTCATAAAAATTTTCTCATGACACATTGCATCAATTGATCAATCACCTCCACATAACGCATTTTAATAAAGACAAACATATATGAAAAGAATTCACACCTTAAAAATTAAAAACCTTAAGCGGAATGAAAGTGAATGCAATCCTATTTCTCGCGAGCTACACCTTCCTCGACACCTATTCATCCACAACGAAAACATACACTAACTTAATACCTAAAGGTCTAAAGAAAACCTCAATAATTATTTTAATTAAATTAAATCTCTAAAATTATCTTAGGACACCTTAGAGGGTAAATAAGAACTTCTTAAAATTTTTGAAGAAATAAGACATGAATCTTAAGTTGGAAGATTTTAGGAAAACTCTAGTTAAACATTAAAATATTTATTTCATAAAATGTATAAGATAAAATGATCCTTAATTTTAAACATTGAATCTAGGTTGTGAAATAAATAACATTGTAAAATTCATAAAGATTCAAATAGTATAACCACAGATTTATAATTTTTGAAACTTAATTTTCAGAAACAGTAAATTCTGCAGAGCTGTAAAAGAAAATTAATATACTAAGAAATATGAACTCTTTTATTTTCAAAATTTTCCAGAAGATAAAAGACATGTGAATCTATAACATATCCAAAATTCAAAGTATTTGAAAATGTTTAACTATGAGTATTAATTTCGTAAATCAGAAAAGTGAATATCATGAATCTTTCCAAAACAGAAAAAGAAAATTAATTTTTAAATGAAATACCTATCAGTTTAATTTGAAATTTTTACTGTAGACAAAAACCCTAATAATACATAATCTGGTCAAATATTATAAAATTCTGAAGTATATAAATAATAGTTTTAGATTTTTCAAATTGTGATACTAAGGCTGATGAATTTCGAAAGTCAGTAATATAAAATTCATATAAAATAAAATCTAACTCCGATTGACATGAAGTTTTTACAGAAGACCAACGTTACAGTACAATATAACATATTAAAATTTCATAAAATTATAAGGTTTGTAAGTATTTATTTTAAAACATCTAAATCAAAAACGTGAACATATCGATTCTTGGACTGAAGGAATAAAAAATTTATTTTAAATCAGTTACAACTCCGATTGATCTGAAATTTTTACTGAGTATTAAATATATATCAAAGATCATTATATTAAATTTTCATAAAATTTGGAGGTGTCTAACTACGAATTTAAATAATTGACTAACCATTCTAGAGTTTGGAATTAAAGAAAATAACATATTTCCTTAAATTACTTATATTCTAACTCAAGATATCATTTAAATTTATCACATAAACAAGGATTAAATAAATTACTTTAGGTTCGACATGAAAAATAAATTATGAAAAAAGAAAAACACGTACCTTCTAAGAGAGTTGAGAATCCTAACCCTAGCGTACTAGTTTTTCTCTTATTTATATAATTAGGTTTATGGGTTCTAAACTATAATGGACCTCCTAATCTTCTGGACTCATACTAAAAAATTCTTCTTGAGCTCATATTAAAAGAAGTCTAGTAAGATTTAACTTATAATTTTAATTAAATTCATCATTTAATTAAAATCATACATTATATAGGATTAATACAATTTTTTTTATAAATCTAACAACCTTTAAATTATTAATTTATTATTATTTCACGGGTGCTACAAAGCACAGGCGGAGCCACCTCAACCACCCATGCATAGCTACTGCCTTTAAATGGAAATTCAAACCCTACCCAAACGCCATCCCCAATCCCCATTCCAAACCCTAGAACTTGATTCCACATCTCAATCTCCCCACTCCAATCTACGAGTTCCTCTTCCTCATCAACCACCACCAACCTTCATAGCCGCCATCTCCGATAACCCATCTAAGATTCCAATTCGTCCCCGCAAAATCCGTAAGCTTTCAATCTTTACTCCCTCCGCTGATGACAAACCATCTACGCCCTCCTCCGCTGTGCCCCTCACCACCTCCACCTGCCCTGTCACTCCCACCACCCCTGCCTCCGCCAGGAACCGGCGGCGGAGCGCTTCGCGATCTTCTAGACCTTTGCCGCAAGTCGCTAAGCCTTTATACGCGGATGGTGAAGTTGAATTAGCCCTACGTCATCTCCGTTCTTCTGATCCTTTACTCATACCACTCATGGACACCCACCCACTCCCCCGTTTCGATTCCCACATTTCCCCATTCCTCGCTCTCACCAAGAGCATTCTATACCAACAACTGGCCTACAAAGCTGGCACCTCCATTTATTTGCGCTTTGTTTCCCTCTGTGGCAGCGTGGACTCTGTGTGCCCTGATTCCGTTCTGGCCCTCTCCCCCCAACAGCTCAAGCAAATTGGGGTTTCTTGTCGTAAGACCAGCTATTTGTACGACCTTGCAAATAAGTATAAGTCGGGTATTTTGTCTGATGATGTAGTGAAAATGGATGATAGGTCTTTGTTCACGATGCTTTCCATGGTGAAGGGAATTGGTTCTTGGTCGATTCATATGTTCATGATATTCTCTTTGCAACTGCCAGATGTTTTACCGCTGAGTGATTTAGGGGTGAGGAAAGGTGTGCAGTTGTTGTATGGCTTGGAGGAGTTGCCTGCGCCTTCACAGTTGGAGCAGCTGTGTGAGAAGTGGAGGCCTTACAGGTCTGTTGGGGCATGGTACATGTGGCAGTTGGTTGAGAGAAACGAAGCTTCAAATGCTGGATCTGCTATGCCTCTCGAAGGTAATATTATACAGTCATTGCAGCAGATTAAGCCACATCAGTAGTTGCAGTGTGTGGAACCTGTTAATGGCTTAGGAAACCTCGGGTAGTTCATCCTTTTCCTTTTCGATTACTAGACTATTAACCACTTAAAATTCTGCCCCTGTACATGTGTGTTCCTTGTTCTAGAGAGCTAGTATTTGTTGATTAAGTATAGGTAACTGTCCAAAATCACAAATTTATTTGCCCTCAAGTTGAAGCTTTGAATATATCTTGGAATTTCTTTATCTCTTTTTAACTTAAAACATGGTGTTATAAATTGGAAATCAAGTGAATGTTGCATGCTGTTATAGAAGTTGCAAGATTTTAGAGCATGCCTGAATTTTAATGAGTTAGAGATAGGTGGCCTAGGATATTAGATGTTGACGTATGAATTATTCATTGTAATTGCATTTCCTATCACTTCATTGGGCCATTCTTTGAGTACACAAACTGATACTTTTGCTTGTGTAGAAGATTAGCTAGGAAAGAGTCGGTGCTTTGCGAGGAGACTGATAAAGATGAGTGGACTTCATAAATTAATCCTTGGTCCATTGTATAGCAGCTACTGATACCATGAAGGAGATAATTAAGGACAATGAGTCAGTGTTTGGTAATTTTAAATTAAGGAATCTAGCAAGAGGCTCATATAGCATGTGAAGAAGGTTTTTGACCGAAGCTCTCTTCTTAATTTACTGTATATTTGCATTTCCGGAAATTACAGATCTCTGTGGTTTTCTGGGACACAGTGTGGAGTTGAGAATTTTTGGTTCACAAGTATTGCTTCTCTGCTAATAACTTTTAATGTTTAATTTTCTTGCTTAATTTGCGTGTGTTTTAGGAAGGTACTTATGTTTTCTTTCTTTCTTCATGTGTGTTCAAATATTTCTGAGAGAATAATGTCAAATGCAATAAGTGAGGAGTGAGGTACATTGTCAGGCAATGTTAACAGTATAACAACATTGTGGGACAATAATGAATTGAGCTGAGCTATTCCTTGAAACATGGAATTCTCAGCAAAAACATGTACAGGTAGATTTCTTGTACCATTTTGTCCATTGCCCTTGTCTGAAGAATTGGCTGAACCTATGTTTTTCGAGTTACAATATACTCCCTCCATCCCAAACAGGGAGTCCTGTTTTAAAATCATTTCTTTGTCCAAAAATGAGTCGTGTTTCAAAAGTCAAATTTAAAGAGGCACATTCTTTCCTGTGCGTTATGTAAAATGACACTGCCTTTTCTGAACAGTGGGAGTATCTTTCAGAACTAATGGATGTGTTTAGACAATTAAAAGGCTCGTCTATGTATTATTAGATGAAAGAACTTTTTTGCTGTACTTAAAAAAATTTGGGTTTGACATTTTAGCAGACATTAGAACGATAAGATAAGTTTTTAAGGCTTTTGTCTTTTCATATGAACTCATTATTTGGAGCCTGCTTATTCTTACTACTTTCTTTAGAATACTGGTCATTGCAGATTTTGTTGTAGAAATATATAAAATTTTGTTTCATGGACTTGTTCTTTCACTAAAGGATTAAAACAAAAAAACATTGTGAAGTATGACTCATTTTGCATTTTTTAGTCTAATTTTTTTTTTTTTTTTTCTCCAATTGATCCTCAAAGTTCATGTGGGGTTTTTACTTTGCAACTTAAGCCCAATTTCTGCTCACTTTTTCTGCCAAAACTTGAATTTGGTGATGTTGACCACTGTTGCATTTTCATGATATAGAGCATTGACTTCTGGAAGTGTTTTCTGGAATTTTAGATTAACTCTACAACAACATAAACAACAAACTAAGACCTAATCGCACTATGTGGGTCGGCTATATAAATGTATCTCACTATCATGCTTGGTTGAGAATATGTTCTTATTTACATTTAAGTATAATATATCTCTTTAATGTTATCTTTCCAAGTCTTTTTAGGTTCTCCTCTTCCCCTTTTGTTTTGATTTATTAAATTTCAATTTTTTATACAGTGCATTGGAGATTCTCAACATCTTCTATTATATGTCCAAACCTTCTTAAACATGTTTCAGATATTCTCATTTATTAGGGTACCTGTACTTTCTTCATGATGTGTTCATTTTTAATTGTTGAACTTTCAGACTTGCTGAATTGTTTTATCGGTATAAAGTTGGGTGCAGTGATCTGTTTGGGGAAAAGGTCCATGCATGATCAAAGCAATCAAAACCGATCTGTTAAGAAGATTAAGTTACTGCCTTAAATGTAAAATGATAATAAAATACATTAAGTGGTGCACTGACCTGCTCAACAGGTATGTCATACAACTGATATGAGAATTGCAAATGGTATGTTTAATAGAGCCTGGGCAATTACACTAAGACATTGTGGTGATGAAAGTTGATACTGAATTGTTTTACAGGGAAGGAGAGGGACAAGCTAAACATTGTTTAGCTTGGGGTTGCCCTATAAGCCCTATAGAACAGGATAGTCATGGTATGCTAAAGCAGGTGTTCGAAAAAGGGTAGCCTTCTGTGATTTAACGTACTGGTAGGAGAAGAGCAATAGAAGAGGAAAAGAAGGAGGTGGGTAGAATCTGGGTGCTTTAAGTTTGGAGAGAGTGATAGACACATACTCTATACATACATGTATATATGACATAATAAGATTACATTGACATGAGGTTTATACGACATTCCTTGTATCTTTCAGAGATTCTATAAGCTTTTCTGGTGTCATGGAAACCTTCGACCTAGCAACAAATGTGGTTTCAAAGTTAGCTTAATGTAAGTAACATGACTGGTGTAAGTACGATGTATGTTCCTCCTCTTTGTTTCAATTGTTTTGGATATTTTGAGATTTAGCTACTGTAGTCTCACTCCTAAAATCCTCAAATGATATGAAGCACACTACCTACCCTATTATGGTGTTCTCCATTTCCGGAAAATGTAATATAGCTGTATTTCATCTGATTGGTTGTAGCATCTCATATGCCATTACAATCATATTATTCTTCTACCATATTCAGAGTTAATGCCTGGTGACACAGAAAGAGGGACTCTCTGAGTTCCAGTTGTGATTGTGTGTGTGCAAGACAATGGTTTTCATTATGGGGTCACTTTTATTGTTGAATGCAAGTTTGTAAATTACTTTTAGATGTGCATTAAGAAGGGGAAAAAGAGGTATAAAACATGTTTAAATGATCATATATAATTTCAAGGCAGATCTAGTTAGTTGAACGAAAACTGTTGTGCTCTTAGTTTAACTCATGCAATTAGATAATAGGATATAAGAGCTGTTTTCCTTTAAGTGGAATGGGAATGTAAAGAAACATTTCACTAACCAAAGCCCCAGACTAGATTTTGTGATTTTTTGAATCCAATCTGTTTCTTGTATACCCTTTTGTATTTGATTGTTTATGTTAGATTATTAGGACTCTTGGGGCATTGTGCCTTCTTATTGCTGTTGGATTAAATAGATACATTCTGAACTTTGTCTGTTTATCTTGAAATCTTTGGATTCTTGCTATCATCATCACAGTTTTGGCCGATGCCATTTCTTTTCTCAATTTTGGGTGAGACTGCATTAATTTCATTATATGTATCTTTTCTTAATAGTCCCTGAAATGGTGTGTTACCTTTATATGGCAGAAGCAAGTGCAGTAAATACTGCCAATTTGTGGGGTAATGAGAGTGAAGAAACCACTAATCAGAAAGAACGTTATATCTGGAGATACTTGTTTTGAATCTTCAATTCTAATTTAACAGTTTCTGTTGCATATCTATTCAAACTTAAGTGTCAATTTATTTCCTTTTTCTCTGCTTTAGTCAAATTTGTTGGCTTTTATATATATATATATATATATATATATTTTTTTTTTTATATATGTTACTAAATAAGTTCATTCTTTTCTTTTACAGAAAATGCTCCAATATCCATCAGGGAAAACTAACTTTTGGTGATGTGTAATGTTCTTATTTTTTTACATCATGGAATGTGAAATGAATAAATATGTTAAGATATGTGACACTTCATTGATAGGTTAGAGGATTGTGCTTTTTATTCCTTTTGTCATCAAATATAGAATTGAGAGATATTTTCGCCTAGATTAATAATTTATAATTTAAAATCTTAAAGCACCGCACCCTAATAATTTCATTAGTTAATTTACTAAGGTAGTTGATGTCAAGTACAAAGATGCATTAATTAATGGCTTATGTGTAAATAAAAAACTTATTACATGGCTATAAAAGCATTAGAAGCTAACTAAAACAAATCTCCACTACTGGGTGAATTTGTTTATGTTGTTGTAAATAGTTGTTAGTAGACAAAAACAATTATGTGATACGTTGTATGTAGTGGCATTGCAAAAATTCTCCAGTAGACAACTGAAGGCATAGCTGTCAGAACTGTTTTCTATTAGTGCAAAAAATACGTTAATAGACATTTGTTTTTCAAAATTATGTTGTTAAAAGTTGAAAAGACAATACTTTGTTTTAAATTTGTTGTCTATTCCATATTTTTATGTAGTCTCGTAATAGAATATTTATTTATAATTTAGAGTTTTTTTTAATAAAATCTTAACATATATTGAAATGGAATCAATTATTTAATTGATAATATTTGTATATATAATGTTGACCTGAAGATGGATTCAATGTATAAGTGAAACAAAAATGGGTTTTATGTTTCTTGTTAAAGAATCCTCGGTAATTGCTAATTGGCTTCCAAAAGCTTGCATATAAGTATATACAATATTGCTCTACTTAAAAACATAACCAACAAAACAAATAATAAGCAACATTGAATAGCAAGGATGAAAAACACAAAAATGAATGACAAATTAGTCATGGTCAACTAAATAAGTTAATATCAAAGCACCTATGTTGCTATTCTCCATGTTGCTTTGCATGATAGAAATATATTTACAATCATAATACATGTTCACCTCAGGAATATTTTTACTCGATTCTTTTTTGTTTGCATTTTGATAAAGATATTTTGTGACATGATCATGTCCTTTATAGACATATTTACACAAAATTTGATAGATTGAAATTTGTTGCACCGTTCAACATTCATATGAGCTTCGTACCAACGGTTATGTGGCACAAAGAATCAACTGTTCAAATAAACTTCTTCATTCCTTATAACAATCATTTCATTATCTTTACGTTTGTACCAAGATATTCATCTTCATTTATAAATGTTCCTCAACCAATTTCTTAGAAAAATGTTTCGTGCAATGACCATTTGACATGCATGGAGAGTTTCTTCTGATATTACCACATGATACATGCATAATAAACTCAAGAACTACAACATAGTAATGAGAATATATTATTTCATCTCGAATTTCAGCTGAAATGATAGGATAATATCTTCTCTATTGGATACTTGTCTTCTTTTTCAAGAAAAAAGAAAAAGAGCACATGGTAGTTCACGTTTTTAGAAAGTCAACAATGTTTATAACTAAAATAAAACTAAAATGTCTTAATTAAAACGTGATAGACATTTGTTTTCCATCATCTCGCAATTATCGTTAAAGGAAAATAAACTATTTAATTAATTAACTATAATCACTAAATGTGAGATTTTGAATATTACTTGTTTGACACTTCCAAAGATCCTTTTTTTTTTTTTGGAAGATATTGTATTAATTTGTCCAATTTGATTTTGAATATTCAACACACGACATCGTGACGATTTTCAGCTTTAGTCCTCTTTGTTGGGTAAATGAAACAATCTCTACCCATTTTGGATTGTGCATAAATGTTATAAACAGATCCAGTTAAGGTGTCCTGCATATAACCATTGTTTCTGACTTTCTTGGTAAATTTGAATCATGCATCATGACCTCCAATAAAAGAAGTGGTACTATAGCATGCTTCCGCGACTGCGTGAATTTTGTCTTTTCTTGTAATAAAAGAAAGTGGTAATATAACACGGCCCTTATGATTAGAGTGTACAAGTCATGTGTTTTCATTTTAACCTGAAAACGATCCGAAAATGAATTTAAATTGCATTTTGAAATTTTTTTGAATTTTGAGATGTGATCGAATAAATAAAATGGTTTCATAATTGTAAATTGAAAATGTCATACTAAATATAGTTTTTTTTTTTTTTTTTTTTAACCTCATATTGTAAAGAACCTGATTTGATATCTTCTAATCCACTTACCCAAAAAAATGAATAACGTGGAGAAAGAAAAAAAAAATTCAATAGGAAACAGTATCGATTATTTACATTTTGGCTGCAACAAGAATTAGTGTTTCATACGTTTAATTAAAACATATTTTGTTATTAAATAAAATCCTTCACTTTGGACGGTATAGATATTATCTATACTAATATAAAAGCAGAACAGTTGGAGAAAATTACAAAAATACCATTTTCCCTCTCAAATCTATCACTATCATAATAAAATATTAAAAAAATATATATTATGTATTCATGAAAATTAGGCTTGCCTTGAATAATTGAGCTTATTTATATATATATTTAATAAAAGAGTTAATTGGGCTTGCCTTGAATAATTGGGCTTTAATAGTAATTGATAAAATTTCATATCCTCTTAATTAAACATAATTTTAGTGAAAAAGACCATAATAATTTGAATAACTCTTTTTTAAATATAACTATTTCATATAATTAAATTATAAGGTTTAAATTTCAAAATTATAAAAGAATTAAAATAATGACATTAAAATTTTTATAATAAATAATCAGAAAAGTTATGTTAAATATCTACATATAAACAAGTGAAATTTTAAAAAAGTTTTATAAAAACACAAATCCTTGGGACATAATGAAATTAAAAAATTATGATCCAATTATTTATTATTGTTGTTTCTTAGTTTTATATTTATGTATTAATACTAACTATATTCATAACTTTATTTATGTATAAATTAATGTTGTATATAAAGAAGATTTGTGAGTTTTGTAATTATTATATTTTAGTTATTATTGTAGACATTATTTGTTTTATATTATGTTGGTTTTTTTTTCTAACTCAGTGAATATAAAATTTTAAATTCATTAATATCATAATTTTTAAAATCAACTATAAATATTATAATTCGTGTAACGCACGGCAGAAAATACTAATTATTACTACTAAAGTTCCAACACAAAGAAAAAGGAATATGAACAACATAAATATAAATATAAAATAGAAGGCGATTCAAACTCCTGATTTGACGTCTACTAACCCCATTTACCAAATTTTGATTTGATTTTAAATCTACACATGAATCTAAAAAGCCGTACAATATTCTGAGAGATCACTTAACAACTCTACATTCACTTTTGGTTTTCTTTTATTTATTATTTGTCTCCTTTTTCATTCTTGATTTTTATTTAATTTTTTTGAACAAATTGACCACGTCAAAGAAGAGGTCGGAAAAGCAAGGGTCATTTCAGAAGTATGCTAAATTTGAATAAAATAATTAAAATGGAAACTAGAGAAAAATAATGAGCAGCCAAAGCAAAATAAAATGAAAGAGACAGATTGGCCATCGAGACAAGGAAAAGAGAATAAGGAAAAAGGTGTTAAGAGTTTCCTTTGGGCAGAAGACTAGACCTCCTTCTAGGAGACAATTCGAGGTTTATCTGTTTTTTTTTTGTTTTTTTATTTTTTGAATTTCGTATTTGACTGAGTTTGATTTATTTTGTTCTAAAAACACTTTTTTTCCTTGCATTTTAATATTTTTGTCTTTTCCCAAACTATTTTATTTCTACTTTCTTTTTCTGTACATTATTTTTGGTTACTAGGCAAAAATTACAAAATAAAGTGTAGGATAATAAATAGAAGAGCAGGAGGCAAAAACATCAAAATTAAATTGTGGGAAAATACAAAAAACCCAGAAAAAATTGAAATTAATTTTCTTAATCCGTTAGTTTTAATTTTTCACACAGGAATGTGATAAAAAGATTGATTTATCCATATTTAAATAAATATATATAATTATTGTGGGAGTTTTTTCTCTTTTCTCTTAAAACTCTCTTTTACCATACATTTAAATTGATAGGAGTAAATAAGAGTATTTTTTGACAAACTATTAATAAATAAATCTTAAAATTCTAATAATAATACTTATTTTAAGATAATTTTTTATTACTAAAAAGATAATTTATTTTGTAATAGAGGGATTAGGTAGTTATGTTATGTATTCCCATGATCGTTACTCATCCGATTTCTTTTCCTTTACTCCATTCTCCCACACATCCTCAAAGACATCAATTCTTTAACATTACCTGGCAAAAGTAGATCCTCATAAAACGACATTACTTCTATGGGCCTCTACACCAATCCTAATCTCTCTCTTTCTATACATACATACATGTCTCTATCTATAAGGAGAGAGAGAGAGAGAGAGAGAAGTGGGAGACTGGGATTCACTTGTTCCAGTTGTATCTTGTTGCTTTTGAGGAATGTTTTTTTGGAAGTTCAACATTGTTTCTTTTCGTGACTTGTGGTAGCAATAATATAAGATACTTATTATAGTTTTATTTGTTTAATTCATTAATTGTGTAACGCATTTGCATGCATGCATGGGGGTGAATCCAATGCCAGCCACGTGGCACGTGGATTAATTGCAATCATTAGTCCCTTTTTTGGGTTTGTGTTTACAATATCTGATTTCATATTAATTGCAATCTTTCGGTAATTGATAATGGATGGGACTCTGTGAAAGTATTAATTCTTTTATTTTATTTAATTGGGAGAGATGGTAATTTGGTTTTCAAATTCTTTTTCATGTTTCTAATAAAAAATGTACAATTTTTTTTTAATGCGAAACTATAATAATATATTTGAGTTCATGGATTGACTGCATAAATCATCAAACTAAGTTCCTCTCAAAAAACTAAAATAACCTTGTATTTATTAGTGTATCTTTTTTAATAAATTAAAAGACGAATTATTAGTGGCCTAAAAAAGTGCATGTACAAATTGGAAGTGTGATTCACTTTCTTCAATCAAATTATGATAATTGGTTTTTACGCTTATACTAAAATCTATTGATGAGATTTTGGCACATGAAATCTGTAGATACACATGATTCATGAGTTAATGATAATTGATAATCACTTTTAAAATATATATTCTGTCTTTAAATTTATTTAAAACACAGTGTACATGGTGAGGGCCCCACAAAATCCAAAGAGGCACATAACGTGACGACGATGATGATTGAGAGATGGTGGGTAGAGATTTGATTTCCTCAAAAGGCTGTAAGGAATTAATGGCATTCGTGTGGGTAATTTATTTGAATGGTTAACTAAATCCATTTTCATTTTATATGAAATCCCCATTTAATAATATGATATTATCACCAAAATTCACCCACTCTCATTCAAATCTGAATTTTTTTATTACATTTGATATTAATATTTAATATACATCACATATTAATTAATAATATCATAAAATATACGTGACGTTTGATACTTGATTTTGATTTAGAATAAAAAATGTAACTAAATGTAATAGAATATCACACTCCCTAACACCCGGCTAGTTTCCGTGCCCACAACATGGTTATATGTGATGATTAATTGCTATCGTGTAAATAAAATGATGTGTCTTAATGATACAGGTTTAAGGTTCAGTTTATTGATATCTTCACAGTAAATGGTTTAACTCGGGTCTAACTCTCACGTCAATTTTTGTTTTCATTCATTTCTTTTCTTTTTTATTTTATTTACTTTTAAATTTAATTATTATTATATTTCTCGATTAATATATTAATATTTAAGGTAATTTAATTATATGCAATTAAAATGTTTTTAATAATATCATATATTATTTGAATAGAAATAAAGATCATAATTATTTGAATTTATCATAAAATTTTAAATACTACACAAATCATATTTATTAAAATTACACTCTATATATCTCAACTCAATTGATAGTTGATAAATATAGATAAGTTGTAGATATTGGTAGACAAAGTTGTGTATATCAATATCTATACATTGTATATTATGTAATATTTTATAGATAAAATGATTTTCGTATCCAAAAAATAATATATATATATATATATATATATATATATAAGATGTAATTTATCTCAAGGAAAAAAATTGTATTTCATTCTTGTTAATATATGACAAATAAAATAATAATAATAATAATAATAATAATAATAATAAATATTTTATTTAGTGAAAAAAATAGTGCAAGCTGCTAGATATGAAATGATGATTTTTATATTAAATTAATATAAATACTACAATATTCTTTTATGCACTGTTAAAGATGCCCTAACAACCCTCTTTTGAGATTTAGTTGTGTGCCATGTGCGTTAAGTGTTGTATTATTGATCAAATCAATTCACTATTTAGGAGTGAAATGAATGAGTTGTAATTGCATGCGAATTTTACTAAGAAGGTTATATAAATGAAGATAGTTCTTTCTTCCAAATTAATCAAACGGAACTACATATATCTAAAATATATTAAATCTTAAATAGTACTCATTAAATCTTAAATAATTAAATTTGATTTAAAGTTGTTTCACATATACTAAAAATATATTTAATAGATATAGTTATATACGTGTATAAAATGATTATATTACTCCCTATTTAATAGGCATGATTACTGCACTCTTTAAAAATAATTGTTGCTCTACAAAATAGAATTTATGTAAGTTTATTTGTCATTATTTTATTAATAAGAAGAATTAATGCATACTCTTGTTATTATTATTACTGTAGCAAATTAACCTTATCTTTTAGAATTCCAAAAATGGTATTACGATCATTATACATCATAACTGTTAAATATTTTTTTTTAATTTATGTGAAACTACTTTAAACAACAAATAAATAGACATGGAAATAGTATAACTCTAAGTAAAAGTCAGGTAAATATATATATATATATATATATTTATAATTGTATATACATCATAATTATTAAATATTTCTTTAATTCATATGAAACGACAACAATAAATTAACATGGAAATAGTATAACCCTAACTAAAAGTTAGTTGAATATATATATATATATATATATATATATATATATATATATATATATAAATTGAAAACAGATCATTAGCTCTTTTCTTCTTGTTAATAAAAAAAACGTCATAAATTAAAACAAATCTTGTTCTCTAAAGCTATAGTTATTTTGTAATTGAGTAAGTATATATTTAAAGATTTAAAAGTTAATATTAAAATCAACCTGATGATATTTCTCAAATTGCATCCTGTTAAATTTTTTTTTTTTTTCCAATTAGAAACGTTTGTTTTCAAATTGCAATTTAAATAGAGTCATTTTCTCATCAAGTTTATGACCAAAAATGGAACTTATATTTTAATTTTGTCCAAAAAAATATGCTGAAAATAACTCTAACCTGCAATTTGAAAAAATTGTAAACGTTAGGTGCAATTGAAAAAAAAATAACAAATTTAAAAAAGAACCATACTTCAATTTGATATTTCATATTAACCCAATATTTAATATATAATAGTAAAGCAATCACAATTCTTAATTACTCATGGCCTCTTTCGTAATGATAACATTTTAACAAGATAATTTTGTTCAACAATATTCAGTCTCAATTTAAATTTTTCGAAGAATATGTTAATACGTTTTCAAAGTAAATTATAGTATTCAAATCGTACTTTACTACTAATTCATAAACAACATATACGTCATTTTACAACATTCTTGATCTATGTACAATTCTCTGAAATATCAAGTATCAAGAAGATTTCAATTAAAATATATATACCATTTGACCTTAACAATATATACCTTGTTTTTCATTAAAATTAACTTATCAAGTATCAAGAAGATTTCAATTAAAATATATATACCATTTGACCTTAACAATATATACCTTGTTTTTCATTAAAATTAACTTATTGGACGTTAGTACCATCATTTTGATAGTTGAATTTTTTTTTTTTTTAATGAATTAGAAAAAATGAAATGATGGGGAATAAAGACTTGAAAACTTACAATATTCACGTTCCAATTCTAATCATCATAATCTAAACTTCATAAATATAAAATACAACTTGAATTCATGATATTTGAAGATTTAATTATAATAAAAAAAAATCAACATCATATGAATTATGAATTGGTTGAGTTCACGTGGATGATAGAGAAAAGGTTACTTAGAGGTGATGATAGAAAACATAAGAAACATAACATTGGGTTAATCGCAAAATAAGTTTAGAAAGAGAAATGAATTGAGAGAAGAGAGCATCTTTTGGAAAGCGCTAGTCTTCCCGTTTGTCGAACTGCCCACCCCACCCACCCACTCCAATCTCAAGACAATCCCATTCTCTCTCCTCTCTCTCTCTCATTATTTTTTTATTTATTCTTTTCTTTTTGAATCTTTTGATCGAATCGATCGATATTCCAGAGGACTTTGTTTGTCCCAGATTGGGCCCCTCCTCATTGTGGGGTCACTTTTGATGTTCCTCTTTTTGTCTCCCTTCTCTATTTTTATTTTCTTTTATTTTATGGATTATTGTTCAAAAACTATTCAAATGTTTTATCAACTTATCAAAACCCCTTATAAGCACCATCATCATATTTCACATTTTACATGCCTAATTGTGCAACATCCAAAGAGGAATGAATCAACTCCTATTTACAAATATCCATTACATTATGTCACTTGCCCATCATAAATAATATTATTGTTAAGAAGTTTCCATAGACTCCATTTAGATATAAAGATTTAAAATTTCTGTTAATAAATTCATTGTTGGATAGATATGAATTTGACTTCCATTTCAATTTGAGTGATTTGAATTCATTCATTTCAAAAATCTATATCCAAAAGGAGCCATATTTTATTGTGTCACTCCAACAAAATACATGTGCATTTTTACGAGTAACATATACCCCTTGGTATTTTTATAGATATTTCAAATGCATAGTTTAATTTTCATGTAAAATATTGTTTTAAAATTGATTTACTTATATGCCCCCATTTAAAATTAAACATTAAATACATTTAGTAATTAAAAATTATATAAAGTTGGGGGTTTGGCGTATGGCTAGTGTAGTTGCTTGTTAGAAGTAGATTGCTTTTCTTTTTCCAAGTTTCCATCTTTGGGTCAAAGATTTGTGTGAGATGAGAGGAACAAAATGTGTTGCTTTGATGATTGCAGAGTATCCTCTTTCACTTTTTGCATTCCCCCAGTCCAGTCCAGTCCAGTCCACTCAACTCACTCTTCTTTTTATTTTCCATAGAATCTTAAGATCTTCTACCTTCTTCTTATTACACTACTCTCTATCACTAGACTCCATAGACTTGTGCTTACTTTTTATGGATTCAAGAATTCTTACACTACTCTTTTATCCAATTACAACATTTTAATAATAATCTTAATTTCTCTTCACATACATTTTTTTTAGTTGTTCCAATTAAATGAATAAATTATAAATAATTTTAAATATGATATTTGCGTAACGTCTAATTAAGTTGCATTTGAACCGAATAACCATAATAATATCAATGACTAACATGACATACTGTTATTTATAGGGACAGACGGACGGACAATCAACAACTTTGCACTATACCTATGTGATTAACTAACTGTAAGAGTTATTTTGGACTTTTCACTTAAATTGTTATAGATACGTAATAAAATTATATATATTATAGGAATAATTTTTATTGGATTTTATGGTATAAAAAAGTGTTAATATGATTTATTTAGATGCATTATTGGAAATTAAAATGAGGGGACCCCCATGAAATTGGGAGAGGTAGATAGTAGAGAGAATGATTGAGATGAGGACCAATTAGGGAATTGAATTGAAATGAAATGGTTTATTCACGGGATTCCAGGGACAGGATAGGTACACCCTCTGATTGTATGTACGCAAATATATCCTCTAACTCAAGTCTAATAATAGTGCATGCCATACATACCACCACTCCTCCTCATTGCTTTCTTGAATTTTTACCCATTACTATAGTAATAATAATATCTTTTGTTTTTGTCCAATGTTAATTCAGTGACAAAACAAATGGTTGCAATTTTACGGTGGAGGTTCGATCATAATACGCAAAAAATAAAAATAAAAGTTTTCGGGTGAAACAAATTGAATTTGAAATTATGTAATATTTTTGATGTCTAACTTTAATAGTGATATTAATTGATTTAAATTCACAACCGGATCACACATCCTTCTTAGAATTGGGTTATGCTTCCACTAAATTGTCTTCACAGATCAACTCGAGTGGCTCTATGTAAAAATATCCAAGTTTTTCAATATATCTTTCTTGTAATTGATCCATCTTTTACGTACCATATCATATTAAGGGCATGTTTGGTTCGTGTGTTGGGTTAGTTGGGTTGTGGGGGATTTGTACTATTTGGGTTAAATTGGGTTAATTTTTTGATATGTTTGTTTTGAATGTTTAATGATAGGTTTGACTTAATTTTGTGTTTGGTTTGAATGTTGTGGTATTTATTGAGTTAGATTTATGTATTAAAAAATCTAAATGCTCTTATAAACCTATCTAAACCAACCATTTTTGGTGGGTTTATTTAACCCAAATAAACCCACCATAAGACCATAAAAGTCATTTTTGACCCGGGCGCAAAATAAATACGGGTTTTTCAATCTTCAAAGCAAACACAGGATTATTCGGGTTAATTAACCCTAACCCCTCCAAACCTCCAAACCAAACATGTCCTAAGACTACTATTTTAAGGTTATTTTTTGATTGGAGCATGAATTTAAATTAATTTATGATAGTAGTTTTTTAACATTATTATAAAAATTAAGAGTAATCTTTTAAGGGTGTTTGGATTAGAGATTTGAGGATGAATATTAAATTTAGAATATTATATCTATTCGGGTATATTTTTATTACCATGTATACATAATGAAGTATATTTTTAATTCGCTGACACAAGAAAAATATGTTTTTTTTTTAGCAAAATTTCATTTAAAAGATCAAAATATGCATAATAAAGATACTTCCTTACATTTGTATAAACCATATTTAATGGTGCTTTTTTTTTTTAGAAAATAAAAAATGGTGGAAATGACTTACTTGTATTAGTGTGTAAAAAAAAAAAAACCACTTATTTACTATATGAGATAAGTAGAAGATCCAACAACTCATCTATTATTATTGTCACAACTTTCATTTCAATATAAGTTTTGAATGATTTTAATCAATTTCAAACTCACTAAAACTTAACCCGATTTAAATTCCTTCATTTAGATCATTTTAAATCCATCTATCCTACACGTAAAGGTTATTGGATAGAATCTTCTAGCTAGCCCCCTTAAAAAAGAAAAGAAAAGAATGTTTGTAGTTTCATTTGATCTTTTCCCTCCTCAAATAAATATGATGTGCTCCTAATACTTCGATCGATTATTTAAAATTCATATGTTGTTGAAGACAAGGATGAAAAAATCGGAAAAAATCGCCGATATATCGCCGATATATCCGTATTTTGTGAAGTCCGATATAATAATGCACTGCAGTTTTTTTTCGTTAAAATATCGGCGATATATCGGTAAATATCGGTATTTATATCGATATCGGTGGAGTTCAGTGTATTTCTCGTGCTATATCGGCGATATATCGGAGATATATCGACCGATATATCGGCGTTTCAAAATATCGGTAGTCGAGTATTTTTTGAATTTTTTTTCCTTATTTTTTTTTCTTTTCTGTTTTTTTTTTCTTTTTTATTATAAATTTTTTATATATATTTAAAAAATATCTATAAAACTTAAGCTCTATATCTATATTTTTATTTATGATTAGAACAAATAATAATTTTAATTAAATTGTTGAAATAAATTAACACACAAGCATTTAAGTTTTTCTCATAATTTAATTAAATTTAGTTAATTTTTTTTATTTTAAGAAAAGAATTATGATGTATATTATACTATATAATAATAGTTTATCTCTATATTTATTTTAAATATATCATTTGATTTGAAATTTTAAGTTATTAATGTTAGTTATATGAAGACACTTCTAGAAAAATAAGTTAAAATGCCTTGGTATTGCTTAGGTATTAAGCATGTACAAAAATTATTAAATTATTCTATTTATTAGTATCTTTTTATACAAAATTTGTCATGTTATCATAGTAGACAACGTTTATATAGTATTTTATCTATATATTTGTTGAAAATATATCATTTTATTTGAAATTATAAGTTTAATATATATATTAATGTCAGTTATAATGATATTATAACTAGTAGATATATTTTTCAATTTTTTTAGAAAGTTTTTATATTTTTTTTAAAAATGTCCGATATTTCCACCGATATCGATATCGATACCGATATATCCGTAAAATTAGGGTACCGATATTTTCACCGATACCGATTTTTTCGTCCTTGGTTGAAGACAAATTTTGATGTAATATTAATACATTCTAAACTAGTTTTCAACGAAATGCTCTCGCTCTATTTGTTTTTGGATTGTATTTCGATTATAATCTTTGAAATGATATGTAAGATATATAATAAAATTTAATATAATTTAAAAATTGTGATAAGTGATAGAAATAGCCATATAAGATTAAAAAAATTAAAATAGACAATTCATGATAAAAATGATTTTGTAACCAAAAAAAAAAATCATTTTACAAAAATACCATTATTCAAATGCCGGACCCTATGTGTATTGCTATTTGAAAGTTGAGATACATTTAATTAACAGTCAATGTGTCTATATTAAATATTTTGTTATGTTAGTGGCTATTTTCATTTTTTTGATCCTATTTAATTAGTTTTGTGACTCTCCATTTTTAACTTAAGATAATATTATATTTCTCATTTCAAAAAATATTCTCTTAGAACAGCAGAGTATCTCTTAAACCGAAACGATGGGTTAATTTGGCATCGTTGATTCCTTCAGAGTTAAGAATATAAAATGAGTTGCTTTTCTGAGTTAGTTCCAGACAATTTGTATAGATTTTTAGTAATTTATTTTGGTCAATTGGTATATAACTTCAAAAACCTCTTTTCCCCTTTATTAAATTAAACTTGCAAATCTAGAGAATTACTTTAATTCGTGACAATACAACAGTTGCTAGCATAATAATACAAAAAAACGCATGGTCCCAACATGTTCCGATCGATCACATTAAGTAATTAATTAATATTGATACGCTAAAAACAATTAATTAAATTACATGAATAAGGGTGTTTATTCCCGTGAGTGCGATGCTGGATGGGTGGCGTGTGACCCTGGTGTAGAACTTATGAGCTATTCGCGATCGACTTTTATTAAAAAAAAAAGAAAAGAAAAAAGTTTTAATATATTAATTAGAATTGAGGACATGTAAATATTTATTTTATGTTATATTTGAAAGAATATAGAAGTATTTAGATAGGGAGTTGAGTAGTCGATCTCGAGTATGAAACTAATACTTGATCCCTGGCATAAAAATAGGACAGTACTCGCTGAGTGGAATAATAATAGTATAGAGGAGTGACAGAGGCAGAGATACGGAAACGGACAGAGATAGATGTATTGGGTTAGAGAGTGTTGCCTCGTGATCGGAGACGGCAGATCCATGGAAGACTGTTCCCCTTAGTCACGTGGCCTCTTTTGACTGCCCAATCAGCAAAAGCCTGTATTTCCCATTTTGCCCCCTCCTTCTCTATATATATGCAATGCATTCCATTATTCTTAATCTATATACTAAGCTAACCTGTGACCTTTCTGCCCACACCTATTTTTATCTAATTTCACTCCCAGTTGTTTATTTTGGTTTTAATTCATTTCACGACAAACTGGAGTCTTGCTGCAGGTGCTGACTGCTATTTTATTTAGTTAGCTTTATATAAAGCTAACAGACAACAGTTGATCTCTCACCCCTCGTCGTACACTCTAAACCCCAGCTCTCTATCCTAAGTTTTTGTTCAACATTTTATTATTACACATCCTTTTCAACTCACTATTGCCCCTGTACTTGTTTACTGTTTCCTTATTTTCATCTTCTCTATATAAAAACCCTTGTGTTTGTGTGTGGCTAAATCAATTCAAGAATTAATAATGTACCACACTCAAAGCGGCAATTCTTTCCCCATGCTCTTCTCCGTGGCCAATGGTCACAATAGAGGCTTTGATGAGGGCGAAATGTACTCTGTCACAACTTCCCCTTCTGCTTCAGTGGATTGTACTCTCTCCTTGGGTACACCCTCCACTCGTGTCTCTAATGACAACAATACCCTTCATCACCATCATCCCGAGAAGAAGCGATCTTTCTCCAACTTCGGCTGGAATATTCTCCCCTCCAAGCACACGCCGCCCTCCTCCGCCGCCAAGCCCCACCGCGCCGGCACCAACCCCGGCGGGGACCCTCTTCTCGCCCGCCGCTGCGCTAATTGCGACACCACTTCTACTCCCCTCTGGAGAAACGGCCCTCGAGGCCCTAAGGTATATATATATTTATATTTATTTACACCACTTCGATGTTGATAATGATAATAATATGAACATTCATCAACGCATTAGCTAATTAATTAATAAATTCAGTCACTATGCAATGCTTGCGGCATTCGTTACAAGAAGGAGGAAAGAAGGGCGACGGCGGCAGCCGCCACGAGCCACGGCGGGGAGACGCAGCAGATGACGTCGTGGGCCCAGGCCCAGAAAGGCGCGTGCTACTCACCGGCCTATGGGAACGAATACCGGTTCATGGAAGAGGAAGTGGTAGACCATCATCATCATCATCATCATCATCATCGGGATTCGGAAGCCCCGTTGATGTCGTGGCGATTCAACGTGACGGATAGGTCGAGCCTCGTCCACGACTTCACGAGATAGATTAATTAAGTTGGGCAGACGTTTTTTAGATGAAAATTGAAATATTAAGGGAAAATGATGAATCGAAAAGTGGGGGATGATTTGATGATGGTGATAGTGGTGGTGAGTGATGGGTATGGGTCATGAAATTCTTTTCTTTTCAGATGTTTTTCTTTATATGGGTCGAGCGTTCTTACATACATAGGTGGAGTGAAAATGAGTTAATTCTATGTTTGTTGGTTAGATTTTGCAATTTGCTTTTTCTTTTGTAGCTTTCGCTTTTCAGAGCTGCCACCATATGTAGTATCTACGACTGCCTTTTTCTGTTGGTCTGTTTCATACACTTTCTTTTTATATGCACCAAACTGCTTCGCTTTCTCACCACCTCTTATTATTTCTCTCTTCCCTATATAAATACATTTGCTTTTCTCTTTCTTCTTTCCATGCATTCCTATTTTATCTTTCTTCTTAATGCTTTTAACCTAAGCTGCATGCAAATGCAGATTCATATGATGCTCATTCATATTTCATTCAATAATTTATTATTTCTATATATTGAAACTATATATATTTATTTAATTTTGGTCATATTTATGTTTTCGTGTATCATCTAAGTAATAGTGTGATATCAAATTTATGAATTTTAATAATTGAAACTTGAAATGTGATTACTTAAGGTTATTAGTGACTGATAACAAAAAATTGTGTATGATTATACATCAATAAACAACAAGGTTATATTCAATTAAAGTTGGAAATACGAGATATAAAGCGATTGACAACATAGAACCAATATAGAGTGCAAAAGGATCTTAGAAAAAAAATTACAAACCGTTCAAAACTTTAGTAGTGTATTTTTATTTCATCAGTTGTATGTATTTCGTCTTATAAACCGTTCGAACGTTCACCACATGCCTACCTCGAAGGTTAGCAAAATTGAAATACTAAATGATATCTATACTATATATAAAATGAAGAAAGTTGACAAATATTACTAATTTACCACTTTCCAGCCCAAATTATCTTGTAATAAAAAAAATAAAAAAATAAAATATTTTTTATATATCTTAGATAATAAGCTTCACACATAGTCTTATATAATAAGTTATTTTACAATTTATATATAGGAGTTTAAATAGACCTTGATACAATGAATATTTAAAAAAATTAATTTTCTTTATTAAGTCTTTTTAAATAGAAAATACAATAATAATTTAAATAGTTATTTATAGCAACCGTCATTTTATATAATTTATTTCATAAGTTTAAATATTAATATTATAAAATCATAAAGGTTTTTTTTCATTATTATAAATGACACTAAAATTTTCATATATAATCAATTTAGCTTATATTTTACTTTAAGAATTAATTATTAACAATTATAGTTGAACTTATATAAAAAAATATAAATATTACAACACAAGAAAGTTATTTTTAAAATATCAGAATATTTATTTTAAATTATCTAAACATCAATATATGAAATTAAATAAAATTATTAATAATAACTTTTATGTATATTAGATAATACTTTTTTGTGTATTAAGTAATATTTTTCAATATATCAATTAATATTTTTATCTTATGTACATAATATAATACAAAAATATTATCCAATACAGCAAAACCTCTATAAATTAATAACCTTGGGACCATGAAATTTTATTAATTTTGAGAGATATTAATATATCGATAAATTAATATTTTATTAATTAAAAGAAAGATTTTTTAAATTCAGCAAATTTAGTACATATGTATTGAAAATAAATGAATTCATATACATGTTTCATTGATTATATTCATGCATCAACCAATTCTTTGTAACTAATTAAATATATTCATGTATAATATCAATTCATTGAATACAATTAACTATTATATTCATGGACGCATGTATCAACTCATTGAAATTACTTAAATATACATGTTTATATTATTTCGTTGCACTTAAATATTGGAATTACTTAAAAACAAGAAAATGTTACATTCAATGCTAGAATTAATGAAAGATAAGGGTATAATTGGAACTTTAAATATTTTCTTAATTTATATGAAAATAGAAGTAGACCTATCTTTGTACAACGGTGAGAATGTTTGGATATAAGTATGATCAATTTGTTTCATTTAACATATATTCTTGTGGATTTTCCACCTACTATTTATTATTTTACTCAAATTTTACTCAATTATGTTTTGAATACTTACCATACTTAATGTACAGTCAGGTGATCAGTTGATTCATTTTATTCAATTGATGATTTAAACATGAAATAATCAATCGAATTAAAATATTTTTCTACTACCTTCCTAATTTGTTTACCAATTTTTTTTTTTTTTAAAATGAACTTAGTCTAATAAATAGAATACAAATTTCCCATACAGTAGCGAAGAAAGTGTAATGGAAGCCCGTGCATTGCATCCTAATTTAGTAAGTGAAATAAATAAGAATGTAAAATAAAGTTTTCAAATCTTACAAGAGTAAGTTGGGAAGAAAAGGATAAAAAACACTGCTTACGCGAAAAAATAAAAAGGAACAAAAACTGAAGAAAAAATAATTCACCAGAGTGTCACGCACTTTGAGCTAAGGAGCATATTTTCCATAGACTTTGGGGATTTTCCCTAAGCCTAGCCCAAAAGTTGGCCCAAATACTTAGCCCATCTGTAATGAGAAGAATCTAGAATAAGAAGCATTTAGTGTTCGAACTTTTACATAATTCTAGAATTTGTCTAGATAGATTATGGTTGTACTTGTAGAGAATTATGGAGTAGGAATTGAAAGTGTCCGAATACTCTAATATTAAGATAAAATGAACAGTATCACAATGTTATCTCGAATGTCGACAACATTAGAGATAACACAGTGAAATAAAAGATTTAAAAAGAACACAAGGAAATATCCACAAGTATATAAAATACTTGTGGGACGTCAGGGCAAAAATTTTATTAAATGAATATTTGAAGTACAAAGCAAACACTCATAAAATCCAGACTCTAAATGTTACAACGAATGTTGTTAACATCAATGACAACACTATGAAAACGGATAAGTCTGGAAAACTGCAACTACGTATACTCTTGTATTCTTTTTCACTCGATACCCATCTTCATGAAGTCCAATTCCTTTTAAAGATATCCCAAGCATGATCATGATCTTCTCCACTATGCACGTTCTCCACACATAGGAATGCTCCATGATCTCTTCCACTTTTCTTGTCCACTAATCATGCAACTTGTAACAAACATTCCTATAAAATAGGAATGTCTTCAAATCTATCTGCAAATCACGTGGAACAAAAACAAGGAGAGAAAAGATAATATCCCATACATCCCTAAAAAATCTCAACAAGAAAATCAAAATGATTTAATGTTTAGAAAATAAGGAAAAATTATACGTGTTGAAAAATTCAACACTAACAATCTCCCCCTTTTTTCCTTTTTCTGCTCAAAACACTAAATCGCATATCTCCCCCTCAAATCTGCAATCACAAGCCAAAACAAGAACAAGATAGTGTAAACCAAAGTCAAACGTGATTAAGAAATTAAAATCATCATATCAAAAACTTGAATCACCATAAGTTCACAACTATCTGAAAACATAAAAATTATCTAATAAACATAAAAAAATGGCCCTCGGCCTCCAGAAACAGAGACACTCCCCCTAAGCCACATCATCGCCATCGCCACCTACTCCCGAAGCCTCGGCTGCTCCCGCTTCCTCTTCTACTCCATCCCCACCTACTCCCGAAGCCTCGATTGCTCCCGCTTCCTCTTCTACTTCATGCTCATCCACTCTCCCTTTTTGAGCAGAAAGAAGGCTCTCCAAGGAGTCACGCACCTTGATTAAACCTTCGATGTGATCGTTGAGCTCGCGAATCTGCCTCCGCAACTTCGAGACTGAGATGTTGTGTGGAATGTTGCCAACCGGAGGGGCAACATTCGTATGAAAAGGCAGATCAAGCACTCTATTCCCGATGAGAAGTGCTTTGGCAATTGTCAGCGGGGGCACTTCATGAGACAATACATCAGTCTTCCGCTTTTGAAACCCTTGGGCCTGAAGGATAAGGTAGATGAGGGATGGATACGGAAGAATTCCAGCATCACTGAATTTGCCTGTGAACCGAACCATGTTGTGCAGAATTAATCTACCAAGGTTAACAGGCAATCTCTTTCCCAACCTGTACAAAAGCATGCCCTGCTCTTCAGTGACGGATGTAGTGTTAGTGGTCGGAAGCCAATTGTGCACACAAATTTTGTGCAAGACAGCGTAGAGAGATGTGAGAGTGGAAGCCTGAAATTTCTTTGTCCATTGCCGAACCATACCACCAATGATTTCCATGGCTACAACATGCATATCCATGACTACAGCCTCCTCATCTTTGTCATCCAATCCCAACACCAAATTGACATCCGATGAACTAAAAGAGTAAACCCTCCCCCTAACAAACATATTACCATACTTTCTATCATGCCCAACAACCAATGTTTTGTGCATGTTTGCATAAAATTCAAATATCACAGACGGGGGAAACGGCTGGGCATAGGAGACGGATTGCACCAAACGACGGTCATCCAAATAAGATATCAAATGATAATCAGCAAAGACCCCCATATGAATTTTCTTCTCGGATAAAATTGTACGATTGCATAATGTAGACCAAGATCCAGAAGGCATTCCAAAGTAAAACTTGGAGGTCTTAGCTGATGATACCTGGAATGACAATCCCTTAGGAGAAAGGACTATGTCAGGGTCAGACTCGGAAGCTGCTCGTGTACCGGAAGGAGAGGAGGGCCTTTTGGTCGGAGGAGCAGCCCTTTTCCTCGAAGATGTGCCCGCTGATGTTGCCCCTTCGGTGGCAACATCAGCCCCAATAACCTTCTCCTTTCGCAAGGACTCAAGGACCTCAGAAATAGTCCTATCTTCATCATCCTCGGATTCAGACTCTGCAACCTCCTTCTCACCTGCGAAGTCTTCATCGGATTCATCATCTAATTCAGTGCTTGAGTCCGATGCTTCTTGTGGTTGAAGTGTTTCTTCATCGGACTCATCAATCAAATGCCGGCTTTCCTGGGGAACTGAAGGCGCCACAGGAGGCTCGACTAACGCTGGCGGAATGGGTAGAGATGGCTTCGACTTCTTTGGAGCCGGTGAAGACAAGTGTTGGAGCACTCGCTTGGATCGGCGAACAGAACCAGATGCTCCCTGAGCCGGAGCGGCCGGCGACGGGTCTGGGTAATCATCGACTGAGATCGGGTTCAGCGGCTGAAAATACGCAGGATAGACAGTCTTGAGAGGTGGGGGAGAGATCGGCTGCTCCGATGTTGTTTCTTTGGGTGCAACATTTGGGGGAACATCGGTAACAGGGACCTCCTCGGCGGCGGGAATCTCCGATTCAGGTACTGGAGCAGTTATAGCAAGAGCCGCCATGGATGGAGAGGCCTCAGATTGAGGAATTTCAGAGGTAGGGTTTTCGATTTGGGGGTTTTCAGAGGGAGGATTTTGAGAAAGAGGAGTTTCGGAATAAGTGGCAACTTGAGCTCTCATTGTCGGTAGGAGATGTTGAAGCTGACTTAGAAGGTCAGAAAGCTTCTTTTGATTAGGATCCATGGAAAGAAAAATCACTGCACTGAAACGGTGAGGGAGAGGAGAGAAGGGATCGTGCATGTAAAACGAGGAAGGTGGAGTGTGAAGTGCTTTCTTACTTTGGAAGACGTGGGTCTTTTATGAGAGAAATTGAATCTTCATCCCCTACAAATTAGGAATAAACTTACCCGAATCTTGCAACAAACAATCCTACAAATAAGGTGTCAATTTTATTCGAAATTTCAGGAGAGATTCAACACTTATTCGTTTAGAATTCTGTATCCACGAAAATCATTATCAAAATTTATCCATGCAAGAAATTAGAACAAACACATGTATGCAGATTTTCTGGAAAATGTTTTCTACGATGTTGAGAACATTTGAGGCAACATATCCAATCTTAAAAAAAAAAACACAGTGTACAGCTTATGTTAATCCCAACCAACCTTTTGAAAAGAGAGCATCGTCGTAGCGAGCGCCGTGCTTCTGGTTACTCGGTTGTGGGACTAACTTTATATGGTGGTTTGTGGTATCTCCCTTCACTTTTTGACAAGAAAGCATCGTCATAGCGAGTGCCGTGCCCCGAGTACTTAGTGTTAGGTCACACAAACCTTTTTATTTCACAACACATTACTAGGCTGCCTGAAGAGCATCGTCGCCACGAACGCCGTGCTCCAAGTGCTTCGTAATATCAACAAATGTACACTTTTAAAATCAAGAACCAATTTCAGATCTCAAGATATGTTTTAGTCAAATGTCCTCGTAAAGTATTACATTTTTCCAGTCAATTTGCACATGAAAAACACTGTACGAATACAGTAAATATGGATGTTATGGACAATGTGAACAACATAAGGCGCAACATCCGTAAACTGCATAAAGGCGATCAAACAACACACAACCCGAGAGACTTTTTCAAGGAGGAAAATCTCTCAAAGTCTAAAGCCTTAGTAAAAATGTCAGCATACTAATTTTCAGTGGATACGTATTCAATACGAACAATGTTTTTCTCAACCAAATCGCGAATAAAATGATGCCTAATGTCTATGTGTTTAGTTCGTGAGTGCTGAATAGGATTTTTGGAAATATTTATAGCACTTGAATTATCACAATATAGGCACAAAGATTCAGATTCAAACCTATAATCACTCAACATTTGTCTTAACCAAAGTAAATGAGTACATCCACTACCTGCCGCAACGTATTCGGACTCAGCTGTAGAAAGAGAGACACAATTTTGTTTTCGACTATGCCAAGAAACAAGATTATTACCCAAATAAAAACAGCCACCACTCGTGCTTTTTCGATCATCGACGTCTCAAGCTCAATCCGAGTCAGAATATCCAACCAAGGTCAAGTTTGTGTCCTTTGTGTACCAAATTCCTAGATCAACCGTACCCGCTACATACCTAATTATGCGCTTCACAGCTTGAAGATGTGACGTCTTTGGTTGGGATTGGTACCGTGCACATACACCTACACTAAACAAAATGTCAGGACGACTTGTAGTTAAGTAGAGAAGACTACCTATCATTGACCTATATAGAGTGTCGTCGACATTGTTGGCAACATCGTCTCTACACATTTTTTGTGTTGTCCCCATAGGAGTCCTCATAGGTTTTGCGTCCTTTAAACCAAAACGTGACACCCGATTCCTAGCATACTTGCTTTGAGAGACAAAGATTCCATCATTGAGTTGTTTCACCTGCAAACCTAAGAAATAGGTTAATTCACCAATCATGCTCATTTCAAAAGTAGAAGACATGACATTAACAAATTCATCAAGGTCTAGTTTTGAAGTAGCACCAAAGACAATGTCATCTACATAGATTTGAGCAATCACAAAATCATGTTCATTTGATTTTATAAAGAGAGTACGATCGGCTTCTCCTCTTATAAAACCAAATTCAAGCAAAAATGTCGTTAAACGACCATACCAAGCTCGAGGAGCTTGTTTTAAACCATACAAAGCTTTTTTATGTTTGTAAACATGATTTGGAAAGAGTGGATCCTCAAACCCTTTAGGTTGTTCAACGTAAGCCTCTTCATTCAAAATTCCATTCAAGAAAGCCCCTTTCACATCCATTTGATGTAAGGTAATTTTCAGATGGCAAGCAATAGCTAAGAGCAACCTAATTGATTCAATTCTAGCCACGGGTGCAAACGTTTCATCATAGTCGATTCCTTCGACTTGTGTGTACCCTTGGGCTACTAGACGTGCTTTATTTCTTATCACATTCCCGGACTCATTCGATTTATTTTTGAAAATCCATTTTGTACCAATGACATTTGTATCGGATGGTCTAGGGACAAGGAACCAAACATCGTTTCTAGTGAATTGCTCAAGTTCCTCATGCATTGCTTGTATCCAAAAATTATCTTTTAAGACTTCATTCACGTTCTTAGGTTCAATGAGAGACACAAAACAGTAAGAATTTACCTGAGCGTATGTAGTTGACATACATACGTGCCTTACCATTTCTTTGTAGTTTATTGGCTCTTTTTTACGTGTTCTAATACCTTCGTTTACTCCCCCTATCACCTGAGTGGTAGGGTGATTCTTCCTTATGCGAGAAGATGGATCTCTCCTAACTGGATTCTGAGCTTCATCACAGCTGTCTTCAGAATCTGTCTCAACTGCAGATGTTTCCTCGGATGTGCCAACATTCGGGACAACATCGTCTATTCTGGAATCGATGACAGGCTGGTCCACCAAGTCAGATGTGGCATCTTTGTAGGTTTTACCTGTAAGATCAGAAAAATCATCAAACACTACATTTACAGATTCTTGAATATTTCTCTTTCTCAAATTATACAATCGATACGCTCGACTATTTGAGGAATATCCAAGAAAAACAGCCTTATCACTTTTTGAATCAAACTTTGCAAGTTGGTCACGATCATTTAAAACATAGCAAATGCAACCAAATACATGAAAATATTTCAAATTTGGTTTTCTTCCCTTTATTATCTCGTATGGAGTCATTTTGCTACCGGGTCTAAGATAGACTCGATTGCCAATATAACATGTCGTATTCAACGCCTCAGCCCAAAAACGTTTAGACAAATGTTTTGAGCTTAGCATGACCCTAGCCATTTCTTGCAAAGTGCGATTTTTCCTTTCGGCAATCCCATTTTGTTGAGGAGTTTTGGGAGCTGAATATTCATGAAAAATACCTTTCTTCTCGCAAAAAGAATCGAATAAATTATTTTCAAATTCCCTGCCATGGTCAGTTCTAATCCCCAAAATTTTTGAATCAAAAGAGGTTTTAATTCTTGTGTATAGAATTTTGAAAAATGAGAATGCTTCAGATTTTTCACTTAAAAAATAAATCCAAGTAAATCTTGAAAAATCATCAACAATCACAAAAGAATACCTCTTACCTCCCATGCTTTCAATCTCTACTGGACCCATAAGATCCATATGTAAAAGCTGAAAACAGTGAGTGGTACCTGAATGTTGTCCCTGATGTGAGACAACATTATGGGGAACACGGGTCTGTTTACCTTTCAAACACTCTTCACAGACCACCTTACCCTTATAATTTAACAACGGTAAGCCTTTAACTGCTTCATACTTGTTCAACTTCTCAAGAGATCGAAAGTTCACATGTCCTAATTTTTGATGCCACAAAATCGTGTCATCAAATTGAGTTTTGTTGCATGTGACTTTTTCTCCTACAAGGTAGCAATTATCATGTGATCGAGTACCTGTCATAACGCACACGTTAGATTTATCAAAGACTTCACACGAATCTTTATTAAATTTTACCTCCAAGTCATCATCACACAATTGGCTTATGCTAATTAGATTAGACATAAGTCCATCCACAAGAAGTACATTCTTCAGTTTTGGAAAACCATGGACATTTAAGATACCCTTACCAATAATTTTACATTTTGCTCCTCCTCCGTAAGTCACACATCCTTCACTAAGTGGTACAAAATCCTTAAGTAGGCTTTTGGTTCCCGTCATGTGACGTGAACACCCACTATCAAAGTACCATGAGCCTGCAGTGTTAGTCTTTAAAGCAGTGTAAACAACATTACAGAGAATAGGTGTTTTCGGAACCCAAATTTGCTTCTGAATTTTCCTGGGCCGAATGTTGTCTCCAATGTTGGGCAACATTGGCGGCAACATTTTGCTACTGGAATTTTCACTTTTCAGTTTATGGCAAAAATGCCTGATATGTCCTGGTCTAAAACAGTGATGACACACATACTTTCGTTTTCTTGGACTTTTCTTGGAAGATTCAGAAGACTCTTTAACAAAAACGGTTTTTGATTTTTCATCAAAAATATTTGGAAAAATATTTTCAGTTGTTTTGACAAATCCAATACCTGTTTTCCCCACACTACCTGCATTCAGTGACTCATTTAATTTGGCTGAACCCGTATTCCATTTGTCAATAATCGCTTGGTTCAAGTCCAATTGCTGTTGAGTCTTTCCAAGTTCCACATCCTTTTGTGTAAGAGCTGTTTCCAGCTTTGCCATTGAGAATTTCAAAAGATCATTTTCTTTGGACAGGATTTCCACTTGCTTGCATTGCTTCTTCCATTCTTTAAGAAGCGCCGTATATAAGTCTTGAAGTTCTTCAATTACTGCATCCTTGTCCAAATCATCATCATCTCTTGACTCTGCATCATCATCAACCACAGCATTTAAACAAGTTAATGAAATGAAATTGAACAGATCATACCATTCTGATGTGTCGGTCAATGTTGCCACATCATCGACCACATCGTCGACAATATCAGAATCAATATTTGCAAACAGCAAGGTTTGATCTTCAGTTTCTTCTGCTGTTTCTTCAGTCTCGTCCTCGTCATCGCTCATGGATACCCAAAAGTTCTTCTTCTCATACTTCCTCAGGGTATTGGCACACTCGTTCGCATAATGGCCCCATCCCGAGCAAGCGCGACATTGAATAGAGTCAAGATGTTTGGGGTCGTTCCTTCCACGATCAGAACTTGATCTTCCCAGTGGTTTTGATGTATTTCCAGGGGGTTTCCACTGAGGTCGATCAGTTACCTTAAACTGCTCCTTGTCTTTTGTAACAAATTTTTTCTTGTTTATTTTTCTCACTATCGAATTGAATTTCTTTGTGATTAAAGCAACATCTAGTCCTTCTTGAATCTCCTCCAGTGGTTCATCATTGTCGGAGCTATCACCGTCGGGTTGAGCTTGAAAAGCAATGTTCTTCTCCTTTTGGACAACCTTTTGATTTAATAAATTCAACTCGAAGGTTTGAAGAATGCTTTGGAGCGTATCAAAATCCATGGTAGCCAAGTTGTGAGCTTCCTCGACCGCCGAAACTTTCATGTTATACTTCGGAGTTAGCGTACGAATTGCCTTAGACACCATTTGTTTCCTATTAATTGGATCACCAAGAACTTCACTTTGGTTAGAAATATCACGTAGTCTTTCAAAGTAGGTTCCAATGTCTTCATTTTCTTCCATTCTCATAGTCTCGAATTGAGACATAATGAGACGAAGCCTTGCTTCCCTTACGCAGCTATCTCCTTCGAATTGCCTCTCAAGAATTTCCCAAGCTTGTTTGGCTGTTGTGCATGTCTGGATCAGCTTGAAAATCTTGATGTCTACAGCACCAAAAATGACGTTAATTGCCCTCTCATTGAAGTTGGAATTGGAAATTTCGTCGGCCGTCCATTCGTTCGGTGGTTTAAGAACAACGTCTCCATCTGAGATCTTCTTCGGGGGATCAAATCCTCTGACCACGACTTCCCATGCTCGTGAATTAATGGACTTGATTTGTGTGCGTGTACGGATCTTCCAATAAGCGTAATTCGATCCATCAAGGACAGGTAACTTCCCTTGAGGATTGCATCAATCCATGCCTAGCATGAGCAACAGAACCAACCACTTTGTATCAAGTGGGAGGCTCTGATACCAAATGAAAGTGTCCGAATACTCTAATGCTAAGATAAAATGAACAGTATCACAATGTTGTCTCGGATGTCGACAACACTAGAGATAACACAGCGGAATAAAAGATTTAAAAAGAACACAAGGAAATATCCACAAGTATATAAAATACTTGTGGGACGCCAGTAGGGCAAAAATCTTATTAAATGAATATTTGAAGTACAAAGCAAACACTCATAAAATCCAGACTCTAAATGTTACAACGAATGTTGTTAACATCAATGACAACACTATGAAAACTGATAAGTCTGGAAAACTGCAACTACGTATACTCTTGTATTCTTTTTCACTCGATACCCATCTTCATGAAGTCCAACTCCTTTTAAAGATATCTCAAGCATGATCATGATCTCCTCCACTATGCACGTTCTCCACACATAGGAATGCTCCATGATCTCTTCCACTTCTCTTGTCCACTAACCATGCAACTTGTAACAAACATTCCTATAAAATAGGAATGTTTTCAAATCTATCTGCAAATCACGTGGAACAAAAATAAGGAGAGAAAAGATAATATCCCATGCATCCCTAGAAAATCTCAACAAAAAAATCAAAATGATTTAGTGTTTAGAAAATAAGGAAAAATTATACGTGTTGAAAAATTCAACACTAACAGAAATTTCGTACATACTTCTAGAACTTTATTATTGTACTTCTTGTAGATTATTCTTGTGCTTGTAGAGAATTATGGAGTGTTATAATGATCTATTCCAGGTCATTGGATCAAGTTGATCCCATCGTCCATTAGAGGGTGACTTGAAATAAATAGGTGTATGATCCACACCATCCATTAGGGAGGTCACTTAATATAAATAGGCGTAGGATTCCTATTTCTAAAATATCGAAGTATTTTGAGTTTGAGTGAATATAATACTTTCTCACAATCTTTCAAAGTTCTTTATTAAAAAAAAAAAGCTTATCTAAAAAAATAAATAGACCAGGGATACGACAATATTAATTTTTTTATCATTAACTATTCAAGAAAATCGAAATTATTAATATGATCTATCAAGATTTTATGTATTAAGCACAAAAAAAAATCTACAGAGAAAATAATTACTTAACCAAAATGGCACTGCATCAACCAATTATCATTTTGATCTATCAAGATTTGTATTAAGCATAAAAAAAATCTACAGAGAAAATAATTACTTAAAAAATCTACAGAGAAAATAATTACTTAACCAAAATGGCACTGCATCAACCAATTATCATTTTGATCTATCAAGATTTGTATTAAGCATAAAAAAAATCTACAGAGAAAATAATTACTTAACCAATATGGCACTGCATCAACCAATTATCATTTTGTGAAATTGTGAAGTTTGATTAATTATCTTGTAAAATTGTGACGTTTGGTTGGAGAATATGTCAAGAATTCGGTGTCATTGAACGCAAATTTCCGTTTGATAATATTCTGTCAGTTCTCAACTTAAGAAACTCCGAAAATAATCTGCAGAAAACAAATTTTCAAATAACAACTAATTCAATCTTAATATCACAACAAGAATCAACCAAATAACAACGTATACATGGTTTATGAAGCTTACATTCACATGAAGCTTACATCCACGGGAGGAAGGGGAGTGGATCTTTATTGAATTTCAACAATATAACTTTAAAACTACACGAATCACTCAAAGTGACTAACTCTCTGTATGTGATAGTCTACAAAAAAATCTGTCTAAATCTAAAATTGAGTAATTTCCTCTCATTTGAATCACTCAAATCTGTTGAGAAACGAATAAGATATAACTTTTAAAAGATAACTACTTGTAACCGCCTAACAAACCAGCAACCTTATTGTTTCTAGCAGCCTTGCGAGCATTGTGCCGAGCTTACTTATTCAGTAATTTGTATGAACTAAGGCTATCTTCATCATATTCAGTTCACCCATATACTCAATGTTATCTCAACATTATTCCTCCCAGTTTTACCCAACATAATTTAATTATAATATATAATCTTTTGTTTGTCAGAGATCATAGCTAGCCATATCAATGATATCATATTTAGAATTGTATAAATATTGATGACTTTCATTGATTTTTTTTTTAATCTTGCAATTAAATTTTCAATTTTCTTAAATCATCTTTTAATTTATGAAAATAAGTGATAGAGAGGAATTCAACAAAATGATATTGTAAATGCAAGGAGGCTCTGAACATAAACTTTATTTATGCACCTAATATCGCTTCTCTTTAAAAAAATGCCTTATCAAATAACATATTCTTGTGCAACGTGACAATGAAATTAAATAGGCGGAATATCTTATTGTTAAGCGTTGTACTTAGGTTTTTCTTAATTATGTATTTCAATTTTTATTTTTTGACTATCACGTTTTTACAATTTGATTTGAATATTATCGAAACGTCAATTTCTATCTACATGAGTGTTACAATAAAAAAAAAAATTCACAATAGCAATTCCATAGTCATAAAAAAAAAAAAAAATCAAATTTCAAGTAAAATTTGATGAAACTTGAAAAATAGTGATAGTTAAAAAATTAAAATTAAAATACATAAAATATATCCTTTAAAAAAGTCGATAAGACAAAAGCTGGGGGACAAATATTACAATTTCCCCTTAATTAAATGAAAAAAGAAAGTGACTAGTTTGAGTATTGAGGTTGCCTTTTCATATACAATTTATTTCATACCTATAAAAATAGTGCTAAAGTATTCTTTGATATAGTAACCATCTTACTCTGGTACGGAGAGTCTACTTGTTGGATATTTAAGGGTTTTTTTTCCCCCTAACTTGCTTCCTACCCATGATGTTTAATAATCTTATTAGTTGCATAATTTTCTTTTAAGATTTTTATCTATTTAAAGAGAGATTTTTTCGTTGAATCAGACCATAACTGAGTGACCTTAATTTCTTACATGCAATCTGAATGGAATAACTAAGAGGATAATGTGAGAGTAATAATTGAACAATTTCATCCACCATTTTGCAATTCATATTGTCTCCATTTCCATTTTTCTACTACTTTATCACAATAAAAACAGAGATGCTGAAGATTTTGCCTCATAAGAAAATGATAATTCATTTTCTAATAAATTTCATAACAAAATTCAATTTATAAATTAGTTCTCAATTTTAAACTCAAATCTTAAAGTTTTTTAATAAGGGGTTCATTTTATCATTTTTTCTCAATTTAAGGCTTGCAATTTAGATTGAGTTCTCAGACAAAATTTCATATTTTTTTATTTTATTTATAGATTTATTTATATTTCAATATGTATTCATATTTTAAAAAAATTAAGACAAGTTAATGCGTTTTAAGAATAATTTTTGTCCGACATATCTTAATTTATATGAAAAAAAGAAAGAGAAAAAATATAATTAATTCAATTCATAAAATATAAGTTATATTAAACTGATTGATATTAAAATCGATTTTCTATATTTTTATTCATAAAATCAAGAAAATAAAGGAATCTTAATTTTTTGAATCACATTTATTATATATATATAAATTAATATAAGTTGAATGAAGATCGTTCCAAAATTACACGAAATTGTCTTAATTTATCTAAATTATAAATATATATTAAAAATATAAATAAAAAGAAAAAAGAATGAAATTTTGTTTTAAATTAAAAATTCAATCTAATTTTCATGCTTTAATTTGAGAAAAAATATAAAATTAAATCCCTTATTGAGAAATTTTAAAATTTATATGCAAAATTGAGAACCAACCTAGAAATTGAATGTTGTTATGAAATTTATCCTTTATTTTTGTCCATGTCATTGAAATCTTACAATTACTTGATTGAATGATATTCTCTCAAATCTCACAATAGTGGATATATTGCTTTCTCATGGATTGTTTCAGGGATGAAAATATCGCGATATATCGTGGATATATCGCGGATACGGATATTGCGATACGGATATTGGGGGGTAATGTTTTTTTTTCCGGGTATCGTGGATATATCACGGATATATCGCAGAGTATTGATATCGCTATCGATATCGGTTCGGTGTAGAACAAAATTGGATGAAAATCGCGATATATCGCGAATATATCGCGAAATATCGCAACAACATCAAAAATCGTATTTTTGATGAAAAAAAGTTGATTTTGTCATTATTTTCATAATTTGAATAGCAATAATCATAGTGATATGTCTCAAAATTCATATGTTCTTGATATTTATAAAAGTTCACAATTTGGTTGGACTACTCGAGATGTTTTTGATCACTCACACCCTCAAATATCCTATGAATGCCAAAATGAATATCAACAATATGATTGGATTAGTATACACTATCTAATTCATGATGAAGCAGTTGGACGAGATAGAACAACTTATGAATGATATGTGCATAACTATATTAATAAGTAGGAAAAACGTTCAAATAAGCCACTGATGTTTACTTTCAAGTTCATATATCCCACTAAAATATGTTTAGGTACAAAAACACCATTAATGTTTATTTTCAAGTTCAAAAATCCCACAAAATTATTTTAAGGTATAAAAACACCACTAATGTTTACCTCTAAATACATATAACTCACTTAAGATTTATTTATAATATAATACACCGATAATATTGTAAAATTAAAATATTTATTTACACATTTTAATTTTTATTTTTTATTTAGACATTATATCTTTTACATATTTTATAACAAAAAACTAGTCATGAAAACATTAATATAATACCTTATTATATATATGTAAATATATTATTATTATTATTATTATTATTATTACCATTAATTATTATTATATTATTATTATTTATATATATATTTTTTTACTTTTAAAGACTAAATAAACAATTAGGTTGATTTGAAATAAAAAAAATTATCTATGATATTTTCTTTCACATGATATTTCATAAAATATAGAGGTTAATTTGTATTTAAATTAAAAAATAATATCATAATGAAATTATTATTTCAAATAACTCTAGTTGTTTAATAGTTTTAGTCTTCAAAATTAAAAAGTGTAAATAATAATAATTATTAATAATAATATTTATATTCACACACATATATATATATATATATAATAAGCTATTATATTATGTTTTCATGAATAGATTTTTGTTCTAAAATATGTAAAAAAACATGAGGTCCAAATAAGAAATAAAAATTAAAATGTGTAAATATATATTTTAATTTTACAACATTATTGGTGTATTATATTATAAATAAATTTTAAGTGGGTTATATGTATTTAGAGGTAAACATTAGTTGTGTTTTTGTACCTTAAAATACTTCAATGAGATTTATGAACCTGAAAATAAACATTAATGGTGTTTTTGTACCTAAACATACTTTAGTGGGATATATGAATTTGAAAGTAAACATTAGTGGCTTATTTGAACATTTTCCCTAATAAGTACTCTAATGTGATGAGTTAATATCAGTACTGTTTGGATCAAGATGACATTCCATTTACTATGTTACTATGTTTGAACCTCATAGGTCATCCTTTTGGTACTAATGTATTATGTGATGTAATTTTAGTAATTTTGTCTTGTATTATGTAATATATTGTCAATTTTCATTCGAAATACAGTATTTATAATGCTTATTATCTATATGTTAGTTTTAAATATATTATTTTAATGTGATTTTGAGTGGAACAATTGTGTAATGATGTGTAAAAATAATCCCTAAAATTTCATATTAAATTTCCAAAATTTTAATATGATTTCCGTTGTTTTTTCAAATTTTTTGCAATATCGATATACGATATCGATATATCCATCGATATATCCGTAAAATCAAAGTTGCGATACGACATGCGATAGCGATATTTTCATCCTTGGATTGTTTCCACTATTGCCCTTCAATTCACACTCCACACCATCCAGTCTCTGTTCTAGTGTTCTTCCTCTTCTTTTCTTGTACAATAACGTATCTTGAATATTTCAAATAAACTCAAATCCTCCCTCAAAAGTTGGTTCAAATTCACACCAATCTAACAACTAAAAGTACATTTGGATTTCAAATTCATTATTCAATCAAAACTCATGTTTCATTATTTACATGAATCGATGTTAAGCATTTCTTTTGCACAACTTGATCTTCTTACAAATCTGTACACATTAACTCCAACTCTACATCCATTAGAGGGGGTCTCACTATGAACAACCTCAACATCAAAAGCCTTCTTAGCCTTCTTGAAAAACCAAGACTCCTTCTTCCATCTCTTCAAGTGGGCCATCAAGAACACCACTTCTCTCTCACTTCCCAGCAAGAAATACCTCAGAGTTTCCATCAGCGGCTCGTAGAGGTTATCATGGTACACCACATCGGAACCCAACACGACGTCGTAGTCCCTCCCAACGCCCTCCATCTGCTGCACGTCCCCCCACGACAGCGCCGCCACGTCGACCGCCCCGCCGCGGCTCTCCAGGACTCCGGCGTTGGCCTCGACGTTGAACCGGAGGTTGGGCAGCACGTGGGGCAGGTCGGTGACCGTGACGCTAGCACCGAGCAACGCGGCGGCGGCGATTCCGACGAAGCCGGTGCCGGAGCCCAGCTCAAGAAGGCGGAGGGGGCGGCGGCTGGAGGCGAAGATGGCAGCGGGCTGGCCGGCGTCGAGGAGGCGGACGAGGGCGGCGGCGGCGGGCCAGAGCTGGAAGGAGAGGCCCTGAGAGGGGAGTTGACGGATGAGAATGGTGGAGTTGAGGGAATGGAGGTTGTAGCTTTGTGCATGGCTTTGTTCTTCAATGGTTTCCTCTAATGGAATAATTGGTTGAGACATTGAGGATTTGACAGGCGGCGCATCAGGGTTTTGACATTTTCTTGAATCTTGATTTTGGATGCAATCAAGGAAACCCTGCGAAATTAAATTTGTATGCAACTTGCTATATATATATATATATATATGATTTGTTTTTCTTTTTCTTTTTCGGAAAAATGCTATGTTATACTTATATAGTTACTTATGTTCACTTGGGTTCAATATTGATAGGCTCGTTTGGCAAGTGGAGATCTTATGAAAATGACGTGAAGCCCATTATGATTAAAATGGGCCTACCCATTTAAAGAGGATTCTGATCTACCCATTTCCAATTACCCATAACCCGTCCTGAATCAATTTAATATATTAGCCTTTTTTCTTTTTAAATAAATAAAGCCTTATAAAAAGAAAAAATAAATACAGAGTTTACACGGGAGATCAAACAAAAAAAAGGCAATACAGACCGAAGCTAATGCTCAAGTGCGGATCTCGTTAAAATTTTGATATAGAAAAATTTAAAGATCGGAAAAAAATCTACAACAAAGTTTCGGGTGAGATTGGTCTAGGATTCGTGAGATTGGCCAAGTTGAACATAAGAAATGACGTAATATTGGTTGGTTAAGTCGGATTCGATATAAAAAACTATATAATACTTTTGTATATATTATGTAATACTTTTCTATATATTATGTAATACTTTGGTATTATATGATGCATTTTGGGTTTGATCATATTATAAGAAAATATGTGACATTTTTATATGCATTAGGTAATACTTTTTTATATATCAGCTAACATTTTGTATTACATGAAATATAACCTGAATTGGGTCGTGTCAAGTATAAGTAAAAACATGTAGATCCTTAGCGCTGTCTATGAGCTCTTCTTCCTCATGCATGAATTGTGCAATATGTAATATTTTTATATATATTAAATAATACTTTTATATATATCAATAATACTTTTGTTTTATGTACATAATATAATACAAAAATATTGACAGTTTATATAATATTTCATGTTTGATTAAAATTGTTTAAATATATATAATTGAATAACTGACCGTTGATCCACTCCACTAAAAATTAATCCAATGAATTAAAAGGGTCTTTTCAAATCCCCCAAATCAATAATTATTGAGACATCAATCCAAACATCTATAGAATTATAAAGAATCCAAAGTTTGAGATCAAGAAAGGTCGACTTAATTGAAATAAAGAAAAAAAAATATTTGTCTCATCAATCCAATAATGATCCGATTGACATCCCCAATTTCTCAGTCACACAAAGATTAGGACACTCAAATGCAATTTCAAGTGATTGTTGGAGAGCACATCAGTGGAGTCAAGATCCTGATGTCGTGCTATGTAATTTTAAGGTCACCTCAGTAAAGAAGTTAAATGATGATGTATTCTGGATAATTGCAACTAAGGACATGATCTAATGCAAGAGATTGAAGATGAGGACTAGAGTGTGTAGAGAAAGAGGCTAGACTTAGAGAAGGTATGAAGTGTTAAAGAAATAAACATGTAAATGGATAAGAAGAAAAATAACGTGGTATTCAATTACTTGAAGTTGTTGGTTAAAAATAAATAAAATGTTTAATTAGTTGAAATCTTTTTCTTAATTTTCTAAATTACTTGAGTTTTTAGAAATAGTAGATTTGGTGGATAAATATATTTCAAATTCATCAAACTTAGAATATATTCAAAATTTATTCAAACTTTTCGGAAAGAATTCAAACGGAAAGTAATCAATACAAACATCATCAATCAATTTAGTTAATTTGATCAATAATTCAATAACTAAGTTAATTATTTAGGTTCAAGTATGATCAATTTGTTTCATTTAACTTATATTCTTGTGGATTCTCCACGTACTATTGACTATTTTACTCAATTATGTTTTGAATGCTCTATAATACTTAATATAATCAGGTGATCAATTGATTCATTTTATTCAAAATTTATTTAATTGATGATTTAAACATGAAACAATCAATCGAATTAAGAAACATATTTTTTCTACAAACTTCCTAATTCGTTTACCTATTTGTTTTTATTTTTTATTTTTGTAAATGAGCTTAGTTTAATAAATAAAATGCAAATTCTCAATTTTAGACGGATTTTTGAAATGTAATAGAAGCCCATGCATTACACGAGTTCCTAATCCAGTAAGTGAAATAAATAAGAATGTAAAACAAAGTTCTCAAATCATATAAGTGTAAGTTGGGAAGAAAATGATGAAAAACACTGCTTACGCGAATTAAAAGGAACAAAAACTGAAGCTGTTTTGAATTTAATTACCTTTCCAAAAGTCACCACAATGTCACGCACTTTGGGCTGAGGATGTATACTATTCAATAAGACTTTAGGGTTTTCCTAAAATCTAGCCCAAAAGTTGGCCCACCTTGTTAACCCATTTGTAATGAGAAGAATCTAGAATAAAAAGCATCTAGTGTAGGAACTTTGTACATAATTTTAGAACTCGTCTAGATTATTGTTGGACTTGTAGAGAGTTATGGAGTGTTATAATGAACTATTCCTAGCCATTGGATCAAGTTGATCCCCACCTTCCATTAGGAAGGTGAGTTAGTATACATAGGTGTAGGATTCTCATTTGTAAAGCATCAAACAAAGTTTGATTGGATATAAAACTTTCCCACGATCTTTCAAAGTTCTTTAGCACACACGATATTTAGTTGAGAGAAAATAGACAGAAAATAGACTTATCCACAGAAATAAATAAACAGGGCTAATTAATATTAATTTTTCATAATTATCTATATGATCTGAATTTTTCATAATTATCTATGATCTATCAAGATTTTGTGTTAATTTGGGTCATTGATTTCGTTTGGTATCCATGAATAGTGAATTTCCAGGAACAATATACACAAATAAGTATTTTCTCAATTTTATCGCTTCCAACTTTACACCAATAAACACAAAGTTAATTTATATATGTTCGTCATGTCAACCCCTTGATCCTGAAATTCAGGTTGCTTGGTGGATTGGACTAGATTGCAATGAAATTGAATTGAGTCGGGTCGCAAGGCAAGTAAATAATTGGATGGTTGGTGGATTGGACAAGATTGCAATGAAATTGAAATTGGATGGGATGGATTGGACAAGATTGCAATAAAATTGAAATTGCATGGTTGATGGATTGGACAAGATTGCAATGAAATTGAATTGAGTCGGGTCGCAATGCAAGTAAATAATTGGATAGTGTGCAATGAAATTGAATTGAGTCGGATCGCAAGGAAGAATCATCAAGTAAGTAAATAGTTGGATAGTTTGCATGTCAACCCATCGACCCTGAGGTGGATTGGATAAGATTGCAACGAATTGAGTCCTGATTGCTTGGTGGATTGGATAAGATTGCAATGAATTGAGTCCTAATTGCTTGGTGGATTGGATAAGATTGCAATGAAATTGAATTGAGTTGGGAAATTAAGTTGCTTGGGAAGAACTATCAAGTAAATAGTTCGATAGTTTGCAATGAAATTGAATTGGATGAATGGCAAGAAAGAGTCATCAAGTAAATAGTTGGATAGTTTACTTGACTTTGATGAAGATGAGTTTGCTGTCGAATTGTGACACTTGCAAACTTATGACTATGATCGATTAATTTTATTTTTTCTTTGGGGAATGGAATTGATTTTGAATGTTAGAATTAATAATAATATACAATCTTTTGTCTCACTTCAAAGGTCATAGTTATAAAATTGAATGAATATTGATGACTTTCATTGAATTTTATTTTCATGTAATTAAATTTTCATTTTTCTTAAATCTTCATATATATAGAGAAATTCAAGGACAACAACTTATATTGGTCAAAATATTCTAAAAGCACATAATGGTTTTTAATATTTTGATATTTAAAGAAAACCTAGCATTCCCCTCGTATACATATTATTGTCAATTCCTATTTTTTAATATTAACCTATTCTCAATTTTATGATGTGTTTTTAGTAGTCTTTCATTTTCCCTTACATACAAGAATGTAAAAGTGATTGTACCAATTGTAAAATCGAAAGACTTGAAAAACAGACGAATGTTATTAACAATACAGTTGGCAACACATAGTTTGAAATAGATTAAAAATAAATACGCAGTTGAAATTAAAAACACAAATAATGTAAAAAATTTGTGAGTGCTTTTAGGGTAAAATTTCACGTGAAATACTAGAAAACATCCCTAATCTACAAACTTCTAGGAATACTAACGACCTCAAGGATGATTAAACAAAATTTGTCGAGTTAAACTAAGACTAAACACAATACTTTTACTAGCTAGTGAAATCCTCGCACCAAACTCACACTTTATCTTCCACTCCTCCATCTTCACCCGGTTGAGAGAATTATGGGATATGCAACCCTTAAACTTTCTCTTCTAATTTCCTGCACTTTTTCAACACTCCACACATCCAAATATACTAGAAAAAAATACCAAATATTATGTTTTGTGAGGAATGCAAAATGAATTAAATTAAATGAGAGTAACAAATGAATTAATTTGGTTCAATACACTTGAAATTGAGAAACCCACTCTTAATCGATAGTCGCAGGAGATGTTCTTTTCTCTACATGATCATATTGTTCTCTACATCGTATGTAGACGTCTTGTGGCTCTCTTTATTGTCTTTTGCATTCAGATCTAATTTATGTTTCGTAGCTTGTAATCTCATGGTTGCCTGTGTTTTCATTGTATATACCTTCACGTTTATGTAATTAGGACCAAATATTGCAGATCAAGAGAAACTGCATTGATAAATAGCATTTTTTCTTAAAAACTGTTGTTAAGAACACAAATTAAGAATGTAAGAATTCATATACCCCGTTCAAAATCAATTGTTGCATTGCTGAAACTTTTTGTTAAAGGAACGACAAGTTTGGTAATAGTAACACTTCAACCAGTGGCAGACTAGGAAATTTCCACAAAGATGGCACAATTAAAATTAATATTCAAAAATTTAAAATTTCATATAAAATATAACTTACAAGTGAGTTCAAAGATTCAGTTTATACATTCCGGTTGAACCGAAAAAAAAAAAAAAGGTAAAAGATTTCATTTATAGTTGACCCCAACAGGAGTCCTATTTTGAAACTTTTGATGATAGTTTCATTAATTACATGTTCAAATATATATTTTTTTCAGTATAAATCATAAAATTATCATTTATCAATTCATGAACCATTCAATTACGAAACCAGTGTTTTCACGATACTCATCAGTACAATTGAGAAATCCATCTAAGTTATTCAACAACTAATCGAAATTTCAATGCCAAATTGATAATGTTCAAATCAACCAAACAATTGAAAATCCTAACTTACAGTTTATTGTACACTATTTTTACTTGTAATAAGAACCACCGTCCATCAATAACAATTGATACACTTTAGTTTTGTTGAGCTTTCGCCGTAGTAATAATAAATATGAAAAGAAAGGTTCGATTTAACCAAAAAGCGAATGAGAATTAAAAAAAGTTTACTTGAAATGAGAATCAGAAAACACTTTGTATAAAATTAAAATATTTTAACTTTAAAACATGTTAAGAGCATTATTTAGGTAATTCATAGGTAAATTAAAAAGAAAAAAAGGCGACGCTTGCCTTCCCACGCCATAGTGTGTCCGACTTCTTCTTCAACACATATCAGACAGAAGAAAACACTGGTAGCTTTGATATTTTCACATTTCTGTGAAATAATTAATCCTGATAGATCAAATCCATCTAAATCATCAGATTCTTCACGTTGATATCTGAATATTTTCTAATTTCCCATGTAATAGATGACACGATCAAAAAATTTGATAGCAATCATGAGTATGAAATTGGTTAAATTCTTCGAACACTTCACCTGAAAATTAATCCCAGAGATGTATTTACTTAAGTAATGTGTAACAACTTAGAGACAATATGAAAGGTAAAAAGAAAAACGTACAGCTTCAACCTGTTCAAGCATTTCATGCTTTTGTCAACAATGTTTATCAATTCCACTGGACAGAACAGTAATCGGACGAGTAGCATTCAAACAACAGTAGTCAAAATTATTAATATGATTGGGCTTTAGATAGGCAATCAACATTTCAATGTTTTGTTTTCTTCTAGTTCAATAATAATAATAATATTTTTTTTGGTTGTCTAATCTTATTTGGACTATTATAGGCTGTTAAAAAAAAAAGCATTAAATAGAAACATGCGTCGTTAAACATGCTTTGTTTATATTAAAATTAATTCTTTCGGTGTTCAATTTATGTTTGTCTAAGAATTAAATAAGTTAACGAAAAAATCTTAATTCTTAATCATTTCTGCTTAAAAAAAAAAAAACCCATTTGTATGTGATTTTTGATGTTGGTGTGATCAACGATCAAGAGAAACTAGTTGTTGTGTGAACTAGCGGTTTGTTTTTGATTTTTGATCAACAACTAAAATAAAATGGTTGTTGATGATAAACGGTCCACATTGACTAAATCACAAATTTAATCGAATCGAAACCAACAGCTCGAATGAGTCCCCCTTTTTTTTCCCCTGAAATAGGCTTTATGTGGGCTGCAAGACTCTTCTTTGCATTTGGAATTTATAAATATCTTAATCCCCTTTGTGATTTGCACACCAAAGCTTTGTCAATTTCATTTATTTTTGAATCAATGTTTCTCCCAAATCTCAATCTCACACTTTGAATCTTTGATCAACTTTTCAATTCATCATCATTTATTAGTTATTACATTCTTACATTCAACAATTCTATTTCTACTACTCTTCCAAACTTCTTCTACTTCTACTTATATTTTATGTTCTCCTTCAATTCTATTTCATTCTTCATTTTTTCTTAAAAAAAAAAAATGTCCAGAAGAGGTATTTCTTCCGCCGATTCATCCCTTAAAAAAGGAAAAAATACTATATGCCTCCACCACAAGCTTTGCATGATAATGATATTATTGATTCATATTTTCATTTGAGTCAAGAAGATGATGATTTGGATACCACTTTAGACCCTAATACCGTTGCCGTCTTTGTTAAAGAAGAAGAGGAGGACGTGTTTAAGAGAGCAACACAAGAGAGTGGTAATACGATGATATACACTATTAATTTTAGAGCACCTTTTACGCTTCGAAATGATATTTTCTTCCTTCATTTTAAGAAGAAGAAAGTATTGGATAACAACGTTGATTATAATGTCACGTGCAACTATTGTGAAAAAGTTATAAATTCAAGTATTGAAGGAGTTAAGAGATATTCAATAACCATGTATTGAAAAATCATTCGGATAAAATGGACAATGATGGATCTTAAAACACATTTAATTAAGACGTTATTAATTACGTATACAAGTAGTAATAGAATTATTTAAAACTTTTATAATTGAGGTTGGGGTAATCTGCAGTGAAGGGCACACCGGACCATTCTCTTGAAACTTATATTTTAAGAAGTAAAATTGTAAACCAAACAAGGAATTCAACATTCTTTTTATGAGAATAAGAAAAGATAAAAGAACAAAAAAAAAAAAAAAAAGAGAGACGACCTTTCTCACATTCTTGTCTATAAAAAGCTAACCAAATTACTATTTCGTCATTTAAGTGTGTAGAGCTCTCACACCAATCAACTCCAACAGACAGCAAGAGACATACACGCAACAATGGCTAAACGTTTCAAGCTCAGAATTTGCAGAGTCATCTCCACCACCCTCCACTCCTGCCGTTCCAAAGACCCCTCCATCCTCCCACAAGATCCCGTCCCTTCATTCTCCTCCGCCGCCGCCGCCGCTGTCGACCACCGCTTCTCCATCGACACGCCGCAGCCACCGCTATTCAAGTGGCAAAGGGAAGAAAAATGGCACGTCGTCGCCAAGATCCACCACCCCCGCCACAACTTCTCCGCCTCCTGCCCCAACTCCGATCCCGGAGACCTTTCGACTCCTCCGCCGCTGTCCTCTTCAGAGAGGAACAGAAAACGAGCCAAAAAGAAGAAACGTAACGTCCCCAGCAGGCTCCGCCTGAGCACCTCCTCCGCCGACAGCGGCTGGTTCAGCAGCGAAGGCTGCGCCACCTCCGCCGCCGCCGCTGACGACGAAGAAACCGAAACCCTGGTCTCCTCATCTCCCAACTCTTCCTCCGAATCCAAACAGCTTCACCCCATCCGAGAAACACACCGGAGATGCAAAAAGAGAGCGCCTTCCAAGCGCAGCGTCTCCGGCGCGGCGGCGGAGGGTGAAACCCCGGCGAGACTGTCCGTGTTCAAGAAACTGATACCGTGCACGGTGGAGGGCAAAGTGAAGGAGAGCTTCGCGATCGTGAAGAAGTCGGAGGATCCGTACGAGGATTTCAAGAGCTCGATGATGGACATGGTTTTGGAGAAACAGATGTTCGAGCGTGAAGATTTAGAACAGCTGTTGCAGTGCTTTCTCTCTCTGAACTCCAGGCAATACCACGGGGTTATCGTAGAAGCTTTTTCTGAAATTTGGAATGCCATATTTTCTCCGACCGGTTCGAAACCGGTTCATCATCACCGCCGGTCCAGATTAACTGCATGTTAGAGCAGGACTGTAACTGTAGGCAGTTATCTACTTGCATTTCTCTTAGGATAGGTTCTATTCTATTCTACCTATGTATCTGTCGTCTGCACCACGTCTTTGTGTATATGCATTAATTTAATTCTGAGATTTAGCTCTCATTAATGAAACCCGTAGGCCTTCTTGCTATTCAAATTTCATATCATTTCTGCACATTTAAGTTAATATTTTTGACCATGTCAAATCCAGGAAACATGTATCTGTGTTTTCAGACTCGGAATCCGAATTGTCACTCAATCTAACCCTGACACCCAACTTGACTCACTTGAACCCAATATATATCATATTTTTTTGTATTTATGTGGATTATTATTTTGTATTTTATGTAAAATTTTTGAGTACATGTTGAAAGATGTTATTTGAAAGCTTGAAAAGTATTATCTTTTTTAATGAAATGTATTATTTTAATGGTATGATTTTCGGTAAATCATGATATTTATTTTATTGGTAATTTTAACCCCCCCCCCCCCCTCTTTTTTTTTGATATTAGTAAAACAAACATGAATTTGGATGTTTGGGGCAATTCAAATAAATAGATTGAGTTGGGTTTTGAAATTAAGACTTATGTAAAAAGAAAAAAAAATCATGTGAACTAACCAACGTAATTTTGTACTTGTTGATTAAACCGTCACATTTACTGTAATCGTAATTTTAGCAGAACTTTTTAGATATTAACAAAATATACATGACTTTATATATAATATTGTACAATTTGAATTATTAGCTAACATATTTGTAATAAAATAATATATAAAATCATGTGTCCAAAACGACGTCATTTTAATTATGCCACTTATTCATGTGTGGGCAATCCAAAAACACCAATAGAAAAAAAAATTAAATATTGATCAATGGTTTAAATTGCATTTATGTATATAAATTTATATTATTTTTGCAAATAATAATTTTTTTTGTTAAAATGACAATGTGACTTAATTAAGTTTGTGATCTTTAAGCCAATTACCTTTTTTTATTTTATTATATCTTCTAGTGTTTTAAATGGGAAAATATTGTGTTGCTATTTTTGATTGACTCATATATATATATTAAAATAAAATTTTATGGGCAATCACAATTTGTTTTTCGAGTAAATCGATGAATCATATATTGCCTATATAAATTATATTGTGTAATGTTTATGGATCACGTTATATAATGACTATATAAATCATTTGCTGTAAAGTTTATAAATTATGTTGTGTAACGTTTATATAAATTGTCGTTGTGTCATGTAATTATAAAAAAATATTTTGAATTTTTTTTATCAAAATAATAATAAAAAATAATAGAGTTATCTTTATATGAACTACCCACGAATTTAAAGCTCAAATTTGAATCACCCAACTATTCTCATCTTTATTATCTTTGAACTCATTAAAAAAAAAATTCCTCATACAGTGTAAGAATCCATTTTTCCTTCCTTTAATTTGGAACATATAGGGATCATGATTAATCGGTGTTTCTTTTAATTTGTTTGACTAATATTAGCCTATTATAATCGCTGATATGACATGGAAACAAACACAATGATTGGGATTATTAACTTTTTTACCTTTGAATTGTGATCACCCGCTAGCTGCACATGTATAGTAATAATAGCAACAACAATAAAAAATAAATAAATCATATTTAGTTTCCTGCACTGTCAAACTTTCAGTGGATCTATATATTTTTTTCATCTGTAAATATTAAATCTTAGTATTTTTATTTTGTTAATTGGAATTGATTAGTTCTTTTATTTTCATTATTTGTTAACAATATTAAGTCCGTGAGTATTCTTTTTCTTTTTAACACATTCTTACCATTTTGCCTTTCTAAAGATCAACGGATCATATCCGACCAAAAGTGAAGTTTGAGACGAGATGAGATTTCTAACTAAAAATAATTTGGAATAATAAATATGACAGAAATTGAAAATAAATATATTTTATTGAACCAGAAAATATTCAGAAAATTCAAAATTCACATTTTCACTTTTTTTTATATACATATGTTGATATGACCAAACATCCGTTAAAGATGAATCATTTTAATTATAGTGTCTCAATCAACATCATTTCATTGAGATCAATTAGTTTGTGATTAAATGATCAATCGTCAATTTGTTATTGAGGCAATACAAATGTTCTTTTTAAGATTTTGTATTCGGGTTATATTATATATTTAATTCTATTCCATTTTCTTTACAAAGTCATTTAAGTGTTCAATTAATTTCTTAGTGTTTGTTTTGTAAAAATAATAATAATTCTTAGAGTTGTATTTGTTTGTAAACTTGTATAATCAATTTAAAAAAAAAAAATCAAATCGTGAATCAATCCTAACTTCTGCAGCGAGCTATGAGTGAAACTGAAATTAAATTTATGTCAAAAGCGAAAAATTTGAATCTATTAATGTATGCTTTGTAATTGTTTAATCATAAATTATTTATGTGTATCTGTGCACGGTTAATTCCTGTGCAACTGAGTCAACCCTATTTGGGGGTGATTTTTACTAGTTTCATGCACGTCTCACGTGTCCACACGTACTCCCATTTACCTCATGTCCACGTCCACATTCTTATTCCACTTGCATAACCTTTATATTATGTTAATTTAATCTTTACATTATATTACAGACATATAATACATTTTAAACTGTTATATTATAATAATATAATATTTACTTTATAATAATATAACCTTTATGTTTTTCTTTAAGTCAAAGTATTACTATGATATTTGTATATAAAAATTATATTAGTATAACATAAATATTAAATTATTATAATATAAAAATACAACTATAGTACATGAATTTTTATACTTAGAAAAGTATAAGCAATATTAAATAAAATTTATGATCTTTATACATATAAATTATACTAATATTATATAAATGTTTTACTAATATAATATAAAAATTACTGTATTAAAAAATAAATTAAATCGAATGCAAATCTAGATCGAATCCTACTGAATCCAACCCACACACATTCAAATACCCCATACAACTGGTGTACAGAAACACTGTCCTTATTCAATTGTAATAGTTTAGATATAGTATTTGTAAATTTGTTTTACATGACATTAATAATGAGAATCAAATGTAATTCCTTGTAGGTTTTTTCTTTTTTACCTTTATAGGGGAACTGTGATATCTGTTGGAGAAATCATTATGGTTGCCGACAAATGAAGCTTAGTTCTACTACAGGTCTTTTTCCCCTTCCACATCAAGATTCCGTAAATTTTATATCAACTATGATTTATGAGATGCAGTTTCATATATAAGAATTAACTAATTTAAATGGAAATGAGTAATTTATTTAATTTGATAGTATGATCGTCTAATGAATTAAATGTAATTTTGTGTCATAAAATGTGATTTATGTGATGCTCTCACTTAAAATTTGGGTTTCTTAAAAGTTTCTTTTAATATCTAGAATCCATAATAATCAATTAAATGGTAGGTGTAAAGTATACATCGATCACAATATTTATGTGTGTAATTGGATTGACCTGATTCAATGGTATTTTTCATCCACTTCACGTGTGTTTTATGTACCCACACGCACGTTCACACACCAAAATCCGTGTTTAAACCTTAGTCCCACGACCTCACCTTTAATAATGTTTGTCTAACTTTTTAGTTATATTTGCTTAACATATATGTTATGTTTACGGTAGTTTAACATTTTATAGTATATTATAGACCTATAATACCTTTTAAACATTTATGTTATAATAATATAACATTTATGTTATTTTTTAAATACATAAAAATTATGATATTTATATATAAATGTTCAACTACATAAATTTTTATACTGAAAAAATTTATGATATTCACTTAAAGGTTATGATATTTGTACATAAAGTTTATACTATAATATAAAATTTAGCGTATAAATTTAAAAAAAATTGGGTGTAGATTCGGGTTGGATCGGAGCCAACCCGCTTGTACCCAATTGCATGGATCTAAATCCACACACCTAGTTCACAGAAACAATACTTTATATGATTAGACAATCCTTATCCAATTAATCATGATTTTATTTCTTATATATTTAGCTATATGAAAACATAGGTGGAGCGAACCGAAAAACTCAGCTTTTCAGAACGGATCAATTTGGTCTTACATGTAACTGGTGCATGAATCTATCATGCGAGTCAGGTCGAGTCGGATTTGATCCGGATCCACACATTTTTTTTCCTGACTTTTATGTTATTTTAGTCTTACATTTATGTTATATTAGTCTTACATTTATGTTATACTCGAACTTCAAAAAAATACCCCAATTTCGGCACAATTTGTACATATATACATTTATATGGTATTACTCATATCTTTAAGTGATATTAGTCATACCTTTATGTAATATATAAAAGTACAACTAATATAACTAAAAGATATAATTAACATAAGTAAAATGTATGACTAATATAACTAAAATGTATTAATAAATGTCTAAAAATATATTAAGATACAACTAATAACCTTAAAAAATATAACTAATTTAACATAAATGAATGACTAAACATGTATATATGATTAACATAATATAAATAAACAACACCTGAGAACGAATTTGGGTGGACTTCACAAACGTATGAGGGTGCGAGAAAGCTTGTGAAAGCAGGTCATGTTCGTTATATGGATCTATAATTCGTACATCAATTACACAATTTTTTTTTTGTCTTTCATTAATTGTTCCTAAATTTTTTAAATAAAATTTAATTACAAGCATTTTAATGAAAACAATTGCAAGTATCAAATCCGTTGGAAACAATTGAAATTAAAAATATTAATGGACCATTGGTGATTGGGTGACTCACATGGACTAACCATACTCATGTGCAACGAAAGGGAACAATATTTGCAGTCACAAAAATAGAAATCTTGTTGAGAAGAGTCCAATTGACAGTGGTATAAAAGCGAAAAAATATCTATAAATTATATATTATAGTCCCCATTATATTCTAAAGAGCAAAAGAAATATGCATTGATTTCAAATAAATCCGTGGAGGAATATCCGATGCCAATAAAAAATGGCACAGCTGGCTTCAGGATAATGCAGGCAAGACATATCTCGTTGAATTAGTCTTTTTCGCCACATCGTATATAACAGGAATCGAACCCCCTCTACTGCTGTCGGGCAGATGGAGAATGCAATACTTCGACTCAACAACTTGAACTTATTAGGAGTGGGGTTTAGCTTGCTCCTCTATTCTTATTAGTAAGATAGATGTGGAATCCTATTAATATTAATTAATAAGGTAAGCTTCCACCTTTCTTCAGTTGGAGCGCACTTACGTTTTCCCCTTACTAGTCAAGGGCTTTTTTGAGTAGAGATCTCCCGCCACCTTATTAAGGTGTCTTATCATTTACAATAAACATATGATAAACTAAATTTTCAATATGCTTTTAACAAGTTTGTTTTAATGGTTCAATTATAAAAATAATAAAACTCAAATGTTGATACTTCAAAAAATACAAAGATATATTGCAAATATTATTTATCAATTTCAGTTGTTTAGAAAACTCACATCAAGATTCTATTATTATGAATTTGATATCAAAAGTGATTATTTTTGTAATTAAATGTTAAATATTAATTTATTGCAAAATGTAAAGTTATGTGAATCATGTATTATTAAGAGAGGTAATATATAGACTCAATAAAAAATAAAAAATTACAATCAGTGACAATTATAACTCAACTATTTCTTAATATTAAAGATTTCTTGTATATTTTTTCTTAAATAGTTTCAAAATTAATATAATATAATATAGAATTGATTTTCAAAGGGGACCCACTACCCCCTTGGCCCTAGTTTGGCTTCTTCTATGAATATTTGAAATTACAGTTTTGTTAGTTATATTAACACAAGGGGTTTGTCTTGAAGTTCAATTAGTTGAGGTGGTCTTAAAGTTGGCAAGATTTGTATCATTCACTCAAGAAAAAAGATATAGACCATTAAAAGACCAAAAATTGTCTCCAGACTCTAGATTCTCAAATTACTCATGCTGTCATAATGTAAAACAGGCTACAATAGCATCAAAGATTTCTCAAGAGTATTTGATTGTACCAACTCCACAAGTGTAAAGCTTATTGCTGAGGTGGGGGTGGGGGAATATTCATATGCTGGGGTGGAGGCATGGACATATGGTGTCCACCAGTGAGCTGCTGAGGTGGCGGCGGTGCTCGCCAAAGAGGCGGAGCATTAATTCCGGATGGAGGCGGTGGAGGCCTAATCGGAGCTGGAGTCATATGTGGTGGCGGTGGTGGTGGCATGCTTCTGAACTGCTGCTGCTGATGCTGCATGGGCGGAGGAATACCTGTTGGACCCGGCGGGGGTGGTGGCTGACCCTGCCAAGATGGTGGAGGCATCTGCATAGGTTGATAAATGTTGGGTGGAGGTGGCGCATTAAGTGCTGGGATTGTAGGTGGAGGAATACTGCCGTTAGCAAAGGGCCTTGGCGGCAATGGGGCGCTCACGGCACCATTTTGCTGAGGGATCGTCGGAGGTCCACTTGCAAACATGGTGTGAGGCCTACTTCTGTGGATAGTAGGATTATTTGCAGCCAAAACTCTTTCTGTAGTTTATCAATACACAACCATAAACAAAATAACTCTTCAGTGACATTGAACACAAATACCGATATATCTAAGTTATAATAGAGAGAAGAGAGATGAACTATGATGGATAGAGAATGACAGAGAGAGAGTCTCACCTGCAGGTGTGCCATGCCGCTCTCCCTTTGTGTCCTTCTTGTATGCATACGACACTGTAATCTGACGATTGCAGAGATACTGGCCATTCATTGTCTGGGGAAGTAAAAAATTGTTAGGTACCATGGATAAATGAGCCATCTACTACAGCAAATAGGCATAATGGTTTCTTCCTACTCTCTCTAAGCATAACATACATTATCAATAAGAGCACATATCAAATAACTAATTAAGTTGTGGAACATATTACTCAGTTCCTCCTATCAGAGGATGAGGATCCCACTTTTTCATAGCTCTGATATGTTCAAAAAATTTAGTGATATATAAACATTGATTACTCAGGCACTATGCTATGTTCAAAATATTACGGCAATGAGTGCAGAAACTAGAAATAAACAATTGCACCAAGTGCCCCTCAAGATCCAGACACTTGATCTCCAAAAAAGGATGTCCGGTAAAGCTTTTGAGCTTCTTAAAACATATAAAGTGGTCCAAGAGCTTAAAGTCCATTAAAATTGTTTGATAAGGTTTAAAAAGAAAAGATCTTACCTTCTATCAAAATAAGATGTTAAGAACTTACAAGCTAGGAGACTCCAACTTATTTCTAAAGTAGTTTTTTTTTTCTTTTTCACAAACTCCTTTAGCTTTAACCATTTTAATTACAAAACTGTCCTTGCTAATATTTTTAGAAACTTTACCATCTCAAACTATTCAAACACTTCAACAACTCACAAAATAATGTGTTGTATAAAACTAAGAGCTTATAAGATTATTTTGGATAAGTTTAGCTAAACCTCTAAATACTTAGTTTGCTAGCAATCCAAAATACTAGAAATGAATAAAGAGATACAGATACTAATGCCCTAATTCCAAGTCTTATCATGGAATTATGTGGGATACAAGCATCTTCAATTTTCTATTTCCAGACTCTCATCTTCCATCTGTAAAATTATTGTCTCAAAGATATGAAGCATTTCCAGATGAAGAATACATGTTTATAAATGATATCACTAATTCAAAGTAACACATCAGATAGCAAACATTACCTCAATAGCAGCATCAGAAGCCTCAAAAGAATCATAGCTAATAAAACCAAAACCTCGAGAATTTCCTGTCTCTGGATCTCTCATTATCTGCAAGTGGCACCAAAAATCAAAATCCAGCAGTGATGAAAGCCAAAATGCATTGTCACAAGTGACACTCCGAAAAGCTACAACCCATTTATCACCAAGTAGAAAAATATAGGAATAGCCAACTGTAACTGTAAGAAAACAGCAGTTGGTGATAACACATGCATATATTCAAATCTATATACATAAAGTAAGGTTGAGACCCTCTTGTGATGACACACAGGATTTCAGCACTCTCAACTTGCCATGTGGGTGTGAAGGTGTCCACCATGTCGTTTAGGCAAATATTAAGTTACAAAAATTTTGAATAGTCACTGAAACTGAAAAATAATTAGTCAATTGTCATCAATGCATTAATGACTCTCCGTCAAGTTAACCTTCATTTCATGTACTATAAATATTATCAGCCAATAAGATACACTAAATATTGAAGAGAAGGTAGAATGAGCTGGGTAATAATCCAACATCATTGAAGTCTATTATATTCTAGCATATTAAAGCTTTGGTGTGGTATATATATGAAGATCTGGTTCGGGGCATTTTCATTAATCTTTTAGACATGAACTCTGATTCTGTTGCACAAAGTACATTGTTATTACGATTGCTGATGATAATAGTGAAGGTATGTTAAATCAACTCTGTTGATCAAACTTTTATATCAGTCATGAGAAAATTTATCAATCATCATCTTCAGGTGTTAGGTGATGGTGTAGTTGCTCCTGTTGTCATGTTGGTATGGCTGAAATAACATGGAGCCAAACATATTAAAGGCCTTGTACTGTGAAAACATGTCCACAGGCAAGATAAGTAGTTATGTTAGTAGTATATGATTTAGTATCGAGTTCAAGTCAGTATTATCCCATGCCAACTTTTAGAACAAACTACACGTAAATCCTTTTTTTGTTGCTTACATCCATTTTATTTTGTTTTATCAATAGATCACTCTTCATTTATATTATGGGGTGGTCTTTAATATTTATTGGACATTGAGTATACAATATATATACACACATATATATACATGCATTGAGGGGGGCCCAATTAATATAAACATAACACAGAACAATTATGAATCAATTTCGATAAAGTCAATATATTACATTATAAAATAACAACATCCCAAGTTAGTAAATTTCAACATTACAACATCAACAAAAAAAACACAATACAACATTTGTATTCAATTTTTTATATTTTGAAACAATTGCATAATAGTTTAATAGCTAACCATTCCAATCGGTCGATGTTACTAAATAATTTAACAATAGTGTATTATTTTTCATTACATTTTGAAATTGTGAAATAGCTCTTCCTACTATAAGTGAAATTTTTCCATAGTACTTTTTCATTATCTATGAAAGATAAAACAAAATAAGAATTATAAAATAGCATCAAATTATATACTATGCATATACATCAAAATTTAAATTGTCAATAATTGTAACTCAAATCTAATAAGGGTTGATATCAGATTTTGTCCTGTATGTAAGACCATTTCCATTTTTTGAAACGAAGTAAACACTTTCCAATTTTGGTCCTATATGTTTCATTTTTGGTCCTATATGTTCAATTTTTTCCAATTTCAATCAAGATTTTCAATTTTGGTCTTGTAAGTTTCCATTTTTTTCAATTTCAATCAAATTTTGGTTGGATGACCGTCGAAATCCTCACACGACATTGGCGATTTTGGGATTTTCAATCAAAATTGGATTATAATTGGAAAAAATTGATATATATAAGACCAAAAAAACAAGGTGACGGAAATTGGGAAATGTTGAAACATATAGGAGCAAAATTGGAAAACGTATACTTGGTTGTCAAAATATGAAAAAAGCCTCACATACAGATCCAAAATTGAAATTGACCCATATAATAATTCGCATAATAATAGGTATATAATTAATGGCATAATAAAGAATTAAATAATATTTTCTCAATCACTCCTTACTTCATTAAGCCCAAAGAATGAATATAATATATACTCTCAAACAATTGATAATCAAATAAACTAAACGGAAATCAATAATCAATGAAAATTGATAATCAAATAAACTAAAAGAAAATCAGCAATCAATGAAAAAAAGTATAATGAGTTTACATATATGAAGAATTTACCTTAAAAGTTCTAAAAATTGGTTTACTCAATGACAATTTGATATATGAGATTAAAAATAATTAACATATATATATATATATATATATTTTTAATAAATAAAATTATAAATAACTAAAATACCCTTATTTTTTTTCAAAAACTTCAGGGGGAACAGTGCCCCCCTTGGGCCTAGTGTAGGTCCGTCCATGCATACATGTAATAAGAGAAAAATAGACTTAGTTTGATCAAGAGAAAGTATGGTATTATTGTTGATGGTCAATATAATCATTTGCAGAACTTGGAGTCATTCTATATAGATTATAACAAAATATAAGTTATGCAAACATTAATGCACTATTGATACATACAACTATATATATGTGTGTGTGTGTTAATATGGAGTTATAGGAATGGAAAGATATGTTCTATTAATTCAAGGACCGAAAGATAACAGTTATTAATCAAAGGCTCAGTAAGGTCACGTTTAACTTTCAATTTTTTACCTTATTATGATATTATCAATATATAAATGATATTATTTTCTTATTCTTTCTTCTCTTTTCATTTTTTCATACAAATGACATTCTTCAAACATATTTTTGGCGATTATCATTTCAGAAATATGTTTAAATTATTAAGAATTGAAAAATGTCAAATAGAGGAACTGGTTTTCTAGAGCATGTCCTTAAATTTTAAATCCTTTTCTAAAAATCCATTGAAGCAGCACAACAACAATATACTAACTCTAATTGACTATATACTAACAAGCACAAAAAACTGTTCAACTCCACCCCACCCCCCCACCCCCACGTGAAAGATAATAAGAGGTGAAGACAATGAGGAAAAGAGTTGGTAAAAAACATTAGCATGAAAATAACATGAAGAAAATAACAAAAAAGTGTTAGATAAAATAGAGGTGATACAGATAATAACAGAATAGTACCCTTAGACTTGATTACTGAATACTAATTCACATACAATCAACAAAAAAAGTTCAAAAGATGCATTTAGCACTCTCTCCATGTAATTTGGATAAAGAAATAATAGCAACGCCAGAATTGGACAAGTTAAAGATAAGATAGGAATAACCTTTGGATTGGAAACAATGACACCAAAAGCGCTGAAAGTATCATGAAGAAGTTTTTCATCAACATCCTACAAACAGTACAAAAGAATATATTAAGTAAAAACTTGGAGCAGTTCAACAGAAGAACTTCTCAAATAAATAGACAAGACATGAATATGTGTCCATTTACATAAGACTGGTTAATTATTTAAAATATCCACAAAGAATACAGAGCAATAAAGAAAGGAGAGAGTACTAAAGTAAACGTCTGTGTGTGCTGGATTTCTTACAGGATCAAGGTTTCCGATAAAAAGGTTGGCTCCCACATCCACAGTTTTCTTATCCTGTGATGCCTAAAATCCAAATGATAGGATGAAATCATCAGTTAAAAAAAAAAATCAGCACATTCTTATAATACCAATAAGACATTTAATAACTTGGGACTAATGGAGAAAATGCAAAGTTTTAGGTTGTTAACAACTGCATCTGAAACAAAATTAAAATGAATACCTTATTTACTCGTATTGGTTTTCCAAAGAGTTTAATCATATTTAGCACCTTAATTGCCTACAAGAAGAAATGAACAGTCAAAACCTTGTAATTGCCATGAAGAAATATGAATTTTGGTATCTAACAATTATGACAGCACAAATGCACTTACGTAGTCAGCATCTTCTTCGCTTCTGAACTCAACAAATCCATAACCTTGATGAGCATTAGTAACTCTGTCCTTGGGAACATAAACATTGACTGTAACAGAGCAAGACTATTACAGCCCCAAATATAGAGATATAAATGAATGAAACAAAATCATAACTTCACAGCTCAATTGCATTTTGTCTTACAAAATGAGATCAGTAAGAGAGAGAAAAAAAGAAGAAGCATTTTTTATCCAGTACGCTATCTGAAACTTACCAACTGGTCCTGCTTGCACAAATAGCTCCCATAACAACTCTTCACTTGCCTGTGAGCCCACGTAAGGGAAAAGAGTCATTTCTCCTCACTATACATAACTACAAACCGAACAAACACTTGCGTTTGGACATTCACTTAACCCCAGCACTTCCTCTTTTACCCGAATTTTTTTGTTTACTTTTTGGTTTAGGCAGCAGGGTTTTGCAGTTATTAGATGGTGAACATGGTGAGTACAGAATAAGATGAGTCGTGAAACACAATCATAAGCATGGTAGCTCATCTTAAAATGAGAAAGGGAGGCAATGCCACAATCTAAATCAATAAAACCTACAAGTGAAAAAATTACTCATAGCTGGTATCACACAATATATTATTGCAAAATGACAAGATAATCATTCATAAATTGAAGGGCAGAAGGCAGCATGAAGTTTCGAATATCAGTGTCATAAGCCTTAGATTAGCTATTCAAAACCCTAGGAAACTTTGCTCAATTTCTAACATAGCACAGATTCCACCTTACTGCAACATCCACAGCCAAATTGGAGCGGGGCTACATTTTCCCCAAGTAATTTAAGCAGGCATCATGAAGATAGCTCATGCAAAGAATAATAAACTTGAACCCTAGACCTTACTGAAAAAAATTCTTAAAGCCAGAGTGAGAGATAAGAAGAGAAGTGTACTTTGGATTCGAGATTGCCGACATAGACGGTGGCGTCTTGGTTCCGCTCGGCCGAGTGCTGACCCAGAAGATTCGCCCCGACGCCTGGCGCTATTCGGGTCGTCATCGGAACCCGGGAATTAAACCAGGCACTACTGCAAATTCAAGGTGGGGTTTAGGGCTTCCAAAGAATTACGCTTCTCGATTCTTTGTAATAAAACTAAACTAAAAAAATGGATTTCTTTTAACATATAAGAAGATGGGTGGACTAAAGACACCCACCCAACCCAAAAATTTATTTTAAATTGATAAATTTAAAATTTTCAAGTTCAAGATTGATAAAAATTTTCTTTTAAACTTCAAATGATAGTTATATTTTTTAAATATATTGCATCAATAAAACTAAACTTTTTTTTTATTAATTTAAAGTTTGCATTGTGCCCCAAATTAGTGAAAGTGATCTCATGGGCCTCCTTTTTTTTTTTTTTAACTTTACCTTGGTTATAGAGCCCATACTCATATACACGTAAAAGCCCATCTGCGATCAGCCCCATCAAATTAATACCCAAAAATTAGGGCATGAATCGACCGCGAACTGTCCCTGCACCAACTTGAACTTGAACAAGGTAACTTCCACTCTCTCTGTAATTTCTTCTTCTCTTCTTCTTCTTCTTCTTCTTCTTTCTTGGCCTGTATCCTTATTTTGTTTTAGAAATGTTTTGATTTTTCAACTCTTTTTTTGAACTCATGGGACCTCCAATCTATTGAGAATTCTTTGCATTGCTTCAGAACAAAATATTTGAAGCGCTGTGGAAAAAAGTATGATTGATTGATTGATTGATTTGATCGATTCTTCATCTTCTTTTTCTTATTCAATTTGATGAATAATAGAGAGGATATGAGTTTTGAAATGTTGTTGTCTTCTAAAGTTTGATGCATAAGTTAGTCAATGTAACAAAAAAATGTATGCTTACAATGTTTAAAAGTGGGAGGTCATCTGTGACAGAGTTGCTTGAATTGCCAACGTAAGAGAGAAGAAGAAGAAGAAGAAGAAGAAGAATGGTATTATCAAACAAGAAGCTCAAGCAGAAGCTAAGAGCTGCTAAAGCCGAATTAATTACTGCATCTCAAGCTGAGAATAACAATGCCAGCTCCCGTGATATTGATTCTAAAACCTCGCTTTCTTTGGGGACTATGCTGAATCTAGAGACCCTGAAACCTAGTTTATCTAAAAGAGAAAAAAGGAGACAAAATGCAGTGCAAGAGAATGGAGGAGTTATTGGAAATGGAGAAATGAGTGGTGGTGATGTGAAGCCAATTCAAGATGGGCTAAAGGTAGATTCTGTGCAGGTGAAGAAGAAGAAGAAAAGGAAGAGAGATGAACATGAGTCATCAGAGAATGGGCAGGAGAAGAAGCTGCAGCAGATGAAGAAAAAGAAGAAGAAGAAAAAGAATAACAAGAAGAAAAAACCTAATAATAAGGTAGAAGATGGGAAAGTCAAGGAGGAAGGGATTGATCGGAATGAGAATGGAAATACAGGAAAGCAACTTGTGGTAAACACAAATGAGGGCACTCACAGGTATATGTTAAGTGAACATCATTATGTTTGAGAGCTTGGGTTTGGGAAGGGATATGCAGCTCTATGTTTGTACTATATAAGATTGCATCATAAATTTTGACTCATACTCTGTTAACTTAAACTCTTTTTTTTCTTTTGAGAACCTTGCGAATGAGACGTACTTCATGTATGTATTTGTATATTTAACTTGCTGAAGGGAGAAGGGGATAATTTTTGACACCTTTTAAAATGCATATAGTTTTTCTGATAGCTCTCATTAGTTCCACAACTGACATAATCTTCCTGTGTCTTGCAGAAAAAATGTGGAGATATCTTCGAAAGTATATGTTGGAGGCATTCCATATTACTCTACTGAGGATGATATTAAGAGTTATTTTGAAGGTTGTGGTACCATTACTTGTATTGATTGTATGACGTTTCCAGACACTGGAAAGTTCAGAGGAATTGCCATTATTACTTTCAAGGTATGTTCTTGGGCTGGCTAGAGTATGTAATTCCTGTGATACTGACATACTGTGGCACATTCTTTAGTTGGGGACTAAGTGCTCAATGAAGTATAATGCACACAATAAAACAGAAAGATCAGAGAAAAGAAAAATGCTTCTTGATCTTATTTAGTTTCTGTTGTAAAATCAATCTGTCTACTATGTTAATGACATCAAGTTTTCTGAAATTCAAGAGAAGACAATCATGCATAACTTTAATTATTCCTTTTCTTGAGTCCTATTCCGAGTACATTGGGTTTTTCTCCACCATCTTCAACCAAAGAGTAATTGGCAAGTTTTTGCTGAATAGAGTCAATTGCATAAACATGAAAGTTACTTGTTTTCGGTAATGTGAAAGCTTAAGGAAGTCTGATGTTTGTCTTTACTACTTGAGCCAGTGCTCAAGGTCAAGCTTGTTATTTCAATTTTAATAAAATTTTTATTGTATGGAAACAAGTTGATTTAGAAGTCCTTTCAGAAGTACTTTCAGATGCGCATTTGGTTATGTGTTGTTTAAGAGACTCTCATGTTCTGATATCTAGCCGAATGTTACTCACGCATGTGAAATATTAATTTTTATAGCATCATCTAGATTTTGAAATGGTAGGCAAGTATAGAGAAGAAGAAAAATGGCGGGGTATTCAAACTCAATTGGAAACATGCCTAAAGGCTGGGGTCAAGATTTGGAATTACTATATTGAAGTGTTAAATATGATGGTGGTTTTTCTCAAATTTTATACCAGTAGGTTGGAAATATAAACATTAGATGAAGAGATATTTGCATTCATGCAGAGTGACTTTATGATATAACTTGGAGAAAAGATTCTCAATTTTTTTACTGTTATATCTTTCTAAAAAGTTGAGGCTCATATGTTGGCCTTTGCCAATGATTTGAACCCATGCTATGTTGCTTGGAGCAAGTTTCTCGATATTTGATTATTGCAACTATTTGATCAGGAAAGACATGATAATTATCCTTTGATTAATTTGGCATTCTTTTTTCTGTAGACTGAAGCAGCGGCTAAAAGAGCATTGGCGTTTGATGGTTCCGACATGTATGCTTCTATTAACACAACTCTTAAGCTTCCCATTCTCTTTATCATAACTCGAATTTCTACTCTTTTCCAGGGGTGGTCTATTCTTGAAAATTCAACCTTTCAAAGCAGCTAAAGCAGACAAATCACCCGATTTTTGCCCATCGGTTTTGGAGGGCTATAATAGAATCTATGTTGGCAATTTGTCATGGGATATAAGTGAAGATGATTTGAAGAAACTTTTTGCTGATTGCACTATTAAATCTATTCGATTTGGGGAAGACAAAGAGACAGGGGAGTTCAAAGGATATGCTCATGTGGATTTTGCTGATAACCTTTCACTGAACAGGGCATTGAAATTGGATCAAATGGTAGTCTGTGGAAGACCGGTTAAAATAAGCTGTGCTGTACCCAAGAAGGGAAACATAACCAAGTTAACGTCCACGCCAAAAGATGATCAAGTGGACACAAAGCAGGGAAACACTACTGAGTTAGAGGCCACACAAAAAGATTACAAAGTCGACAATAGTAGTGTTAATGTTGATTTTGAAAATCAAGTTATTACCAGTGAAGCAAATGCTGTCAGTTCAAAGGTACGAAGGAGAACATGTTACGAGTGTGGCGAACGAGGCCATCTTTCATCATCCTGTCCAAAAGGTGATCAAGTGGACAGTGGGAAGCAGGGAAACGCTACTGAGTTAGAGGCCACACAAAAAGATAAAGTCAATAATAGTAATTTTAATGTGGATTTTGAAAATCAAGTTATTACCAGTGAAACAAATGCTGTCAGTTCAAAGATACGAAGGAGAACATGTTACGAGTGTGGAGAACGAGGCCATCTTTCATCATCCTGTCCAAAAGGTGATCAAGTGGACAGTGGGAAGCAGGGAAACACTATTGAGTTAGAGGCCACAAAAAAAGATAACAAAATCAGTTATGTTAATGTGAATTTTGAAAATCAAGTTCCTACCAGTGAAACAAATGCTGTCAGTTCAAAGATACGAAGGAGAACATGTTACAAGTGTGGAGAACGAGGCCATCTTTCATCATCCTGTCCAAAAGATGATCAAGTGGACAGTGGGAAGCAGGGAAACATTACTGAGTTAGAGGCCACACAAAAAGATAACAAAGTCGATAACAGTAATGTTAATGTGGGTTTTGAAAATCAAGTTATTGCCAGTGAACCAAGTGCTGTCAGTTCAAAGATACGAAGGAGAACATGTTACGAGTGTGGAGAACGAGGCCATCTATCATCATCCTGTCCAAAGAAACAAGCTGCTGATTTGACAAATCAAGGTACTGCATGATTTCAGATAACAATTTTTGCACTTTAGTGATGTTTTTAGAGGGGGAAAAACTTAGACAATGCTTCTATAAAATACCCTTCTTCTTCTTGAAAGAAATTACCCAATTGCCAGGGGAAATGAGAGTTTCAATGTGCTTGTCTTTGGTTGACCCCAACGCAAAATCTCCCTAGTAATATACCACATTACAAAAAGTTTTGAGTTAAGCCAGTTGTTTTGTTCAAAACATGCTCTAAGTTTAGTATATGATGCTTTCGATTTCCTTAGTTAATTATTATATTTACTATTTGTGCAAAGAGAAAAAGTTTGAGTTTCTATTCATCCAACTTATTAATTGGGGTAATATCTCAAGATTCATAAGAAAGACATAAACCAACCCCAAATATCACGGTTGTTTGATTCAATCTCCCTTTTTTTAGCTTTGATATATCTTGGAAATTCAGTTAGCAATTTGAAGACATAAATAAGTAATGATATGAATCATTTGCATTTTTTTCTCAAAATCTTAGAGGAGGGTGTTTGACTAAGCTTATGAAAGATATTTTTTAAGCTCTTACATTTTATAAGATGGTTTTAGAGATTATAAGATGTTTTAATTTATATTAAAAATAAGTTGTTAAAGTATTTGGATAAATAAATCTTATTATAGAATGGATTCTCCTTTATTGCCAAATCTATTGAACAGTGAAATTGTTGTATAAATTAATTACTGGAGCATTGTAATCTTAAAAGAGGGAACACCTACAAATAAATACAAGTAAGATTATCTATTTCACTCTGGTGTTCTAATATTTTAAAATAATCAATCACGTTAAATGTATAGATAACATTACAGATTAATACTTGATATTAATTAAAAATAATAGAATACAAAATACAACATGAAATTGAAATAGAAGTTTCAGTTCAGTTTTCACCCTACGAGAAGAAAAATTCTCCTGATTATCAATTTTTGTTTGTTTAATAATTTTATCTTTGAAGCCTCTCAGATCTTTCTTGGATTAATTGTAGAAGTATATATGAATTTTCATGAGATTGCAACTTTAACCCGACCCTTTTAATTTGACAAAATATGTCATGAATTTTTTTACATTGCCTTACCATTCGAATCTTTGTTGATTTTTCATATGAACAAATTGTATATGTTTGGTTAATGTTTCAGGCTACCACACTATTGATCAAATAAAATTTAAAATCTACATATTCTTCGACTCAACCTTAAAAAAATAAAATGTTTTTTGATTTATTTCTAGAACATAGAAAATAAAGCTTGGAGCGGTACACCTTATAATGTGTATATACTACATTGAGTGAATATTAAATTCTTGGGATACAATTTATAAGGAAAGGGTTTTGAGGTCTTCAATTCAATTATATTAGGGTTGTTCTGAAAAATACGGAGGAATGGTCCGTTTTATTTACTTTTCATTATTTGTGTTCCAAAAAATTTGTTTAACTTACATTGTGGTTACAATCGTGGAAAAATTGGATGGATGTAATCTTAGCTTTTAGTTACTAACTTACAAAGTTAAGGGTGATTCGAATACAAAATAATCACCGGTTCATAATATTTTTTATTATTGTTGTTATTAGTAATTATCTATCATTCTTAATTATTACAACTTTTTTTTAAGTATCCACTTGAGAGTTAAGAATGATCATAAATTGATTCAATGTAATTGATCTAAAAATTTATCTGAATGAGTTAAGTGGGTTTTAGACTGGATCGCATGATGGTTCTCCGTCATTTCAAAATATGATGGATGACCCAAGCTTTCTTAAAAGTTAAAAATCTTGCTATATTAGTATTAAGAGTACTTGATGTAGTTAACATTTTAAATGAGTATATGACTTTGTTGAATCTTGGAGAACTAAGATATTTTTTTAGTTCACATAACTAATACAAATTTGATGCAAATGTTGATATGTTGGAAGATGTTCACACTCTAGAATTTTCAAATTAAATTTATGTGTTAAGGTAAGGTTGAGACATCGGTAATATTATTAAAGAATATTGATCATTTATTAAGGTTGTGTAATGACACTCGATTGATTATATGAAGGCTTGAACACATGTTTTGGAAGCCAAGATTTTGTGTGAAAATCATTCACGCCAATAATTTTTTTTATAAAAATGTGATTATACACATTAGATTCGAGATTGTCATTTAATTTTTATAAAAGACAATTTACTTTGATGATTGATTGTACAATGACGATTAATAAAAGTTGAGATGACAATCACTATCTTTCATGTGAATCCTTTTTTTGAATAAATAATTGTATGTTGAAGTTTGGAGTCACTAATCACAACAAATTACAAACTTTACTTTGCAGCAAGGAAGATGAGAATGTTGTTTCAACATGAAAAAATGCTGTACACAAACAAGGGTTTCAAGATCTGTAACTAAGAAGTCATTAAATTAATGCAACCATTTTCTTTTCCTTTATGCATAGTCTATATTGAACTCTTTATTGGAAACATGGTGTGGCTATTTAATATCGTTCAAATACCATCATAATTAGGTTTATTAGATTAACAAAAAAATTAACAATATATACTAATAACTTCTAACATTATCTTAAATACACAAACATATACTAATTATGCACTATATCAAAACAAAATTTCCATTCATGCAACATACGTGTAAAATACAAGTGTTTATAAAAAGAATCAAACTTTGAGGCACAGAGGGACACTAAAATAGCAACAAAAGCAAAAATGATGCAATAAGGTTGAAAAAGATGCAAGTTGAATGTGAAGACCAAAAAAAGGCAACGAAGACTTTTGCGCACAAAGACACACAGTGACGGGGTTGCACACGCATCCTCTCTCTCTCTCTCTCTAGTTTTCTTTGGGCCGCCGACGACTCGCGAAGCCATTCTAACTCTAGTGGCGGGTGGCTCTGATCACCAAGAACTTCCGATCAAGCTTTCATGTTTCGCCATCAAATGCTGCGATTGAACCATCCAACTATCCATAGCTAGATTTCAGCCTCGGTAAATTTGGTCCAAACTCAAAATCTCTGCCATTTTCTTTTTTTGATGTGAATTCGGCAAATTTCTGTAGCTGCTGTGTTAAGAGACACGGATTGATTGACGAAAAGGCAGAAATTATTGTGCCCAAATTTGTTCAGCATAAATGCCCCAAAGATTAATCTGAATTTAGGATAAAAATATCAGGTATCAACACCATGAATGATTGCATACAGTCGGGTGATTCTTCTCCAAGTAATCAAACAGCTCCTGCGAAACCGACAGAGAAGAAGAAGCGAAATCTCCCTGGAATGCCTGGTAAGAAGAAATTTCAATTATTGAGCTTTGTGAATACTTTGAAATATGCAATTTGATTGTGAGTTCATTTGTTTTATGAAAACATTGATCAGATCCTGATGCTGAAGTGATTGCTTTATCCCCAAAGACTTTATTAGCAACAAACAGATTTGTTTGTGAAATCTGCAATAAAGGTTTTCAGAGGGACCAAAATTTGCAGCTTCATAGAAGGGGTCATAATCTGCCATGGAAGCTAAGGCAAAGATCAAGTAAAGACATCAAGAAGAGAGTGTATGTTTGCCCCGAATCGAGCTGCGTTCACCATGATCCTTCACGGGCATTGGGTGATTTGACTGGAATCAAGAAGCATTTCTGTAGAAAGCATGGGGAGAAGAAGTGGAAATGCGATAAATGTTCAAAGAAATACGCGGTTCAATCGGATTGGAAGGCGCATTCCAAGATTTGTGGAACCAGAGAGTATAAATGTGATTGTGGGACTTTGTTTTCAAGGTTTAATGGTTTAACTTTTTGATCCTTATATGTTTCTTGAATTGATTAGCTTTCTGTGATTGATGTCTGGTTTGAATTGAAATGTAGGAGGGATAGTTTTGTAACACACAGGGCCTTCTGTGATGCTTTGGCAGAGGAAACTGCAAAAGCACAACCAGAAACGGATGATGCTCAAAATAGTGAAGCTATTGGATCATCACCACAGCCACCGGTAGAAGCCCCAGCATCTGAACAATCTAAGGCAACTGATATGGTGTCCTCTGTAGCACCTGATGATGATAATGCTGGTATTTTAATAAAACTTGAGTTTTTGGCAGTTTTAGTTGGCTTTTCTATATGATTTGGACTAAAAACAAAATAAAAATTGATGTTTCTCTATCTTTTTTGTCCGTTACGTGTTTTTGTAGTTATCTGCATATAGTTTAGACTATAAAAATATTTATTAAAGAGGAAGGAGTTAGTGAAAATGGGTAGAACAAACAAATGGAAAACTAGGATTATAAAATAAGATACAGAAGCATTCTTTATGTAATATTTGATCCAAAAGCTTAAAGGATAGGGAAATATGAGATCAAGAAGATCTTTAATGAGTAAAAGGTATAGCTTGTATTGCTTCTTTATTCTTTGTATTAAGATGTTCATGTTTATTCTTTTTGTTATTTTTTAGTCTCAGAGTTGTTAGAAAGAACCAATCCAAGTCCTTCTAGCTCACAAATTTTCGAGGAGAATCACTTGGCGAACTTGATGACAAGCTGTAGTAGCAGCATTACTTCAAGCATTAATGGAAGCTCAAGTAGTAATGTCTTTGCCAGCCTCTTTGCTTCATCAACGTCTTCAGGAAGCTTGCAATCTCAAACAACAGACTTATTTCGAGCTATTCCTCAAACACCCGATATAGCACCATCTTCATCTTCAGAACCAATAGCTCTCTGCCTTTCAGTGAATGAACGGTCATCTATTTTGGGAAAAGCAGGGCTCGAACGTAGGCAGTATCCTTCTGCACCACAGCCTGCTCTCTCAGCAACAGCATTGCTACAGAAGGCTGCTCAGATGGGTTCTTCTGCTTCTAATGCCTCACTGCTAAGGGGTCTCGGGATAATTTCTTCTTCCTCAGGCACTCAGCAGCAAATCGAGTCGGATGGTGCAACATTAGCTTCTGGGCTCGGTCTTGGACTGGCCTGTGATGGTGGGTCTGGTTTGAAAGAACTCATGTTGGGAACTCCATCCGTTTTCGGTCCTAAGCACACCACCCTTGACCTTCTTGGCCTGGGAATGGCGGCTAGTAGTGGCTCAACTGGCGGTCTTGGTGGAGCGGCACCACCTTTTGATGGAAGAGAGTTTGGTGCCAAGAGATCATGAGAAGAAGCTCATGAATTGAATGTTTGCTTTAGGGAAAAGTTTTATTCAATGTGCATGTGCATAAAGCCTTTGATTAGAGGTTGTTTCAAGCACCATTCATTAGTACATACATATTTTAGATACTTCAGATATGTACATACATTGTGTGTGATGATCAATGTAAGCAGTAGAGAATAAAGCATATAGTGTGTATTGAAATGGTTTTTAAAGCTCTAGTGTTTCCAGCTAATTTTGACAGAGACAAACAAATAAAAGTTAGGTCAATATTTATGTCATGATAGGTATGTGCTCAATTAGGTTAATACATTATGAATTTTGGGATATATAATAAATTAGGTTTTGACCTGTAAGAGAACGATTCTTATGCCGGATGCATTATTCATTGGTCTTGTGATTTTTCCTTATTGGATCCATATTCTCATAATAGTATATTTGATACATGTACATTGATTAGCTTAATTCTTCACAAATAATTTGGGTGAGAATTGTTTTACTTTAAAGTTGAGACGGAGTCAATTGCATAATTTTAATATGGAATACCAACCCAAAATACCACAAAACATATAAGGAACATGATTTAAATATGAATATTTTTTATTATATTTATATAAAGAAGACCTTTTTTTACCACAAAATTTAAATATGAGTACTTTTTATTATTATTTTTGACTAATTTTGATTTGAATAGTAGATGTGATCATGTTTATCCAATTGACATGATGTGACCATTTTTTTTACCCCTAAAATTATCGTTTAGCCCTAAAATTGTCATTTAGTCCCTAAAATTACCGTTTAGCCCTATAATTATCGTTTAGCCCCTAAAATTGCCATTTAGCCCCTATAATTGCCGTTTAGTCCTTATAATTGCCTTTTACCCTCTAAAATTATGGTTTACCCCTATAATTGTCATTTAGCCCCTAAAATTATCGTTTAGCCCTTAAAATTGCTGTTTAGCCCTATAATTACCGTTTAGCCCCTAAAATTGTCGTTTAGCCCTATAATTACCGTTTAGCCCTTAAAATTATCATTTATCCCCTAAAATTGTTGTTTAGCCCTATAATTGTCGTTTAGCTCCTAAAATTACCGTTTAGCCCTAAAATTACCGTTTAACCCTATATTACATATTAATATATAATATGTAATGCTCGTTTAGCCCTTATATAATATATTAGTACTAATATATTATAATGCTCGTTTACTATTATATAATATATTAGTACTAATATATTATAATGCTCGTTTACTATTATATAATATAATACATAATATATTATAGAATTATATATTAACATATAATATAATACTAATATTAACTTAAAATTCAATATCATGATTAATTTTTCTAATTTTTTTTATTTTTGTTAAATTTTAAATGTACAATATCATGGTTAATTTTATTAATAAATTGCATATATGTCTATCAAATTAGTTTAGTGGACCGCTTTTTGACTCAAAATGGATTTTTTCTGAAATATGGTAGAAAATAAATAACTTATATGTTTTATGATAAAAAAGGGTATACCTTATATGTTTTGTGGTATTATGGATCATTTTTCCATTTTAATATTAACCATTTTTTTTTATTAATCTTAACAAACGTAAATGAAAGGAAAAACTGGTACATTAATCATGAATGTTTGTGAACATTTTCATTTATTGTTTTTTTATTATTCATTAATTATTTATTTTCTCTTTATTATTTAATATTCATACAGAATAAAATTTAGTTATTTAATTTTAGTGTCTATTAATATAACTCATTTGTATTTTAATTTAAGTTAATATATAAAATCAATCTATGTTTTTTTTTTTTCATTTTTCATTTTTTTTTCTTTTTTTCAATTGCACTCAAAACTTCACGATTTTTTTCAAATGACAACCTAATGTTATTTTCAAGCCAGTTTTTCTGTTAGAATCAAAACTTTCGTTTGATTTTTGGTAATTGAGGAATTCTTTTTTTTTTTTTTTTTTTTTTTTAGATTTTCGTTTGGTTTGAAAAATAATCCTAGGTTGCAAATTGAAAAGTTAAATATGTCAATTTGATATATTAGGGATTATATTATTCGTAACGTTTTTTTAATTGAGTGTTTATGTACATGTAATTCTAATTTTGACACAAATTAACATATTTAACTTTTTCTTTATGAAAATTAATTAAGATGTCCTTGAGTCGTTTGTCAATATTCACGAACATCTTTTGATTATTAAATAATCAAAACAAAAAAAAAATCAATTTTAAATATACGAACAAACACGAACAATTATCGTTGTTTCAAGTTCTACTCATTTACAATCGGCCCTAACATTCATTTTCCTTTGATAAGTTATTGAATACGATGCAAGTCTGAGACTTGAGAGCTTTAATTTCTTGACTACATATAATTAAATCTAATTGAAATTCAAAATATGTGAATGAATATATAATTTCCCAAATTAACAACATGATTATAATTAAAGATCATCCTTCACATGGACATAAGAGTCACTAACCTCGGATATATTTATATGCTGACTATCTTCTTGAGCATCATGTATTCTTTCAAAAACAATTGGGTTTAATATCGATTTCACAATCTCTCATTTCAAGCGTTGTACTTTCACAAAACCATGTTTGAATAAAATTGTGAGCAAAATCGACGAAAAACATATCAAAAACTTTGTAACCCATAAAATTTTTGATTTTAGAGATCTCGCAGATATACAAAACAACATGCATGAGCCCATTTTTAACTTTCCTTTGTCTCAACAGTTTCCAAGTTTCTACACTTTTCTTATTTTTTTGTAATTAGTTTATAATGTTGAGAATTTTTATATGATTTTTCAAATCTTAGTTGGATTCTTTTGAATACTTTACAAATCTTGATATATCAATTTAATTTTGAATTTTCAGATTTATAAACTATTCTAGTTTCCTGAAAAACAATATATTATATAAATATTGTAATTTTTTTATATTTTTTTCTGTAAATTTATGATTTTCTTGCTTGATTTTTTTTTTTTTAAAGATTTTAACAATCTTGTATTTAAGATTTTAATTCAATTTTAGTTCTCAGATGTTATGTTATACTTTCCAAGATTGTTTTATTATTTTTGAAATTTACTGATAAATAAATTATATATATATATATATGTATATATATAAATATTGGAAGACAAATTAAATCAAGAGAAAGATATTTGGGGCATAAATTCATTTTTAAATTAAGGTTGTGAAATATTAAAAAAAATATAAAGAAATAATTTGAGATTAATCTGGAAAAGTGTGTAAAATGGAAAAAAATGTAATTCAATACTTTAATAATCATGGAAAAACATTGAAAAACTTAACATATTAGGGGAGAGCATTATGAAATCTGACGTGTAAATTATACATTTCTTTTAACACATGCAGGGAAACTTGGAGAACTTTTACATCATAATGGGGTTTGATCCACTTTATCCGTTTTTATCCCATCGGGGTTTTCCAACAAAGTTTTTATGCATGTAAAATAGTTGAAATATTGAATTTATTTATATTTTAAAAGTGTAAATGATGAAAATAACTTTTAATTAGTACGTGAAAATTACGCAGATATTTTCTTGTCGGAAAATGTTGATCGGTGATTGTAAAAGTAAACAAAACGTATAGTTTAGGTTATGATCAAAGAGAAAAATATATATGATTCAAAATTTAAAAAACATGTAAAATACAAATTGGAAAATGAAATTAATTCTATTTAATAAATAATACATTTTTAAAGTATTACATCATGTTCATGAAAATATTATATGATAAGAGTAAAAGTATTAGCTATGAAATTCCAATTTTCTAAATTAATCATTGATTAAGAATCTTAAAAACAAATGTATTATATGATATACATAAAACAATTTACTTGATATACATAAACGTATTACTTGTCAAATTATATATTTTTCAAATGTATCACTTCGAACATATAAGAATATTATATAATGCAAAAATATTATTTAATATATATATATATATATATAAATATTACACCTGACTTAATGGACTAAATATGATTAAATTGATCCAGACATTGACTATTGACCGTGTTATTTGGGTTAAATCCATCCCATCTCATGTAATAAAATATATGAGACGAATTTATCCAAGAATGTCCATCTCATATTTATACCAAGGTAAAATAATTAAAATGGTACTAAGGAAGTGTAACACGACGAAACATAACCAAGTTTATCAAAGTTAATGTGGATTGATATTGGTAAGGACAAATATTTCGATTTGAAAAAGAAATATGCACAACTTAATTAAGAGAATATTTGTTGAAAAATCAATATTAGTGAAAATATTTGCAAATTTAGAAAAATGATGGAAACTTTAAAAAAAATAAGAAATTGGACATAACATTTTACAGAGTATTTTCTTATCTTAATATATATGTTTAACTTAAAATTTTGAAAAAAATAATATATTTAAAATAAATATAAAAATAATTAATTATATAAACGTTGTTCAATAGAATCTATAAATATTATATAAAAGTAGAATAGTTGAAGGGAATTATAAAACTATGATTCTCCCACCCAAAACTATACTGCCACATGAAATAAATATAGAAGGAAAAGAAAAAATCTGCAAAAGGAATACAAGAATACAATTAAAATTAAAATTAATATATCATCCTTGATAATCAATATTCTAGAAATGGCTGAAAGAGAGAGGTTAAAGGAAGAGAAGAGGGGCTGTGGTGTTGGTGGCGGCGGCGAGTGGAGGCGGCGAGTGGAGGAGGGTATGGATTAGAGTTTTGATCTCATCATGTGTAGGGTTGTAAACGAATCGAATCGAATATCATGATATTCTATTCGTATTCGTTTAACTATTCGAATATTCGTATTCGTATTCTTTTATTATTCGAATCACAAAAGTAAATCATATTCGTATTCTTTTAAATATTCGAATATATTCGCGAATATTCGAATATTCGTATTCCAAAATTTTAAATTTTAAATTTCAACTTTTAAAAAAATATATATATTTATTTCCAAATTAATATACCTACATAGTACTTAATAAACTCATTACAAATTAACATTCAAGATTCCAAATACATAAATATAAATTCATTGTCAAACAAGTAATCTAACAAAAATTTCAACTAAACATCCAAGTTTTTAAATACATAAACATAATTTCATAGTCGAACCCATCAAACAAGTAATGTTTATTCTTCTGGTAAGCATTTATATATATATATAAAATAAAAAAATTTATATAGTTATAATTATTCGAATATATTCGCGAATACTCGAATCGAATATGGTCATATTCGTATTCGTATTCGTATTCGGATAATATTCGAATCTGAAAAGCTATTCTTATTCGGATTCTTATTCGTATTTTTCGAATTCGAATCACTATATTCGAATTCGAATCGAATCAAAAAAGTTCGATTCTTTTACAACCCTAATCATGTGTATAAACTATTTCTCAATAAGCTAACCTAATCAACTTATCTAAAAAATTGTTCTCTTTAATTGAGCTTTTTAATTAATAAGATGAAATGAGAATTTAGAAAAGTGCAATAATATTTAGTATAAAACTATTTAAAAGTCATATCTTATTTTTAAGTTCTGTTTTAAATTTCATTTTTTTTACTATTTCGAAATAAAAATTGAGACAAAATTACATATTAGATTATATTATTCCATGTGATTTAAAAAAATGCAATAAATTAATTTATACGTCACAGAAGAAAAAGTTTTATAATTTATTCTAATACATGAAAAAAATTGGTATGAAAAAAAAAACCCTACTTTCTCTCATTTAGTACTTAATAAAAAGAGTTTATAAAGAATATTATGTTCTTATTATTTGTCACCAAATTTTTTGAATTTATGTCATGAACTATGTTGGGAGGTTAAAAATAAGTAAAGATATAGTAATACTTATCATGATGAAATTTATAATTAATGTATATTAATTTGTACTTGAAAACATGGTTTATAAATTGATTTATATATGCAAAATAATAAATAAAGTAATTACTTAAACGTTGAATTAATAGATTATTATAATTTTTGTTGAATTATAGTTGAATCACATGTTTAAGTGCCTATCAAAATTGGTTAATTGATTGGTCTTTCTAAGTGACTAATTACATGGTTACATTAGTGGTGAAATTATTATAAAGTGTTTCAATTGAAAACAAGTTATTTTATTATATTCATTTATATAGGATTTTATTATAGGAAATCTTATTTTCATATTACCGCACTCATATATTTGTTATATTTATTTATTTCTACTAAATAATCAATGAAATAATCATTTATGGCTTTGTTGCTATTTTTATAAATTTAGCTCAGTATATCATGTTTTTGTTCTATTTTTAGTTTAAAATATATAGTACTTTTCAATAGATTGAGTTATGATTTTTTTTTTCTAATCCAATTTTTTTATAATTAACAAAATACAATCGTTTAAGATAAATCAATTACTTATATAGGTATGTAAATTCTAAATTTTCTACTTATTAAATACTCTACATATTTCATTTACATATAACTAATTATGTTATATTATTAAATAATTGATATTTATCATATATTATATGATAAATTGTACAACATACGGATGCAAAATGCTAGAAATATAAATAGAGAATGTTTGATTACAATATTGCTAATGTTGAAATGAACTTCTATGAAGTTTAAATAAATAAGAGTACGGAATAATTATTTTAACTTTCATAAACTTTTGATGTTTTTACAGATTAAAATTATAATATTATTTGGGTACAAAATACATTAGTATTTTTCTTTAAAATTGAGTCATTCATTATACAATTCTTTTACAAAATAAGACATTTAATGTATTGTTTTATTGAAATCGATATTTACCGATAGATAGCTAATATTTACTCAATATTTTTTTAATTTTCTAACAATTTATGCTATGAATCACTAATATCAAAATTGATACCCATATTTACCTATATTATTCAATATTCTAACAAAGTACATAGCAACCCCTCTTGATCTCGGTCATGTGAAAAAATAAACTTTTTATGAAATATAGGCAAAATATAATTTTTCATATATTCCTATAGGTCATATCTTGATTTTAACTATCATTTTTCAATATTGTTGTAGGATTTTATGAAAAAATTGTGGAAACCAATAAAAATAGTAAAATTTCGATGATCCTAATATATTCCGAAGTTAATATTTTGAAGAATCATTCATAATATTATTTATAAAATTTTCAATAAGGTTATTTTAAATATCTTTGTTAGATATTCAAATATGAACTCCAAATTCCGAAATTGCAAAATGGATGTAAATAATCATGAAAAGGTTGAAATTGGATTGTGAAGACTAAAAGGCTACAATCTACAGAGAAGACTTTTGAGCACACCGTAACTGTGTTGCTCACCCATCCCCTCTCTCTCTCTCTCTCTCTCTCTCTCTCAGCCGCCGACTCGGAAAAGCCATAGTTCCTCGCTCGCCGGTGATTCTTCTATCTCCCCCACCGACTGTTACTCTCGGGCATCCGCAATCATTTGGTCTAAACTCAAAATTCTACTCATTTTCTCCGTTTTTATCCACAACTCATTTCACTGAACTTAGGAATTTGACTACTTTCATATTCCTCTCTTTCTCAGTCTTGCCGGAGATCAATTTCCAGCGGCCATTTTGATCTGGGTTAACAATTTGGCCGGGATCATTTTCCTCTTTTCTACGTTTCTAAAATTGGGCCTGTCTTAGAAACAAGTGGTCGAATACCTAATATGCAAGACGTTGACCATTTCATATATCCAAATAAACAAAGAAGTAGAAACTCTTAAGCTCAAATTTCCCAAGATTCTTCAATTATCCTAACACCATGAGTGATTCCACAGCGAAAAAGAAGCGGAATCTCCCCGGTATGCCTGGTAAGAAAACCTTCAATTAAAGAGCTTTGTAGATGTTATTTAATCATGGAGTTGAATTTCGTAATTTTGTAATCGGATCAGATCCTGAGGCTGAGGTGATTGCTTTGTCCCCGAAGGCGTTATTAGCGACCAATAGATTTGTTTGTGAAATCTGCAACAAAGGCTTTCAGAGGGACCAAAATTTGCAGCTTCATAGAAGGGGTCATAATTTGCCATGGAAGCTTAGACAAAGATCAAGTACTGATATCAAGAAAAAGGTGTATGTTTGCCCCGAACCGAGCTGTGTACACCACGATCCTTCGCGGGCTTTGGGTGATTTAACTGGGATTAAGAAGCACTTCTGTAGAAAGCATGGGGAGAAGAAGTGGAAATGCGATAAATGTTCGAAGAAATACGCAGTTCAATCGGATTGCAAGGCCCATTCCAAGGTTTGTGGAACCAGAGAGTATAAATGTGATTGTGGGACTTTGTTTAACAGGTTAGATTCGATTTAGTTGAAACCTTTTCGCTCTTTTATTTTTCTTGATTGAATTGAGCTGTGGTTTGATCTCTAGTTTGATTGAAAATTGAAATGTAGGAAGGATAATTTTATAACACACAGGGCCTTCTGTGATGCATTAGCAGAAGAAAGTTCGAAAGCTCAGCCAGCAACTAGTGCTGATGAGGATCCGAAAAGGGCAGCTGTAGTATCGCCACCGCCATCACCACCAGTTGAAGATTTGTCTCCAACTGATGTTGGATCTTCAATTGTACCTGATAAAAATCCAGGTAGTTAGCTAAAACCTGGATTGGCAGTTTTTGATTGTCTTTTTTGTTCTTATATTTGTTGTTGTTTTGTGTGATGCTGTTTCTTGTTGTTATCTGCATATGATTTTGGACTAAGTGATTGGAATTTGAATGGGCAAGAACTAATATATTTGAATGAAAGCAAATGAAAGGCTAAGATTAAAAAACTAAGATACTAAAAGTGATCTTTATGTAAAGCCAAAACACATAAAGATCCAAAAGCTAAGAGGACAGTGAGATCAAGAACAGGTGTTTGGGTATTATTAATCCCCTCTTTTATATAAAGAGCTTTAACGAAATAAAAAATATATAGCTTTTCTTGTTTCTTCAAGTTTGTCAATGTAGTAATTTTCTTTTCTTGGTTCTTTTTAGTCACAGTGTTGCTTGAAAGCACTAATCCTAATTCCTCGAGCACTCAAATCATGGAGGTGACAAACTTGACAGCAAGCTGTAGTAGCAGTAGTAGCTCTAGCAGTAATGGAAGCTCAAGCAGCAACGTATTTTCCAGCCTATTTGCCTCATCCACAACCTCAGGAAGCTTGCAGTCCCAAACAACTGGATATACAGACTTATTTCAATCTATTCCTCGTCCTGACTATTCATCTTCAGAACCGATAGCTCTGTGCCTTGCGGTGAATCAAGGGTCATTGTTTTTTGGGCAAGAACGTAGGCAGTATCCACCCGGACCACAGCCTGCACTATCAGCAACAGCATTGCTACAGAAGGCTGCTCAGATGGGTGCTTCTGCATCGAATGCATCACTGCTTAGGGGACTCGGAATAGTCTCTTCATCCTCGTCTCCTAACCCTACTCAGCACCAAATAGAGTCCAATGGGCTCGGCCTTGGACTAGCCTGTGATAGTGGGTCTGGTTTGAAGGAACTGATGTTGGGAACTCCTGTTTTTGGGCCCAAGCACACTACCCTTGACCTTCTTGGTTTAGGGATGGCTGCTAGTGGTGGCTCGACTAGTGGGCTATCAGCTTTGATGACTTCTGTGAATGGTGGTGCCGTGGCAGAACCATCATTTGACGGCCAAGAGATTCAGTGAAACTTAACTGTTCAGTGATCAAAAACTTAAGAAGTTTGAAGAATAGCTGCTTAGGACTGCATTCTATGGGAATGGTCAACTTTAAGAAATAATTAGAATAATGTGGAGTGTGTGGTCCTGTTTGGTTAGTTCTGATGTAATTTTGACGGAGACAAATGAAGATGGTTTAGATAAATATATGTCATGAAAGTGCCTCTTTCTCAATTATTTGTACATGTAATGATCTTGTTTTCTTAAAAGTCTTAACTATGCAGATGCCCTCTTTTGTCTGGCTTTAATATCTCTTTCATTTGGATTAAATTAATTTTTGATCTAATTTGAGGATACCACCCAATCTAAAGTACGGTTGTGAACGAATAAAATCACGTTGAATATCATGTTCTATTAGGTATTCTATTAATTTTATGAATATATGTATTCATATTTGTTTGCTATTCGAATAACACGGTAGATAACTTATGTTGTGTGGATTCGTAGTTGATTTTGGGGATTGAATTATCATAAAATGAATATTTTAGTACTTAAAATTAAAAAAAGAAATCAGAAAATATACATAAAAAATTAAATTTTTAAAAAAATTGGGAGGGTTAAAGCCCCACCTACCTTAAGGAGGTTCTGCCCCTGGAATAACAAATGTGATTTGTACTTGTATTCGTGTCCAACTCTTATTCAAATAACAAATGTGATTCATATTCAATTTGAATGTAATATTTGAATATTTGAATTCAAAATTTTAGTTCATACCTAAATTTCATTTGAATATTTTTGAAAAAGAACGATGAAAATTTAGAATTAAAGATATTTATAATTTGATATAAACTTAAGAGTAACACTTATGTGCATCGATTTAGGATTCATGTAATTGAGTCATTTTAAATCCATATAGGAATTATATTGTATTTTTTTTAATTCATGCATTAACCTTTATATTATATTAGTATAATATTTATATACAAATATAATAATATTTATATAATACTTTAACTTTCAGAAGAAAAAAAACTTGGTACAATATACACATATTTTTATGCGATATTACTCATATCTTTATATGATATTATTTATACCTTTATATCAATATATTCATACCTTAAAAATTATATTATTATAACATAAAAGTTTAAAAGATATTACATGTTTGTGTAATATAATATAAAAGTTAAACTAATATATATATATATATAATTAAAATGTATAACATATTTATTAGAATACAATCATACGGAATAAAGTGTGGATGCGAACATCTGAGCGCGTGTACGACGTGCAAAAATCACCTTCCAAATAAAATTGATCTGGTTGCATGGAGTTAGGGTCCATGCGACATGTGTGCATAATTAATTGTGTAAACTTAAAGATATAATTAAAAGTAGTCCCAATTTTATTACTACAATATTAATATAGAGAATAATTATATTTAAATAATCATAATTATCAATAGATATGGATATTGATATTTTTAAAAGTATTGATATTTTCCTCAATATGACATTTTGAATTTGATATTTACTGACAATTGTTTGATTTTTCACTTATTCAGTTTCTAGAGTATATAGATATAATTTAAATATTAATTATAATTAAATGATATTCATATATTAACTATAAATTTTTAATTTTATACAATCTATAACACTTCTAAATGTATCGCTAAAATGGCAAATATATTAGCATACAAAAATTTCCATAAATTAATTACACTTTAAAAAAAGGTCATTAGACATTTATCTTTTTGACATTTTAAACAAACGACATTAGATTTACATAATTAAAAGTCGGACTCTTTTAGTATACTGACGATTTTATTAAGCATAGCATTTTTTCATAAATTAAATAAACTTTTTAAAAAGTGCATTTTAAGTGACATTTAAAAGAAAACGTCGTTAGATTTGCATCAGAAGTTTGAGTTTTTCAATATAGTGATGATTAAAAGTTGCAATTTTTTATAAATTAAATATAATTTTAAAAAAATGTAATAAACGCTTATTTTTAATGATGTTTTAAAAAATATCATTAAATTTGTGTTAATATAAGTTCAGAATCAAACCCTTTTAAAAAAATGCATCATTTTTATATAGTTGATGACATTTTTGTAGAAAGGTCACTAAATTGATAAACATACAGATGTCTTTCTAAAAACATTTAAAAAAAGCGTCATTAAACATTTATTTTAATGAGACTTTAACAAAACATCATTAGATTTGTGTCATTAAACGTCACTTTTCTTGTAGTGAGCTCGGCAATTTCATTTTTTTAAACAATTATGAACTGTCATTTGGCGATGGATCCCTCTCTTTGCAATAATCCATGAAAGATTTTCCAATCAATTCCCCAACTCGATTAATGTGAAGAGTCTTCCATCATCTTCTTGCCATGTTGATTTTCCGCAAGTGTCTTGAATTTCAGAAAATTTCGAACCTCTGGTTGAGAATGTAGACCCACATCATCCTAGTATTTTCATCCACGAATACAAGAAAATATCTGTTATTATTGAGGGATTGTCATGTTTGTAACCCTCTATTTTCTTTAAAGGTAATTTTTGGCTAAGACGTTACTTAAATGTAAAATTCATCATTTTCAAAATAATAAGGATAAATAAAATCAACGATAGTTATGAATTACATGTTTCTAAAATTATGAAATAAAATATTTTAATAAATTCTTCTACAATCTTTGAATATCGGCTATCATCATCCACCGCTCGCGCACCAGACGTTAAACTCTTTGTACTGAAAACATATGACATAGAGGTAGTGGAGATTCCAAAGCAACACTAAATAAATTCGAATAAACAAATCTTAGTAAACATATACATAAAACCATAACAATCAAGCAAAATATTTAATTACGGTTCTTAACCGTCATAGATTACGGTTCTTAGCGGTCATAAATACATTTCATAATCATACGCACACACATTAATCTTATATTCAACAAATATACAATCACATTATTCATCACATTGCATCGCTTGCTCACAGTACAATGTTAGTAAAGCAAATGTCATTTCACATATGAATAAAATATTTCATAAATTAGAATCACCTAAGAATCATGAATGCAAATTTAAAAAAATTACCCTACCTTATGAGTAGTTTGGGTAATTGTGTTAAATATGACACTTGGATGGCCACATGAAGAAGCTAGCTTCTCAAGATTACAATAAAATCACTTTCTAAAATTACAAATTATTTTATAATTAACAAGATATTGCTATTTGGAAAAAAGACAATAGGAGCTCCCTCAACAACTATTAGTTCATCTCCACACTAAACATTGAGTGGTAGACAAAAACATCTAATAGACCTGGGGAAAGACCTAATAGACCTCAAACTCATGTATTTAGAGTTATACTCTATCAAAAGGAGAAGAATAAGAAAGAGTTCAAGACGATGATGCTCTATCTTCTTCATCCATTGCTTTTATGTAAGACGTGTATCATTGGTTTTATGGATTGATTTGAACTATTCAACTATTTTATGGATGGATTTGGATGAGAACTACTAGCTAGGGCTTTCTCTTCAATAAGCAAAATATTCTAGCGACAACAAAAATATTGTAGGATAACATTGATGGTTGTCTGAAAAATGCAACAATATCTTATCGCTATATTAATATCTTAAAATTTTTTTTTAAATAGTTTTTTTTTTTAAACAACGTTGTCGTTATTACGAATATTTTTTTTAATGTTTTTTTTTTTTTGACAATAGATTCTCTAAAAATAAACTTTTCAAGACAATTTTAATTGTCTCAAAAAATCTCATAAAAAATAATAATGATTTATATTAACGCTTTCAGGTAAATGTTTTGAGTAGTGAAGAAATGGAGACTCAAAGTAAAATATATATAAAACTGCGAAAACGCAAGGCTTCAAAATGGAGTTTGTTGTTCACGTCCCCCATAAGGAAAACATTTATCCCCTATGATTAAGAATTGTTATTTTGGTCATGTTATTTAGTCTTTGTACATTTTTTAACATGCAACTCTTTTACCATTAATTTTATTTATTTTAATTTTTATCTTATTAATTATTAATTATTATTATTACTCAACTTTTGTGCAAAATTTTGATTTCGTTGTTAACATAGATTTTTTCACTTCCGACATTCACATATTGACATATCAAGTAAAATCAAACCTTCCTCTTGAGGGCTGTATACATCTAAAATTGTAAAAATGAAAGTTAAATTAAAATTCATAAAATTGTCGATAAAAAAATGAACAATAAACCAAAATGCCACGAGATAATAATAAATCCCAAACCAATTCTTTAACTATATATGAAAAGATATGGTAGAGAAGGAAATTAAACGTGCTATTTATTCATATCATCCATACTACAGCACGAGGTAGGAGACTTTTGAGATAATCAAACATGACCCAAAATTAACTTCAAACTTTCATTCTCAATCTTACGCGGCCGCGGTAACCATATTCGTCACCACCTTCGCCTTCGCCACTTTCACCACCACCACTTTCGCCTTCGCCACTTTCACCACCGCCACTTTCGCCTTTGCCACTTTCGTCTTCGCCACTTTCGCCACCGACACTTTCGCCTTCGCCACTTTCACCACCACTTTCACCGCCACTTTCGTCTTTGCCACTTTCGCCACCACTTTCACCTTTGCCACTTTCACCACCACTTTCGCCACCTTCGCCACCGCCAGCAGCACTTTCTTCCTGCATAGTCTGCAACTCTTTCTCGGCACAAGAAGTACAAGGCGAGATGACCAAGTCATCTCCCTTGTCAAGAAACAGCTCATCAATCATCATAGACGTGACATTGAACGACACTGCCAAAACGTCTTTATCCAAGCTTCGAAGAACCGAAGCCTTCCCCCCTAAAACTTGAGGCTTAACCTGGTCTGTAAAGGAACTAAATCCCAGAAAAACAAAAGTCTCAGAAGTGAAAGCCATTTGAGTCATCATGTGGAACCTTGGCACAGCAAACACATCCCCTTTTTCAACTGCAAACCTCATGTTTCTGGTAAATCCTTCTTCCGAAGGAGTGTAACCCACACTTCTCACCATTCCTCGCCCTTCCAATACAACTGCTATTTCAGTACCCATCGAGTTCAAGTGAGGCCCCATCATTGATCCCTGCATGTATTCATTGCATTTAGATTATGTTCGGATATAATGATTTGAAATTCAGAATTTAAAATGATTTCTGAATTTCAAGAGTGGATTTAAAATTCACCCAAACTACTTAACAATTAGTTCAAAATGATTTTAAACTCCATTTGAATAGAGTGATTTGAAGTCCAGAATTTGAAATGAGTTGGAGTGGATTCTAAATCTACCAAAATAACTCCAAAATTAGTTTAAAATGAAAATCATGAATTTCAAATTCAGATCCATTCAAACACCACCAGTGGATTTGCTATCATGAATTTCAAACTCATCCTCAAATTCACATATCCAAATGAACCCTTAATAAATTTAAAATCTACATCCAAACAGTACCATTGATGGATTTATAATTTCAAATCTTTTCTCAAATCCACATATCCAAATAAACGCTAAAAGAATAAATTTCACTAAAATAACATATTAAGAGTTGAAATAAAATATTTATCAGATCTAGGTCAATCATCAAGAAAATTCCACCAAAATATAGTTTCTACTGATCTTTTTATCATGTCTCAACAATGTAAAAAAAAAAAAAAATCTCTCATCTTGATTTTTTATGAGAAAAAAGGGGCCCATATTCAATTACTATTCTACAAATGTTTTCTAAAACAGACTCAATTCTCAAATATATAAGCCAAAAAGGGATCATTTTATGATATAGTTAGCAATATATATGTATAAATTATAATGGTTGGCTTGGCTCCCACTAGTACACTTGCTAACTCAAAAAATAATATAAAGGTTCGACGAGGCATCAAACCATTTGGCCCAAACTGATGGACTAGTGACCGAAAGTGGCTCAGCCGAAGGCTCGACCATGTCCCGATTGCCCTTTCTCATTAACAATGTGAAAATAGATACTCAACTGCTAATTCATATTAGTGTATATATATATATATAGTTAACTTACAGCGGTCAAGTTCACCATGTATAAACCGATCTCGGAACCCTTGAATGCAGACAATTTCTTCTGTGTCACCGTCATGATCCAACCGTTGATACTTTCAAAATCTTTTTCCTCCTCGAAAAGATTGAATAATTTTCCGTGATCCTTTTTCTTCTTCTTCTTTTTAATTTTCTTGTTCAATTCGAATATGTTGTAGGGACCATTTATTTCGTTAAGGCCTCTTGTGAATGTTGCCTGCATCTGCCACGGATCCACGTGTACGATAGCGGATAGCTCTGTTCCATCCACCAATGCATCAATAACTTGATATGACACCTAGTTAAATTCACAAGTACATCTCCAATCATGTTAAAGGTGCTTGATATTAAACATGATAAACAGGGGGAATTTTGCTACACTATTCTTCGCTCCCAAATTTAGTATCAGAAATCAATATGTAATAAAATTTACAATGTTAGTCATATATGTATTAAATTCTGCAATTTTATTAATTGTTGTTTGCATTTAATTGAAATCTAACCTTTACATGCTAGAACATATAATTTTAAAATGTTAATAACTACGTGACTAGATTTACAGGTTTAGATAAATAGGTGAATACTAAAATTGTAGATGTTTTCATATTCATGCACAAATATATAATTTGGACCACCAAATAGTTAAGGACTAATTTTACAAATTTTCGGGAAACAAATGAAAATTCCATGCAAGGGTGAATATATATATATATATATATATATATATATATATATATTAACATACACATACCTTGAAAGTTGCTTGGAGAATTTTCTTGTCAAAGCCAAGAACCATTTCCTGGATACTAGAATAAGGTACCGCAGCTGGTTCCTAAAACAATTCAATTTAATGTTGTAAATGTGATAAAGCAATTAGGCATTGTATTAATTAAAGAGGTGAAGGATATGAGAAAATATATGATAGTACATGCAAGGCGTCATTGGAATTAAGTGAATTAGCAGCAAAGATAGCGTGAATGTGAAGCCTTTGTTGCTCGTAATGATCGGTTTCGGTATAGCAGTGAACGAAGAAAAGAGTTCCCTCCGGCAGCCTGTAGACATCTCCGGGCCTTATTTCAGTGTGCTTCAGCTCTTCTGCCTCTGTCCAGCTCAGCCTCCCAATCCCTATAATACACCAATCACAACGAACAAAATTAATAATCTCCTCACAAATAGTCTTTTTGCGACAATGCTATTGTCACCAATGTATTTGCAAAAACATGAAATACGTTTTTCTAATTGTTTTTGTGAAGGCTTTCTCTCAATTTATATTATCAATTTTTGCGCCAAAAAATCTCATAGCAATACTCATTTCTCATGTATCAAAGAGAGAAATGTAAACGTAGTGATACATCCTTCTTGGACATTGGAGCAATCTATTTTAGAGGATAAGAGGTTGTTGTTTGGCTAAAGATATTTGAAAAATCTCATAAAATGTTTTTAGAGTTTTAAAATGTTTTATGTTATTTTCGAATTAAGTTGTTGGGGTGCGTGGATAAAATAAGATGGAGTGTTTTATAAACTAATTGCCTTTTATCTTTCAATTTCGTGTAATAGATTGTGAATGCTTTAAACTTGTACTGTTTGGTACAATAACACAATGCACACAGAAAGCCAAAAGAATTGAGAATACCTGAGTGGACATAGAAAACCATATCAGCATTCAAAACGACTGGAACAAATAGCGAGTTGGGCTCCAATTGGAAAAAGTGAAGAAGATAGGAGCCGCCGATACCGTCGGTAATCCGAACGGCTGAGATCTCTCCATTCTGGGAGGAGAAAATGGGCCACCTCTCTGCTTTCTTAACAACAGGATGGCCCGGGCCCGTAGCCCCAACGCCTTTTGCATGCACACCAGAATACCCACTGAAGATTGATATTGCAGCAACAACCAATATCAGAAAGCATTGAGAGAGACGTTTCTTCTTCAACATTGCATTTACATATATATATACATATGTTATAAATTAAATGCTCACACAGTGAGAGGTGAAACCACACACAGAGGAGAATGAATTGAATGATGGGATGAAGTTTGATTTTAAAGAAGGGGAGATTGGAGAGGGTGGTACGTGGGTTTTGCATGGAGTACACGTGTTTTTGCAACGGTGACACGATATGATATATATCTTCTTGAGAGTTTCGTGTTGTCAATATTTCTCTGATAAAATTTCGCGATTTTATCGTAATACTCGAAATTTGTTCTCGAATTTGGTGCTATATGGTGACAGGTTTGTTATCATATTATAAATACATGTGATAAAGGTTCTAATGTTATTTAAATCATTATTATGACGATAAACATAAGAAAACGCCATGAAAGAGCACGAGTCATATGAATACGATTCAATATATGTTTCGATGCATGCATGATTATACTCTTACATGATTTGTTTGAAGAACAATTTCATTAAAAAATCATATTGTTAAATTTGTTTTTCCTTTTGTCTTTTGTTATGTACATTTTATATGTCAGCGTGCACTGGGTGCTTCAAACCTATTGACTATTGTGGCACAATTTGTGAACATGATGATGATCATAAAACATGATTTTAAAACATTTCTTTTAAATAAGTATTGAGTCAAAGGTCTTATTGAATAGCACAGTAAAACCTGTTCATATGATGAATGCTTGTAAAACTAGGACATTCCATTCCATCAATATTAATGGGATGACATAAGAGCATATTTGCAAATGCTTGTGGGAGAATATGTTTGTCGATCGGCATCCTCCCATCCTTTTATCCAAACACAATTTAAGTTAACAAACCTAATATTAAACGTTAATACCACATATATATATATATATATATATATATATATATATATATATATATAACTTAACATGAATGGTGCAATCAATAACGGATGCACGATTCAGTATTGGGGATGAAAATGAACACATCTATGAAAAGTCTAAATATATTGAAACTACACCTATATATTTTCTATAATTATCTAATTTTAATAATGTATTTCTAACTATTCTATTACACAATGTACATATGCATACATATATGTATATATACTAGTATAACATGTATGTGTTCCACGTGAGATAATATAATTGTATGAATTATTATTAAGTATTATTATTTAAAATATAAGAATTTCATTAACTACAATATACATTTAAGTTCAATCAAGAATTAGTTAAAAATTATCAAAAAAATATTTACTCGCGTTCTAGTTTTAGAGAATTTAAAATACAATAAAAAACAAAAATATATACTACATTTCTTTATTAAAAAAACTATTTAAATTTTGTACTCTTCCCAAAAAAATAACATATGTCTGTTGCATGTATAAAATGTTAAACAATAAATGAGTTTAGGTATGTATATGCATGATTAAGGTTCGTTCGGTACGGTATACCGAAAAAAAATTTCCTTATCGTATACTGTACCGAAAAATTTCGACATATTGATAGTCTATACCGTTTGATACCGAATTACCGAATTTTTTGGTATACCGAAATTTACCGTTATACCATATCGAAAATTACCGAAATTTACCGAAAATTACCGAAATATATCTATATAATAATAATAATGATAATAATAATAATATATATATATATTATTAATATTAATATATTTCGGTATATACCGAAATATCGAAAAATTCTAAATCCCCATACCAATACTGTACCGAAAATTTCGGTATACCGAAATTTTCGACATTTTCAGTATTTTTCGACACGGTATGCGCGGTATACCGAAACTTTCGATATTTTGCCCAGCCCTATGCATGATCAATCGAAGTATGAACATTACATTATTTTATATATAAATGTTATCTTAATATAAAATAAATGTTATCTTAATAAATGTTATCTTAAAATTAAGGGAACTTAGTAATATTTTATTTGTTAAGTTGATGTTGATCATATATTCACTTTAAATTCTCTTCAAATTCATGAATTTATTTTTGGTAAAATGCGTCAAAATCGCTTATGATATAAACATTATTAGTGTTTCCCTTGCATTAAAAGAAATACATCACTTGCATGAATTAATAAATGTTAAATGTTTTCTCTAAAAATTGTGTTTTGCATGCTTTGTTAGTGTGAAAATTGAAAATTTTGACATTTTTCATAATTTTTATTGTTTTTAAATTACATTTTTACTATTTTCCAACATTTTTCAGTTTATTTTTTTTTTTTTTTTATATTATTGAATATTTCGTTACCTTCATTTAAAAATGAATTTATACTCTTAATATTTTTCCTTTGATTTAATTTTTCCTTTAAACTTTATATTATAAATATACATATATGTACACATATATGTTTATAATATATCATTAGAAAGCTCTTTAAGTATATATTAATATTGAACTAATTTTAATCTAAGATTCAAAATATTAAAGGTTATGAAAGAAAAAGAATCAAAACATGTAAAAATCTTGAAGAAGAGTTCGGAATTTAAAGGACGCTTACCTTTTATAACCATATAGGTAATTAAAATAAATATTAAATTATTTTACTATCCTTAATATAGAATTTTCTTTATTAAGATTTTAATTTAATTTAATTTAATTTAATTAGGAGGTTTATAATAGGTATTATGAAAAATGGACGAAACTTAAATTATTCATATTTATATAATAGTGTGTATATATATATATATTTATATATAAAAAATACTAAAATATCCACCGTGGATAATTTTTAATATATACATCAATAACGTGTAACGATCTAAAACCCCCCATTATATGGAAAGTGAAATTAATAGGTATTCTGAATTTTTGACACATTATCGCATCTTAATGTGCACATGGTGGATAATGTAGCAAGTATATATATATATATATATATATATATATATATATATATATATATATAAACAACATAAGAAATTAGGTAAAAATATAAAATCTCATCTGAAATTTGAGGGGCGACTCTATATAATTATTTTAGAGGTGAAAAATATTTTCCTATCTATACATGATTTTGCACATTTTGATAAAAGATTTAAAATATTTTATGTTGCCCCATGAACTTTAAATTTGATGTATTTTACGATATCGAACAAATTTTAGCTATATACGTGTTCGAAATCAAAGGCTACGATTCGTTTGATATTGTAAAATGCATCCAATTTAAAGTTCATATGACAAAATAAGACATTTTAATTTTTTTACCAAAAAGGGTAAAATTATTTATTATTCAGATGAGAAAATGTTTTTAATTCGTATTTTAGTAAATTACTAAAAAAAATTTCACAAAATCTTTGGAACAACTCCCTCTTGCCCCTTTTATCTGTCCTTGGATGCAAACTCACCACAATTCAATTAACTTAACTTGCCAATATAGGAATTAGAGGTGCCCCTTACAAGTTATTTAGTCATTTTTATTTGCATATTTCGTTTAATGAAATCGACAATTTCACGAACTAGAATAGATTTGGGCTATTATGAATCCTATTAGGATAAAATTGTCATTAGACCAAAAGGTTTGGCATGTTTGTCGTGACTACCTTGAAGTAGATCTACTAAGAGAATAATACAAGAAGGAAAGCCCACATACATACTTTTGAGTAGTTGAAAAAACAAGAGTTTTAATGTTTGAGCCAACTTTCTACTTTAATTTGGATCCCTTGCAAATAATTTAAATCGAGTATGGAAAGCTAATAAGTCTATATTGGGCAAAGCCCATTACAATTATTAATTTTGCCCGTTATAAAGTGTTCTGCTTTGATTGAAGCCACAGAGCCCACCATCATCGAGTGCTAAAAGGAAAGCAAGTAGATGTAATTAAGAAGGGCCAAAAGAGTCATTTTGCAAGCTAATTGGTATTCAGTTGTAATTTATAAGAGCATCTCCACCACTGTAAATTTTGCATTACTCTAGTGTAAAAACTGACATTTATCTCTCTGCATTATTTGTTGCACTAAGAAAGAATATTCTAATTCCTTATTAATAATTATTATTATTACTATTATTTATATTTTCTTTATTTGTCTTATATTCTGTAATATTCATAATCATTGTTAATTTATCCAAAAAAAAAATATCTTTATTGTTTTGTAACTTATATATGTGTGTTTGAATCTTATTTAATATAATTGTTTAATAAAAGTATTTTTCATTGATGGAGGTTTTAGAAAATATCTCAAACTATAAAATCTATACATTTGAAATATTTATCGGTTGAACTTATCAATATTGATATTCATATCATCATCCATACCATATTAATTGAGTTATAATATCTATACTCAATATTTGCAATATCAATCGGTTGAATTTATCAATATCAATATTTTTATAATACTATTGAAAATGAAAAACACTAAACTCGAATGAAAATACAATAGCGTTGGAGATGCTCTTATATATACCATTAAGAGAGAAAAAAAAAGTACAAATATGATTAATTATAGATTTCATGGGAGTGATATCCATATCCATGTTTATTACATTACTACATTACAATATATATGAGCGTAATTAATATTAAATTTTAGTAAGTGAGATATATTTTATATTTATTTGTTATTTATTAGCAATCATTAAATTGTTTTGAATATATCACTTTTACCAAATAATTAATATTTACATAGCTTTCAATAAATCATGTCCTAAATAAGATGTTGTGTGTAGATGAAATTTATTTATTGCATAATTTTTTTTACAAATAATTCAAAGAAGTAATTGATTATTCGTAAGCATAATCCGATATATAAAAAAACTTTATAAACAAATTAATTCGTAAGCATAAAAAATGATAATAAGTTTTTTTTGCCCTAGGTAGAGGGGTCCACATGTGAAAGAAAAATGAAAGGTATCAACCATCATATCATGATAGTGGTCACAAAGGAAAAGTCAATGGAATCAAAGGGTATTTTTTTTGGGAGCGAAATAAATATACCACAAATTCAAGGATCATCTTTCTCGTGTTATAATTACAATTGGACCACCATTCATTCATATGGGTGTGACATCCTCCCGATTTATACACATTTGATTATTTTGGCAAAAATTATCAAACTTTCAAAAATGATAATTTTAATTAATATATTTTTTTTGTTATTAACAAATAAAACATGTCTTTCAATTTTATATGCATCCATAACGAACAGACAATTTTCGAGTATACATTTCTTGTAAAAAATCTTTTTCTCTGTGCACTAAATCCAACATACGTACCTCTAAACATTTAATTATATTACCTAACAGAAACTTAAAATATCTTTTTCTTGCAAAAAAAGGTATGCCCGAAATCTATTTATTAGTTACAAATGAACATGACAATTAAAATTATATTATATTTATTAATAGTAAAAAAATTAATTAAATTACAATTTTTGGAAAGCTCATGACTTTTTTAGCAATTAACATTTCTAATAAGTCAAATCATATGGAAGAGGTAAAGTAGTAAATAAGTCAATTAAAAAAAATATATATATATATACACACACAACATACTGAATTAAAGTGGTGCACTTATTCGGACCTCAAATTTTAGATCCTACATCATTTGATCACCCTATTGGGATATAGAATTTTCGATATTTGATTTTACAAAGTTAAATTTGTATTAAAAAACAATAAACTAATACAACAAAAAGCAAAATTGAGTCTAAAAAATCAAATGTATGGAATTTGATATTAGGAGTCTATATCAAGAGAGAAGATAGTGTTTTGATAGAGTGTGATGTGCTATGGAGCTCCACAGTTGTAATATGTTGTATTATAAACTACACGTTTTGCCTTTGCTTTAAGAAGTTGGATCGCAAACTCTTTTACGAGTGGTTTTAATCAGAATCTCAACCCAAACAAAACCCATGTCTTTTGTATGTTACAAGCCTCTTACTTTTTTTAATTCCGTGTCTGTCCCGTGTTTTATATGTAGAAACTTAGCCACTAAGTTCTACTGCACTTTTTTTTTAAAATTAATTATGTAAAAAATATAAAGTTTAATTAATAATCTTTAGATTATGTGAACATAATCACCGGCAAATCAAGACTAATTATTTATAATTAATCAAGCGTGAAAAATTAGTTCATTAATTTTATAATTTAAAAAAGGGTATCATTTTATATTATATATATGACATCTTCAGCAAGGTCTTACGCTGTTAATTAATTTGTATTAAAACCCTAAGTATATAGTATAATTATTATAAAAATTCAATATCTGAGTTTTATATGAAGTAAAACCATTTATGCATAAGCATTATATCACCGTTCATATGAAAACCCACTTTTGAAGCTTATGATTGTAGTGCATATCACCATTTAACTCGACAAATAATAGGAAGAACAATTGTTTTACTCCAAGTATTTTTAATTTTTTTTATCCATACACTTTAGTTATTTCAGCCACCTACACTTTTTTTTTTTCAATTTTTGTTTTTTTATACTTTTTGTCCCATACTTTATTTTGTTAACGTTTACCCCATTTTAAGATGGAACCAAAAGAAAAATAGGAACAAGGCAAAAATGTGAAAATGCATGGCAAAAAAGGCATCTTTATTTCCATAAAGAAAATATAAATAATATGAGGTTATATATGATTAGTATGTAGAAGAATAGTGTAGAATTCAATAAGGAGGGTTGCAATTACATTAAAAAGGAAGATAGATTTTAGTGAAATATTCGAAAAGAAAGATGCGTAGAGACACTATCTGATATGAAATGTCGTTTTTCAAAAATAGCTTTCGCCATCACAACTTTGCCACTCTCAATATCGTCAACCCAACTCTATCCCCATACTTCATCAATAATAATAATAATAATAATAATAATAATAATAATAATAACATTTTCTTTTCGTTCAGTTATATATGCTTCATTAACTATATTTTTTTGTCATGTGTGGCTTTATATATGATAAAAAAAAAAAAAAAAAGTCGACCCTCATATTGTATGCTTTTTTTTTTTTTTTTGTTTTGAGAAGGACCTTCAAATAGTATGCTTAAGGTATCTGCACGATGGAATTTATTTGAATCATAGTTATATGAGTAGCATATGAAGCATATATATATGGTTCCGAAATAAATTTTTGAAAAGTCAAATGCATACCCTTTTTCTTTATTTTTACATACTACTCTATTTTTATGTTTTGCACTATACTTTTGATTTTTTTCTGAATAAAACAAAGTTAACTTTCACATTTGGTCCAAAAGTATAAAATTCTTTAATGACGTCAAAATTGTCAATCTTAATCATGCATCAATACTTTTTTGAGTGCACTAGTTTTTATTTCAACAAAGACATTAGATCATTCTCTATTTCATTGGGTGTTTAATAAGATATTTCAAAAGATTAATCATCATGTCTCATGTGTATAAGTGATATCATATTTTGATTAGAGAATAAATTGGTAGATATCTTCTAGTTTTATGTGGGTTTATAATTACTAGTACTGATGAGGTGATATTTGTATCCTCATGGTCTAAACTATCTTGGCCACATAGAAATGGAAAAGTGGTTGGAATAAAATTGGTGTAGTGAATCAAAATAAGGAGTTGACAGAGTTGAAAAAAAAAATATAGGAATTTAATTTCTATATATATTTATAGAATAAAAAAAATATTAATATATTTTAAGAATTATAAGAATTTAATTTTCATGGAAATTTCTAATTAATTAGTAGCCAGAAGATTGGGTAAGCTGTTATATGGATTAAAAAGCTTCAGATTCAAGAAATTGATTGAATGATCGTGGATGCAGAGACAGATAGCATCTTCAAATTAAAATACTTTTCTTTTAGGATGATGATAGAAATAATGGTTGCACACATGTATATATCCTGATCTCGTCATTATGTACCAATATTCGAACCTGCAAAGTCCACTAGAACATGAAAACTACCTGATATAAAGATTTGCATTTTAGGTTACGATTTGATAATTTTGGAAATGAAAATTGAAATAAATTGTAAAATTCTAATTTACGTTTTTAGTAATAGATGACGTTTCGAAATCCACTTTACACTTAGGTCACGAGAGAGGAACCTAATCAAATTCTGATAATATAAACCACATGGCTCGAGATGACTCTTCATTTCACTACAATATACATAACACCTGTTATCTTGTTCATTCTCAACAGATTAATTTGGAGGTTTTTTTTTTTTTCTTAACCAAAATTCATTACATTAATCCAAAATCAAGTGATCATCAATACTACTTGGTGTATAGTTCCAAACACAATGATTATGGTACGTGTTAATGAGAATTCCTTACCAACACAAGGACAATATAGCTCATCGGGGTTCTATAAACAAATTGAAAAATAAAACTAGGACTTATGTTTCAATAATAACATGACACTCTTGAATAATTTGAAATCTATTATTAATTCATGAATCCATGTTTTAGCGAAGATATTTTATTAGGATAAACCTAAGAATGAATTTTTTTAGAAAGAATAGGTTTTGCATGAGATCGTCTCACGACTACCATTCCATGATATGTCGGGTTGACTCAATCAATGAGAGTCAACTAAGATCAACGATCAATCAAATTAAAAAATATTACATATTTACATGATACATATATAAAATATTAATGTCAAATTATAATTTCTCAAATTATTCTTGATCAAGTAATGAAATCAAAACTTTTACCCGATGCACATAAAAATATTATCTTATTAACTTATAATTTCTCAAAAATATTATATGATGAGAATATAAAAGTATTACTTGTGAAATTACAATTTCTCAAATTAATCATGAACTTTAGAATCTTTTACATGATATTCATAAAATTATTATTCGATACAAATAAAATTATAATACAATATTAAATTAAAATATCACAACAGTATAATCTCATACACATATAAATATTATAGCTACAAAAACATTATCTAATATCATTGACAAGAAAAATATACATTGACGACGAGAATTTTTGGGACAATAAATTTATGGTAACAATTGATAATATAAATTGACAAGAGATTGTCACCAAACACAATTAGAAAACCTTATTTGATGATCTCACTCATACATTAATGAAAACAATATTGTCACAAAAAGATTGTTTACGAGAAGACTTTTGCTATAATAATTTAATGATAAATTGTTGTCACAAAATATTTTTATGACAATTATCAATATTTTATTATCGCTAATAAGTATTTTTTTTTTTTTTGTTATAGTATATATAAAAAATATTATCAGATTTGTGTTGATCAGGTTGACAAGGGTGTTGTGACCACATTGATCAGAGTATTAATTAGATCAATCCAACCAATCTTATAGAATGAGATGTGTGAGATAGTCTTATATAAAAATTTGTTGATGTCAAATCTCTAAATTAAAGATAATTCCAATATTAGATAAAAGTGCTAAATAAATCCCAACTTTTTATAGTTTTGATAATTAAATTCCAACCTTTGGTATTTGGCAAAATAATGCACAATCTTTCAATTAATTAAAAATATATCTAATTGAATTTAATAGAAAAAGAAAAAAAAACTAAAAGTTCTCAAATTTTTTTAAACCTTATTTATTTAAATATTTTCACATTTTATTTTACGATTTTTCATTTGTTATGTTATTTCGATACATTAAAAGAAATTAATTTTTTTACTTATAATATGTTTATTTGTTTATAAGATATATTTGAATTGATAGACTTAAATTGGAGCACGTTTCACCTTTTACGTAATCAAACTTAATGAATAGTTGGATGGAGGATAGATTAAAGTTTTGAAATGTTCTCCATTATTTTGTAAAATTTAAAGATTAGGATTAGAGTTAGATGCATGAATATACGCTTGAGAAATATAGGCTATATAGTGAGTATTAATTGTGAATGTCCAGAAAGTACGGAACAGTGTATAATGAGGATAACGGAGCAAGAAAAATTAAAATTTCTAAACCCAATAAAAATAAATTATTAAACCTAGTTAAGAATTTGTTTTAATAATATATTTTCTACATCCCAAAATAAATGTTATTTTAATAAAAAAAATTCCAAAAAAAAGTCAATGTCACTATATAAAAAAACACTGTCCCAAATTAAGTATCGTGATAGGATATCAAGACATATTTACTTATAATTTACACACAAAAAAACCTTAATTTACACCTACCAAATTAAAAAGGATTGTTAAAAGGAAAAAAACTCCCATAATAATTATAATTAAATATAAGTATATCAGATTTTTATCACCTTTCATAATTTATATGAAAAATTTAAAACGATATTTATTTTGAAATAAATATAACGTCGACATATATAAAATTTAAATCGAAGGGTTGAAAAGAAGGTGAAAATATTGTGGTGCTTGCTTTTATCACCATCATGAGGACCACTTATCCAACCAATCCCAAGGTGTCAAGTATGAAGATAGATCTTATCAAATTCCACCATGACTTTCAACTGACTTTGATCAATCTAAAGATTAAATCTACTTTCATGCCAAATTTTTTCTGCCACTCAATTGTGTGCCGTCCAAATGTTCCAAAAGTTCTCCTCATAAAGTTGTTACTTTTGTTGTTAAATTCAGGTGTGTAATTATACAATATCTGGGCAAGTCTAGGAAATTTACTTACAATAAATGATAAAGGTATATATGTTTTGGAAAATGTTTAAATGTTCATTATGAGCAACTCTTAATATGTTTATCGATGACGTGTAATGATCTCATCATATCATTATATAAAAAGCGAAATTAATAGATATTTTGGATTTTTAACATGTCAGCAGTGAACTGTATCCACGATAGATAGGTGAGCAAGATTATATATGTTTAAATATTGCATTAATGGGATTGTAAGCGTTGTCTCAAAATTTGGGTCTTCATTTCAATTCATCTTAAGTACTCTTGTTAATCCAATTTTCCAAGTTCAAAATTCGTATTTCTTATAAAATCAATCACTATAGTATGTTGAATGAAATGAAGCAAAGCTGATATTAGGCTTAAAACTAAACACCTAATATATATTCGAATATTTTAACAAATGGTACTAGAAAGATAAAATATTTTTTAAATATAAATTTCAAATCATTTGAAAAAAAAAAAAACAAACAAACAAACTTTTGATACAATTGTTCAAATATGACATGGTATTCGTAATTTTGAAGGAGTTTTAATTTTTCTAAAAAAATCATAATTTCAAATTAAAAGTTGTTTTTAAAATTTGCTTTCAATGCATGAAATATCAGATCTATCGTTATCACAACTTTATTTTTTATTTAAATTTCATATATAAAAGTAAAATTCAAAACTAAAATATTCAAATTTGAAATATTTTACCTTTTCTTAGTTGATATATAAGTATTGTGACGATAATAATAAACTAAAATATTGAATTTAAAAAAATACGTGTTCAAAGTAAAAGTATTTAACACTTTAGAAATGTGAAATAAGACGTCGGTAAATAAAATTACAAACTAGAAAACTAAAATATATTTTAAATATAAATTTCAAATCATTTAAGAAGAAAATTAAAATCTGAAACAAATTTTGATATAATTGTTCAAATATAACTAAAAACATGACATTTCGTGCAACGTAAGAGAGCACGAGAAATATTAAAAAGAAAACAAAATGAGTTTTAAAAAATAAAACACAGCATGAACATAATGTTGGTCCCAAGTGATATAAGGTTGAAAGGGGGGTGAACTAATTTTATCAAAATTTACAAACTTTTAACTCCAAAAAGTGTAAGTCTGTTGATTAGCAGGTAGCTAGCAAGCTTACTACAGTGAGATGATATTACTAATTTTTAGCAGTAACCTAAGGACTTTGAAAAGAGATTATGCACAACAGATATACTTAAACAAATATATTTTCTGAAAAGCTTGCTTCAATGAAGTATGCTAAGAAGATAGATAGATATGCAGAAAGCTTGTAAATAGGGAGCACAATATAGAGAGGTTCAAGGGTGGAGTAATCCCTCTACGTCCTCTCTACTCCTTCGAAATGAGGAAGTTTGTTAAGATGGTTTGATTTACAAAGACTCTACTAATACAAACTGAATCCTAACAAGAACTGTTAGTTCTTTCCCACATAGGTAGCTGCATAGTGACCAAACTATAACCCACACAGGGATCTTGCCCTTCTAAATGAGCGAACTATACTTAATAGGAACATCCTCCACTAAGTGACTCCTTAAACAATCTATAAAAAAATATAAATCAACAGTTGGGAGCAGCAAGCTTTGGAACTTGATACACAATAGGTGGTTGGTTTGCTGCTTAATAGATTGAGTGACTGAAACAGTTAATTTGAGAATTTTGAATATTTGAAAACTTAGAGTGATAGCTCGTGATCAGTATTTTCCAGTATTCTTCTCAGGTGCACTCATCTTCTATTTATAAATATGAGAAATATGCCTGTTGAAAGAGACAACTTCCTCTTCAGTGAGGTGTCTTCCAGTGATTGGCTCGTATATGATTTTCTGATAATTCTGGTACACCGTTGCCACTGCGCCTCTATTCCTCTGCAACACTTGTCATTCATCCTTTTGATTCCTCCAACTAGCGATCTCTAATTGATTTTCATTTGAGTGTTTCTATCGGTAACTCAGAATGCTCTAATTTTGAGGTAACTGTTATTTCAGGATCAAGTTGTTATTTTGTCGTTTGATGTGGTTAGCTTCCTATTTCTTAATATGCTTTGGCTAGCTTGTTGTATACTTCCATACTTAGTTGATTTTTCACATCATTATTCTGCAACGACCTTTTAAAACGTACTTCAGTGACCTTTATGAATTTCGCTCTTTCAGCTAGCAGTAGCCTTTTCATCCTCTGTCCAGCGACCTTGTCCTATCTAAACTTTTTTACATATCAAAATCTATATATAAGGTTGCTAAAACCTATCTAATACATGTTTTGTTTCATCAAAATCTATACAATTAAATCCTAACACATAACATATATAATAACTAGAAAGAATGTTAGACTTAGCTGTTAAAGGTTTTATGCAAGTTGAGAGTATATATTTGATGAATCTATGCTTCAGTTGCTCGACTTGAAGCTATAAAAATGTCTCTAAATTATGATACTCATAAAGCCTTTGTAGTATGCAAAATGGCTGACAATAATGTCTTCTTTAACAAAATACTAGAAAATGAAATCTATATTTAACAACCTCTTCGATTATACAGGGGAAATAAATTATATATATCATTCAAGAAAAACACTATAAACTAAAAAGGATCGAAATAGCTTGCTATAATACATTATCTGACTTCCTAGTCAACAACACTTTTAGCAAGGAAAAAAATTGATCCCATGTGGTTTATGATTCATGACTGATCTGATGTTTTGCTAATTCAAATTTATGTTGATGAAATAATATTACCATCACTTTGTGAAAAGTATTTCCAACTAATTCAAGGTAAGTTTGAATTGGGTATGATAAGAAAATTGTCATATTTTCTTAATTTTCAAGTTAAACTACTAAACAATAGAATAAATGTGGATGAAGAAGGAAATTTGATGGATCCCACATTACAAAGAAAGTCGTGTTATTATACATGACTGTCAGCATATCGGACATCAGTTACATTGTTGGCACTTGGCAGACATCTATACATGATTTTTGAAACAATCTAAGAAAAATCATCTAAAATCAAACAACTAGAAGATTCTAAAATATCTCAATAGAAAGGTAAACATAAATTTGTGATCTCCTAGAGATCATGACTCGTTTAACTCAATCGATGCATATTTTTGTGGCTGCAAAATTAATTGAAAGACGCTAGTGGAATATGTCGATTCTTAGGCAAAACGTTAATCTCGTTGTTCAATAAAAAGCAAATTTTATACAATTCACGTTGAATATGTAGTTGTCTGTGCTCAAATCATTTGTTGGTGTCAGAATATGTAGTCATTGGAAGTTGTGCTAAATCCTAAGAATATGTTTAGAGTAATGTATCAGATTTTGTAACTATGTTTAGATAATTATAATTTTTTTTAAATCATTATTAATTATTTAAATAAACATAATAGTCTAAAGTTTATTAGATCATTTTTATTTTAGTTAAATAAATTCAGATTTTGTTATAATTTCATATTTCTACTATAGATTTGTTTGTACGATTTTTTAATATAATTGTCTATGTGCCCATATAAGAAGATGGAGTGACCAAATAGATGGATGTAGCGCTACACGCAACACGCCCACGACTAATTGAGATGTCGTGCTGAAATTCTCCTCAACTCATGATACTTTTTTAATCAAAAATATTAAAATTACTAGCTCGAAGATATGCGATTCTCAAAATGGCAGACCTTTGTAGTTATAGATTAAAAAACAATATTTTTATTTTTTTTTAATCAGGTGCATTGTACACTTTGTACACAATCATTAGGTGATTTCACCTAGTGTGTAACATTTACAAATTAAAATCATTAGCCGTTGATTAAGAGATGCAGCCTCCTCTCTCTCTCTCTCTTCCTCTCTTTCTAATTTCTACCCAAACAAGACCACATATATCTAGGTGTGAGCATATTTCTTGAAGATGGTTGACTCGCATGGAAATTTATATCAAAATACCTTAAACTGATAAATATCTATTGATTAATTAACTTTATCCTGATCGCATATTAATCGATTATTTTTTTGTATCAAATTGAATCATAACATACAGAATCGATGAACGGAATTTAAAATGGAGTAGAACCAATTTTAAAATGGAGTAGAACCAATTTTAAGGAATTAAGTATCTATATACAAATCTAATGTATTATTTTATTCATATGTTTTATATTGTGATATAGGATTAGTTGCAAATTTGATTTAATTTTAATAATATTTAATACTATTATAATTTTAAGATTTCGTAGAAGAGAATAATAATTAATATTAGAGTCAAATATCTATAATGAATAATTTTGGAACATATTAAACATATTACTACTTTAGATATCTCATAAAAAGTAATACATGGTATTTATATTCACATTCAAGTAATTTTACCAAAACTAAAACTTTAAACATTTTTTGATGGTCAATAAATTCATTTTCTAGTTATGGTCGCTTATGTGGTGTAAGAGAAAACACCACAAAATAAAATTTAAAGAAAATTTTGAATGTAATGCTATTATTTTGAGAAGATTGATGACTACTTTATTAATTTGTCAAGTCTATTTTATTATTTTATCATTTATTTTATATTTGGATTTTTGCATCTTTTTCAAAAAATATTTGTCATGAATTGTAAAATTCAAATCTCCTAAACCCTAACCAATCCACTCCATTTTACTTAAACCTCCGAAGAAATCAAACCGATTTTAAAAAAATGTTTCAGATCACGCTTTTATTGGAAATCATAAACTTTGGTTAAATTCTGGAGATCTCCAAAGTGTGCTAAACCCTAACTAGTATCTCCATTGCGATCATGTTTTCCACCACCAGCTACTTTTTAGTATTTTAAACTCCACCAAGATCACATAAACTTGAAGTTCTAGATGGACAATTATTATGCATATAATTTGGGGAGGAAATCAAATGTGACAGACCTGATGAAAAGCAACTGAGGTAGACGAATATATGCTGCTGGTTAGATAATGCAATTATAATAGCAAAAGGAAAGACACTCAAGATTGGGTCCTCCTCTTTCCCCCATGCTTTTGTTTTTCACGTTCAACTTTAGGTGGAAAAGCATTCACCTTTTAAAAGATGTTTTGGGGACATTTTTCGCCAAATAATTTACAAACTATATTTATGCACACACTCAAATAAATATTTTATTTCTAACCAATGCACACATGGCTTAATCATGTATGCACACATGTCTTAATCAAGATTATCTGTTCGTAAACGTTTTCCTTTCACATATTGTGTATGGAATTTTTTCGTATGGCGCCATTTTATAACAACATCTAAAGCCAAAGTGTTACCAATTACCTTAAGAATAACGCCAGCTTATTTTAAAATTTTAAAAAAAAAAATTAACAAATTAAGCTGATCTGCCATGAACTTATTTTCACCATTTTATATTACTAATGAGTTTGAAGCATCACTTAATTATTTTGTAGTTTAGATATTTTTCCAAATTTATTTCCTTTTTTTTTTTTATTAAGTTGTCATATAGTCTCAGTGCAGTTTTGATATATTTCCAAATTTACTTCATTTTTGATTAAATTGTAATATAGTCTTCAGGCATCTCTCAAGATAGGAAATTGTATCGTGAAGATTGTACGAAAATTTAATCAAAAAACAAAAAAATATCAAAAATTGGCCAAAATAATGTTCCTTAACTTTGTACTATTCATAATAACAGTCATGCTCACCTACCCACTGTGGACACATATTAATGTGTCCATAATTGATGTGTTAAAAATTCAAAATATCTTACTCATATACTCAAAAGTATTTTTAGAATGTAAGATTAGAATCTTAAAATTTATTTTTTAGAATTATATAATGTAAGGTATTACTCATATAATTTAAATTATTACTCATATACTTAAAAGGTACCAATGTACTATAGAATATAAGTTTAATATCTTAATATCTCAAATACATGATTTTCATCATTTTCTTCCTCACATTTTCTTCAAATAATCTTAAAGAACTCAATCTTCACTATATTTTTATGGTAAAAACAAACGGATTTTATATAATCAACATACAAATATATTTTTAAAGTTTTCTGGAGAGAGAAGAAAAAAAAAAAAAAGAATAATGGAGAGAAGAATTGGAGAAAGAAAAAAAAAAAAAAAAAAAGAGGGATAGATAGAAGAACGCAGTTGAATATGAAGAATGAAGAAAGAAAGAAAAAAAAAAAGAGGAAGAACGCAGTTGAAGATTGAGAAGTGTTGTTAGGGCAACAACAAAAAAAGAAAAAGAAAAAAAAAGGCAGCAAATGGGACGGGTTAGCGAGTCGGTTAGGGGCATGAATCGTGCCCCCGGGTACATAGGCGCATCTCATATTAATGTATATATGTTAAACTTTATATCTTGAATATTATTTTCAGAATATTAAATAATATTTAGAAATTTTTAAAACAACTTTCAAAATTTTCACTGACTTTTCCAAAATTCAACGACATTGTAATAAAATTTCAAAGTTTTTAATTATTTTCATCAACAGTGCAAAGTTAATGGGTGTTCTTGCCAATTTTCCATTATATATAGATTATAAATTAGATAGTGGCAAAATTTTGGGTGAAATTGTTTTACGAATTTTATTCCATAAGATCGGTTAGGTTTGGTTGAATATAAAAAATTATGTGATAATTTCTTATGTATTAAGTATTCTTTTAGATATTACCAAATAAATTTTGCTATTATGATCTAATCAATATCACATTAGAATATCTTCAATTTTTTAGGAAACAATATGGATATCATTTTGTCATCTATAAATACTCATTATTAATTGAGCTATTGAAGTTTAAAATTATTGAAGTCTTATTATTCTTAATGATTCATACATTTTTTTTCTTTTTATTCAATGTTTAGAATTAGTTTATTTTTTAATTTTTTATAACTCTATATTAATATTCGATTATTTAATAAATTTTCTAAGATAATATTTTTGGACTGTCCCGACTCGAGGATAGGGTGCTAAATTAATAATTCGCTAAAATTATAAGATAATACATTTTTGATAATTTTTATAGATCTCATATAAAATACAAATTAATAATTCCTTATATACTACATATTACATGAATGAATTATGAAGGTTTCTTGAAAAATTACTCAATTGTCTTTTGTTTTTTGTTGAAATCAATTTCACATTGAATCTCGTCTCTAATTTTCCTTATCATTATAAGAACTTGTGGTGTTGTTTTCTCATAGTTTAACAAGAAATTATTCAATGTGATTGTCATTTTAATAACCTCATTTCGCGAAGGGGGCTCCATGAGGGGATTGTTGGATATGCAGGCGACTATGCATGGTTGTTCATGTGGGTGCTTGCTCGACTTGCATGAAGAAGAAACGCAGGAGTTCAAAAGCGTGGTTTTTTTTTTCACGCTTTTATTAGTCATTAGTAGATAGAGGTTTTTCTATCTTTTCAGGTGGAGTTGCTTCTTTACTTATGAAGTCGCTTTTCTCATTTCTCTCCCTCTATTATCACACTTTGTATTACTTTTATCATATCAATAATTTTGTCTCTCTCTTGTTTATATTTCTCTTTCTAGCTTCTATGAATTATTTGTGAGTTTCTTCATCATCATCATCTTTATCAATTTTAATAATGTTCTTAATAATTTCTTTATCAGTCAACAACTGTTCAACTACATTTTGTTTTGGGTGGTTCATGACATCTTCAACATCCATTACATTGCGATTAAGTGGAAGTTTGAAAGGTGTTTATAAATTGAGAATTTCATTATAAATTAATAAAATATTAATTAATATATAAATTAATAATTATTAATTTCTTGATTAATTAATAACTTTTTTAATTAATAAATTTTGGTGGTTCTATGAGTATTAATTTATAGAGTTTCTAATATATATATATATATATATATATGTATATTCAAACTATTTAGAAATTCTTTTGACAAAATGATAATACTTGTAATGTAGTTTAAGGATGACATATTTTGAAATATTTTTCTCTAAAATAAGAGCACCAAAGAGAATCGATAGAGACATACCTCAGCAAGTCTCATTCAATCTCAAAACATGCTTATAGTTTCACAAGCCAAGCTAAAAATATATGTGCTATTTTTACACAACTATCACCAAATATCTCCCCAATCCCTATTCCATATGCGCATTCCCCTAATGTATACTACTTCCTCAACTATTGACCACATGAGCTTCAAATTCCATGCATACTACCTCCTCAATTATTGACCACATGAGCTTCAAATTCGAGCATTTGGGACCGACTCAAAAGATTAAGATAGCGTTTTATCATCTTGCTAACCGACTCAAAAAATTTAGATAGCGTTTTATCATTTTGCTAACCAAAATAATATATGCAGTGACGAAGAAATTTTGTTCAGGGTATAAAAATTCGATATATGTGTTAATTTATTATATATATATTTATTTATTTAGGTATCTATTCATTTTATTGTGAATATATATTTAATTTTAAATTTTTAATATTCTTTTAATAAATTTGAATTAATAATTTGATACTGACACGATAAAACTCAAATTTTGGATACTTGAATAATACAAATATAGGTGGCCACAAATGTAATTTACTCATTTCAGTTATCTAGAAAACTCACATGCACCACCATTCTATTATTATAAATTTGGTACCTAAAATGATTAAAATATCAAAGGTTGAAAAAGTGTGAAGATATGGGTACCTAAAATGATAAAGAATATCAAATGTTGAAAAAGTGAAGATATGAGATTTATATATAATTAAGTGAAATAATATATATATATATATTGATTTAATATGAAATAAAATTACAATCCATTATGATTGTAATTTAACTACACCTTAACATTAAAAATTATCACACATATATATATATATAATTCACAAAATTGATATAATACACATATATACTATATATGTGTGCCATTTCTTATAATATTTTCTTTATTTAAAAATATTTATTCAAGTTGGAAATTAACTATCATATTAACTAAATCTCGAATTTGATCAGCAGTATTTAAGGATTTGATGATCGCAAAAATCATATTATTAGGATATTAATTTTTGAGATTAATTTGATGATACATTTCACTGATTATTTTATTATAGTCTTGCTCACCTACCCACCGTAGGCACATTAATATGTGCTTACGGTTAATGTGTCAAAAATCCAGAACATCAATTAATTTTACTTTCCATATAACAAGGGGATTATACGTTATCAGTAGACATATTAAGAGTTGTTCAAGGTGGGCATTTGAGCAAAATCATATATTATTATACCACAAAAAATCTAATTTCATATTTGTTGTTTTTGAATTTGATGGATTGGTTTTTATTTGGATAAATATTTTTAATTATAGTTAATGAATTGAAAACAATATGTGAGTAAGATCCCTAATTAGTGGACGATGTTTACTCCAAAATGATAGCTCAAATATTTATTATTTTAATAAAATTAATTAGCCAAAATTAGATATTTTTAGAAAGAAGAAATTTTGGAAATATGTCATGGTATTTTTACTTTGAGGATTACTCTTTTATATATAGAGAGAGAGATATTTGGAGGTAGACATTTTTTACTTAATAGTTTACATGTTTATGTCCTTCATTAATTATATGCATGCTTGCTGTAGATCTGAATTTAGCATCCAATAATTTTTGTTGGTGGTTTTGCATAGCGAAGAGCTCATATGTTTCAAGAATTCGATATGTTGAAGAGGAAGCAATTTTGAAGTAGTCTATTATTTAGGTGAAAGATGAAAATAAAAGTAATTTATTTTAAAATCCAATAAAGAAATTAACAATGGGAAAATTAAAAAAACTATCATCTTTACATAGCACTCTAGCATAAAAATTTTCTAAAAGTAGTTTATCTAAAAAAAAAGATTGATTTCGATGATCAAAATATAGTTTTATAAATACATGTACAATTGCACGTGACTATACACGCAATTACGAGTGAAATTTCCCTTAATACACAAGCTAAATAGTTGGCGACTTTGCGTAAGGTGGGGCCGCATGAGTTTGATGGAAATTTGATTTTAGAGCAGTGGGGCCCACTTGGGGTCAAAAGTGGAACTTTACCTCCCATATCTTCACTCTTTTCAGAAAGTGCTTCATTTGCATGCTTTTTCCCAATCCAGCATTGCCAATTGTAGACCACAGATCCAATTTTTTTAGAAAATACAAAATATTTTTGATGTTTTTTTGTTTATAATTCGCTTCTAATTTTATTTTATTTTAAATTGACTTCTACCTTGGTTTTTACGCGTGTGCTTATCTTCATGAAGTGTATCACTGAAATAAAGAAAATGTAGATTTTATCTATAACATTTTTAATATAATTAGAGGATCGAGGATGAGATCGTTATTCGTTATTGATTGACATATTAAGTATATAATTTTAATATAATTAAAGGATGAGATCGTTATACGTTATTGATTGACATATTAAAAATTACATACGATAGTTATTTTAATATTTTCTTATATATATATACACACTAGCAATCTAGCATAAAACCCGTGTAATACATGAGATTTAAAAAAAATAGATTAATAGTACTAAAGTCATAAAAACTGAAATGATATTCAATAGAAAGATATATTTATGTAATTATTGAAATAAATGTTGTAATAGTGAAAAAAACATAAAATGTGTATTTTATTATTTCGAAAAAATTTATATCGTTATACATCTATTATATTATTCAATCCTAGCTCCTACAATTTTTAGTTTGATTCTTATTATTAAAGTTTAGAATGACCCATATATTTTCTTGTCCAATCAGCACACATTTATCTTTTTAGTTTTTTCTTCTCAAATTTTTTTTTAAATTCAACCAATTATATATACATAATTTATATATTTAAAGTATAAAAAAAGTTATTTTAGCAAATTTAGTCAAAATTCTTATATTATTTAATAATGTTTCTTATCAACTTGAAAGTTGATGTCGTTAACTAGCATATTATATTTGGTTATTGTTTTTCTTAAATTTTATTTATTATAGATTTTATATTAAAAAAATTATTATGAGAAAAAATTGTATGTTCGTCATATGGTAACGCAAGCAATGATTCATTTATGAGATTTATCGGTCTAGTGAAAGATATGTCAGTTCAGATAGGTTAACTATCAATTTTAAGGTTTCAAAGATTAAACATACTAATATATGACTTGAAAATTTTGAAACTATCGAATCAAAATTTCTAAATTTAATGTACTTAGCATTTCTCTAGGATGTTACCATTCTTTTCCACGTTATCTGACAGTGACATTAATAAAACTTTTTGTGAGGATATCTCTCTTTCTTTTTCTCACTTTGCATAATAGAAGTGAAAAAGCTACCAAGGTATTTTGGAGAATGAGTAAGGATTTTGTTTGCACCTGGGATATACATCTTAGATTTGTACATCAATTCGATCTGTTTGAACTGGATTCAGATATATATAATTTTTGCTCTAATTTTTTCCATTCTTCATGATTCGTATTTTTCCTTTCTCCCCTTCTTTTTTTTTTTTTTCCTTCGTACTCCACTTTCTGTTCTTCTCCCCTTTTTTTATCTTTTTTTTCTTCTTCGCACTATTTTGTTATCATTCTATTTGTGTTATGCAAAAGCTTAATTTCATGGTGAATTTTTTTTCATTTCACATGAAAATTAAGTTCTTTAAGATTGTGATTGTCAGGTTGATTATATATAAAATTTCCTTGAAAACATGATGAATTTGGGGTTGATTATGAAGTACTTGTTCAATTTTAAGAGAATATTTAGTAGGAAATTGAGAACAATCCATTGTTACTTGGTTGATTGTAGTGATATAAGTCAAAGATGGAGATTGATTACAAATCACAATTTCATTTTATTATTTTAAAACATTGAAAATCAATTATTGCAGTCATAAGATTATTTGCATAAAATTTGAAGAAAAAGATGATTTGAAGAAAATTTGAGAAATAAGATGATGAAAATTTAAAATTTTAAACTTACACTATACATTACACTGATACAATTTGATTATATGAGTAATACCTTTAACTTATATGAATAATACATTTACATGTAACAAGTAATACCTTAAATAATATATTGTACTAAAAAAATAGTAAAACAAAGTAACTAATATCTTAAATAATATTTAATAAATATGCAATTAATATTTTATGAGTATTAGTTGTTCAGTGAACAAGTAAAATGTGCATATATATTTCATTTTTGCAACTAATATCTTACGAGTATGCATCTAATACATTATGAGTATACAACTAATACATTTCACTGAACAACTGAAAATATATATGTTACATTTTACTTGTTCATTAATGAAAGATATTAGTTGTATACTCAACTATATGTTATGTTTTACTGGTTTAGTTAAAGATACTCATTGTATATTCATATGGCATGATTGGTATGGTGTAATGGAATAAGATGTGAATGGAATGAACCTAAGAATGGAATGGTGATATGAATTGAATGATATTAAAATGTTTATTCCTATGATTGGTATTGCAAAGGAATAGGAAATGAATGAAATAATCATTATAATTATATTTCATAATTGATAACTACAAATAAAACATTAAATCAATTTTTATTTGATCAAATTATCATTTACTATAATTTTATTTTAATATTCTTATTCCATTTAATTTAAATAATTTAAATTATAAAAAATTAATCATTTCAAATTTTACTATAAAACGTATATTTATTTCACTTTTAAAATGAATAATTTCTAATGACCATTTATGAGATGTAGATTAAAAAGATTTTGAAAAAAAAAATTTGAAAAAAACTTAAATGTAATTTATTATTTTCGAGAAAAGACGACCACTTTAGTAAATTATCTAATTTATTTTATTAGTTTATGAATTGTTTGAACAAATATTTATTTTATATTATAAAGTTCTGAATTTTCAAAATCTGAATTGATCCGATCCGTAATACCTAAATCTCTGAAGGAACCGAACCGATGTGACGGAGCAAATCTGAAGATTATTTTTTACGATTTTCAAAAAATATCCGAACTTTGAAGCAATTTCAAAGATTATCTTATCCTCAACTTGCTTTGAACCGTGCTCAGCCCTTATCACTAATATTAAGGTATATCATATTTAGATATTTTATTTTTTATTTTATTATTAATGTAGTAATTTTTTATTATTTACATATTCTTATAGTAGTTAATTATATTATATTTTATGATAATTTTATTAATTATTTTATATGATTTTATGCTATTAAAATAATACTTTATATTATTTAAAAAATATTTTAGTTAGTTATAATTTATTTATATATTTTTATATAAACTAAACCACACTTATTTGTATTAATATTATATTCGTATTATTTCTATATTTTTAAAAAATTATATTCATTTTTTATTTTTATTCTATTTATCTACTTAATTTTATTATTTATTTGATATTTTTATTTTTTTATTTTATATTAATTTTATATATTATATTTTTTATAAATAATTTTATATTATTATACAATTTTATATAATAATTTAATTTTGGAAAGTCAATTTGTAAAAAATTAAATTAAATAATGATAAATAATCGACTTAATAAATATAGTTCATTTATTTGTAGGTGAGGAATACATAATACCATGGGGATAGGAAGAAATGATCATTCCCTCATCCATGGTAATGACAATTTTAAAAGGAATGGTGATTCCCACTTATAAACCATACCAATCAAAGGAATAAGAATGAAAGTAGGAATGGTGATTCCATTCCCAACTCATTCCATCATACCAATCATGCCAATAAGGTATTATTTGTATAACTGAAATATATATTTACATTCCACTTATCAGTGAAATGTATTAGTTTCATAAGGTATTAGTTGCATACTCATAAGATACTAGTTGCATAACTGAAATATATGTTTACATTTTACTTATTCAGTGAAATGTACTACTTGTATACTCATAAGGTATTGGTTGTATGGTTTTGCTCAAATGTCCACCGTGGGCAACTCTTAATATGTCCACTTGTAATCATCTCATCCCCTCATTATATGGAAAGTAAAATTAATAGATACTTTGAATTTTTGACACATCAACCGTGAACATATATTAATATGCCCACGGTGGGTAGGTGAGTAGGAACGATTAGTTGCATACCATAAGTTATTACTTAAGGTATTAGTTAATTTGTTTTACTTTATTTTAGTGAATGATATTACTTAAAGTATTACATGTTATATGTAAAGGTACTACTCATATAATTTAAAGGTATTACATATATACTCAAAAAATATCAATATATTAGTGTAAGTTTAAAATTTTATGTATACGATTTTCATTATCTTCTTTCTCAAAATTTATGCAAATAAATTGATTTTACCTCTTTATAGTCTTTTTACATTCTTGCAGTTTAGCCAAATGAGGCTTGCTAGATGAAATTGAGAAGAAAATGTGTCGGGGGTCATTTGGGATCATCATTTTCTTCACCATTTTGGTCTCAAAATTGTACCAAAAAAACTCATTTTTAGCATACATCCAAACAGTGTGTCTGAAAAAAGAAGAAAGTTGAAGAATGAGGAGAAGATAGAGAAGAAGAAATATATAGTTAAGTTGAGAACTGAGAAGAAAAAACAAAATGCACAAGAAAGAAGGAGAAAATAGCATAGTTTAAAGAAGGAGAAAGAAGGGAAGAATGTGAAGCCCTAATTTTTGAAAAGAAAGAAGAAAAAGAATATATATATTATAAGATGGATTGGGTTGGTTGAGGGTATGATTCCAAGGATATATAAGTTTTTGTCTTGGAGAATCCCATATTTAGAGTTTGTAATGTTATAGTTGTGTATAGATATTTACAAACCTTCCGATTGTGTTTGAATTGAGGAATCTGAAAAATAAGATTTGAAATGAATAATTTCAAATTTATTAAGAATAGGACTTTTGTAAGACCATGGAAACATTCTTCCATCAACTCAAACATTCAACAAACCATAATTCACATAAGTTAGTGAAAATTAGTTTGATTGACAGGTAATGAAAGTTGTCTCACGAAATAAATGAAAGTTGTCTCACGAAATATATCCGTTAGACCGTCTTATATAAATTTTTACAATTTATTAAAATTTGAATTGATGCAAAATATGCTCATACTACTCAAAAGGTTAATTCAAAATAAAAAGGAGGAATTTACCATCCATATCAATTCAAACATCCGTCCAAATGAAACCTAAAAAAAAAAATTAAATAATTAATTGTAGATTCAGTTACAACACCAAAAACACAGCATGGACCTATCCGGTATTTTGGTGATTCATTTCGTTTTTTATTTTATTTTTTCAATTTCTATGATTTAATGTCTTTTCACACAACTTCTATCGCTCATAATTGCACTGAAATTAACTGTGCTTTATTAAGTGGAGTGCGGGCAAGATATGTCTAGCTTGGTACAACTTATGCCAAGTGAAGTAATATTTAATAATTTCTATTAGAGAATATCATGAGTATGATTGTGTATGGGTTTTACAGATTATTGAAAGTGAATTGGAATTCAAAATAAAAAGGTTTTGAACTGAAAATATATGCTGATTATTTGAATTTTTTTTCCCCAATTGATTGGAATAAAAAAAAAAATTGTTATGATTTTGGAGATTTTAAATTATCTGATTAAAAAAAATGAACAGAATTGTGCCGAACCAAATTGAATTGGACAAAATTGAAAAACCAATTTAAATTTTCCATAATTTATATCTACTTCATTTTTATTTATATCTTAGTAATTGAAATAAATACATATTTAATTGAGTTAATAATGTATAATGATACAAATCATCTAATTTGGTTTTTTTATATTTTTGTAATCATTAATGATAATTAGTAATAAAATTAACTATATTGTATATATTAATTTTATATCAGAGAAGCAACAAACTAACAATATTATCAAACTTTATTTTATAATTATTTTTAATAGGATGTTTTTGTGTGATAGATTCTGTTATAACTTTTATTATTTAGGTACAAATTCATATCGTATTTGCTTTTATTTAATTTTAAAATTTAGTTAGTGGATTTTACACTGGTTCTTAATTAGTAGCTTAGCATATTTTCAAATGTTTTTTTTAAATATAATTCTCTGTATTTCATTGAATATGATTTTATTTTATTTTGGTTAGAAGATTAAAATTCTCCATTTCTCCATATCTCCGCTCCTAAGCATACCTAAAATTCTAACTGAATCAAATGCTAATGGAGATTTTACTTTTCGACTGGGTTCCGAAAATTTATTTTGGAATTCTTCGTATTTTAGTTTGACCCCGAGATTTTCGAAGCTCCAAATTAATCAGAATCGTGTGTACATCCTTAATAATGAGTTTAATTCGATGACCTTTCCAAACTAGATTTAATTGGATTCTTTATTATCTATAAAATAAAAGGCTAATTCAGCTGACGATCATTTCATATTTCATTTTTCAAGATATATATATTATATTTATTATACACATTGTGTACATATTCACTTCAATCTCATTTAAGTGTTGTTTTAAAGATTAATATTGTTTAGTGTTTTTTTTTTCCTACCAAGAACTTTCATTAATACTCACATAAACAAAAATAAAGGTTATATGAGAAGACACACTACAGAATTTAGATGTTCGATTTAATAATGGGGACTCACATATGATCGAGCGGTCCTAGCAATAGAATGAACAACTCTTGATCGATATCATGCCAAACTAGTTTATTGAAAATGAGAGATTCAACATAAAAAAAATTCTATATTTCTCCACAATCTAGTACCTCTTTTGACAATGCCTTCAATTGCTCCTTCAATTATAACTTTGCGGGTGCTTACCAAGAAAGTCAACCCCTTTAGCATTTTAGATTTTTATGTAACTATATCACAAGATTATCCATATCACTTTCCCCAACACATGCTAATCTCCAACATGATATGTGAATTTTTGGCTAAAAACTCTTTCAAATTTTGAATCATAAATTTCATGATTAACAGTTGATATATTAGTCAAAACAAAATTATTCTAAAACGACATTTTAATAGGATCGGAGCAAGTATTATTTTGTTACGAGATTCAAATTGGGACTCAGTTCAACCAGGTTGGACCAAGAAGCTAGACATAATCAGCATCTGATCATGAGGGGATCAAAGAGATCGAAAATCGTAAAGTAACTTTATAATATCTAGGATTCTTGTAACAGCAATGATTGATTAAGGAAGGGGGGTGAAATCGAGAAATTAACAAAAGTGAAAAAGAAGGTGGTGGCAGAGGGGAAAGGAAAGATGAATAAAAAGGTAATAATGAATGAGGCAACGATGGAAAGATGGGAATCAAAGAAAGTTAAAGTGTTGATGATTATAAGGCTTCATCAACAAGCTAAGCTTCCAACTCAAACATCAATCAATCCTTCTTCTCTAATCTTCTGACTTACTTTTATGTATTGTCCATGTCTCTCATGCCTCCCCACTCACGCATATGCCCCCTCTTCCCATTCTTCTATTCATAATCCTCTTTTTATTTTTTTATGTCAATCTTTTTTTATATTTTATATCAATGATTTATATGCATGCATAGTATGTGGTGGTAATTTAAGAAAACAAATGTGCATTTAGGTCCATACCTATACTTAAAAATGAGTTTACACGCTTTTATTTGTATTAAATGTTAGATCTATATATTGAGTCTGTATATTTCTATTACATTTGGTGTTATATCTCAAAGTAGATGTAAATTAGAATTGAGGAAAAAAAAACAAAAAAAAAAACCCAACTAAAAAGAATAAGTATGGGTACTCAATATTACAAATGAAATTATGAGAAAGATTGTGTTTGGACATGGGGTTTAAAGATGAGTTTTGAAATTCATATCAGCAAAATTTATTTTAATGTTTGAGAAAATTTCATATATATTTTGTTGGAGAAATACTTGTTATTATAATTTTCATATAAGGAAATATTTTTAACTCATTAACATAAGAAACTATGTTTTTACCTATTTTTCATCCGAACAAAAGTGGATAAAGAGGATATTTTCTTAAATTGATCAAGAGTATTTTTATCCAAATTAAAACATAAAAGGTGGGTAGAAAACATACTTCATATGTTGTAGGTGGAAAACATATATATTACATGTAGATTGATAACAAGGTTTAGTGGATTTTCTACCACAATTCATATAACAACTTACTTTCTGTCACAAAGGATAAGAAATGTTCTTTTCTATCGTAGTTTAGAAAATTTGCTCCTAAGTACAATACTTGTTAATATATTGGATGAAGAAAACCAACTCCAAATCTGGAACACAACTTCTTTTGCAGAAAAGAAAACGAAGAAAATTGAGAAATCATCAACAAGATTTAACGTGGTTTAGTCTATTGCTAGACCTACATCCATGAAAGAAGAAGCACAACCGGCCAATCCACTAAGAAATCGAAGCAAAAACTACAGATTACATGAAATTCCCAATTCTAAGTCTCAAGAACCCTAATTATTGCTCTCTCTCTCTAATCGCTCAATGAATTGATGTAATTACAAAAATGAATACTCTTAAGACTATATATAACCAAAGCCATAAACTAATTTGATGAATCGGTTGTTGAAACTGAATGAATTTCATTTTCAAATCTTGAAACCGCACAGAAAATCCTAATTTCTAAATTACCCTAACTAACTTAACTTCCATCCCGGTCCGAGTTAGTTAGCTCTGATTCACCCCTTTTTAGATCGATTATGCTCGATCCTTTTTCGGTTCCAGATCCCTCTTTGAATTTCTGAGGCAATTAGCTATACAATACTTATAAAAGTTTAAAAAAAGTCAATTTTTTGTCTGTTATATTATGTAATACGCCTATAAATCATATTATGTAACCTCTATATATCGATCATATCGTGCAACCCTATAAAAAAGCGCATGGAAATTTACATGATATGATCCATAAGGGGTACATGATATAAAAAAATCATATTGTAGAACCCCTATATGGATCAACTCGAATAACCCTACGAAAAAAAGCCCAAATGTTTAGGGGTTACAACGGTAGGAGAAAAAATATATCATATCGTGTAACCCTTATATGGATCGTATCGTGTGACTTTATAAAAAAAATTTAACAAGAAAGTCACACTATATGATTCACAAGATTACACGATATGATCATGTTGTATAATTTTATTAAAAAAATATGTTAATTTACACAGTATATGTTCACATGTCACTTCTCATGACAATCATTACTACTACGAGTTATTTGAGTTTTTCTTTTCAAAATTATTGTGGTAAAATATATCTACTATCTATTGTGAAATTATATTGTGCAACCCTTATATGAATCATACCACGTAATTCTATCAAAAAAATACGGAAGTTACATAATTGATTCATAAGAGAAAACACATCAGTTCACATGATATTTGTTTACATATCACTTCTCATGACAATCATTATTACTAAGTATTATTTGAGGTTTTTTTTTTTAAATTGTTGTAGAAAAGTATATCCACCATATACTGTAAAACCATATCATATAATCTTTTTAAAAAAATGTCATAAAACTCTAAAAAAATTGTTAGTTTACACTATACATGTACACATATCACATCTTATAATCATTACTATTAAGAATTATTTGAATCTTTTTCCCAAAAATTGTGATAAATAAAATTATATTCATAGTATGTTATGATAAAAAAAATTAATTTTATGTGAATTTGTGACATAGAAGACTATTTTTCGATTGATAGAAAACCCACCCCAATAAATTGTTATTTTTTGGGTTGAAACAGAAGTGATTTGTGAGCAATTTAAAAAAAAATGAATTTAATTTTAACACAATCTCTAAAAAAAAAGGGATAAAAAAGATTGAAAGTATATAAAATGAAAAGGTGGTGTGGTGTGAATGGAGGCCATCCCATCCCCCTAACCCGGGCCCACCATTCCTTCTCCATGCACGCAAAGATAAAAAGACAACAATGACGACCCCAGAAAAAGCCCCCGCTTCCATATTTCAACCTCCAACACCATATTAGTAGCATTCACCATTTTCCCAAAAGAAAAAAGAGTGAATAATATTATTGAAGCAAATAAAGAGAAGGAAAACAGTTATACTTAGTATTCTGCTTTCAAGAAATGAAAGTACCCTTTTCTGCAAACAATCAAAACAGCTCAAAAACAGTAGCCAATTGCAACAGCAGCGGGATCACCCCTCCCACCTACGAGCCCAAATCCGTTCTCGACCTCCGTGGAAGCCCGAGCCCGGTTTCCGACAAGCCCGCTTCTAACATCAACCTCTCTGCTGACCCTCTTCAGCTGGAAGATCATGTGCTGATCAACCCTCAATTGGACGACTGGGATTCTTTGATGAGAGACTTGGGTTTGCATGACGACCCCACCCCTGTTTCCAAGCCCTTCCCCCAACTCACTTCCACTCAGTCCGACTCGCCCATAACTCAGTCCCAGTACTCCCATCTCCCCGACTTCCCCCCTGTGAACTCGTTCGACTCTGCTCAGTTCGTGGCCTCTGATTTCGGCCTTCTCTCCGATATCCCATCTTACACCAACGTCAATACGATCAGCTCCTTCGAGGGAGGTGATCTCAACAGCACCAACTGGAACATCGGGTTTGACTACGTGGACGAGCTGATCCGACTCGCCGAGTGCTTCGAGACCAACTCGGTCCAACTCGGGCACGTGATACTGGCGCGGCTTAATCAGCGGCTGAGGTCCCCCTCCGGAAAGCCGCTCCAGAGAGCTGCCTTCTACTTCAAGGAAGCTCTCCAGTCCCTACTCACTGGGTCGACTCGTCCGAGTCACCAGGCCGCGAACTCGTTGGAGATCATTCAAAGCATCAAGGCCCAGAAGACCTTCTCCAGCATATCCCCGATCCCCATGTTCTCCAGTTTCACGGCTAACCAAGCCGTGCTCGAGGCGCTGGACGGCTCCTTGCATGTCCATGTCATCGACTTCGACATCGGCTTGGGCGGCCACTGGGCTTCCTTCATGAAGGAGCTAGCTGATAAAGCCGAGGGGCGCAAAGCCGCGCCGCCGATACTGAGGATATCGGCTCTGGTTCCGGAGGAGTACGCGACGGAGTCGAGGTTGATCAGAGAGAATTTAACTCAGTTTGCTCGTGAGCTGAATATCAGGTTCGATATCGACTTTGTTTTGATACGCACCTTCGAGTATTTATCTTTTAAATCGATCAAATTCATGGACGGCGAGAAAGTGGCTGTTCTCCTCTCGCCGGCGATATTCCAGCACGTCGGAACGGGCTTCCTGAACGATCTCCGGCGAGTCTCGCCGCACGTGGTGGTGCACGTGGACATTGAGGGGCAGATGGGGTTCGGAGCGACATCGTATCGGCAGGCCGTGATTGATGGCCTGGAGTTTTACTCCACGCTCCTAGAATCATTGGAAGCCGCTAACTTTAACGGCGCCGGCGGCGGAGATTGGATGCGGAAGATAGAGACGTTCGTGCTGTACCCGAAGATCGTGGAGGGAGTGGAGGCGGCGGGGAGACGGGGGACAGCGTGGAGGGAGGCGCTGGTGGCGGCAGGGCTGAGGCAGGTGGGGCTGAGCCAGTTTGCTGAGTTTCAGGCAGAGTGTTTGCTGAGGAGAGTGCAGGTTAGAGGATTCCACGTGGTCAAAAGACAGGCGGAGATGATGCTTTGCTGGCACGATAGGCCCCTCGTCGCCACGTCAGCATGGAGGTATTGAGGGGGGAGAGAGAGGGTAATAATTTGTGTAATTGTGATTTTTAGGGGGGGGGGGGGGGGGTTGGGATTGAAGTATGTTTATCCTGACCTGTCTTAATTTATGTCTCTTACATGTAGTTTATGTTGATGTTTAATTAGCTACAAAATGAATTAGCTCTTCTATTTCATCTATTCCTCTACCTACACATTTTTTAGCCTCTTGTAAATATTGTTGTCACATGCAGTACCCTGTTTGGATCCTCCATTATAGTCTCATTGTTTAATACACATCATAAGTTAATTAATTATATTATTTAATATACTCTGATGATTATATTAGGATATAATATAATATCAAGTATAATGAAATATTTCATATGCACTGCTTAAAACCCAATATATATCAACTCACTAATCGTGATTTAAGCAGATTCCCCTTTTAAAATATATAAAATTAACAATAATAATGCTTAAAGTAGAAATGAAAGTAATAATATCTCATATGGTAAAACATCCTTAAATACCATCAAATTAAATAGTTTTGACTTTTTTTAATAAAACTGTTAGGCATAGGTAGGTGTCTAGGCACTGTTAGGCATCAGGTAGGTGTTTGACTGACACCTTACGTTTAAGATGTCTAGTGGGGGCCTAGACGACGGTTAGGCGCTACATCTAAATAAAATAGATTTGTTGTTATTTTAACTATTTTTTCTATATATTTTTGGAACTTTTGTATTACTTTATTTTTAAGTTTACATTGGAACTCTTATACTCCCTCCATCCCTTAACATTTTGCACACTTTCCTTTTTAGTTTGTCTCCAAACACTTTGCACACTCAAAAATGGCAAATTTTAACATAATCAACACCCTCACAATACACATTTATTTACAAAGAATGCCATTACTTTTTCTCACACAATACCATTTAATATTCAAATTTTTTCTTAAAAGTTGTGCCTAATTTGACCACTATACCCTCAACCAAAAAGCAAATATCTACTTTTTCTTAAAAAGTGTGCCAAATTTAATGTGCAAAGTGATGCGGGACGGAGGGAGTATTATTTTGTTTTTAAGTTTATGTGGGAAGATAAATTAAAATATTTTATTTAAATTATATTTATATATAACTTATTCAATAATTATATATATTTTTTATTTCTCAATTCATTAATTTTTATTTATATTAAATTAAATAATATTAATAATTTATTAGAAGGTTATATTTATGGGTGTGCACTAGTAGGACATTAATCGCCACGCATAATTTTAACGCAATCGATCATATTAGGCGGTGACCTTACGGTGCATGTACAAATTAAATTCATATTTAGAATATTTTTAGCGGTGCACAAAAATATATAGCAAATTTTGTATTATTTTAATACAACAATCGACATTTTTCTTCAATAATTTGTGGGGTTTTTTTTTTTTTACACTAAACATAATATTCCTTATTATTAATATTATTTTAATTTTTTATTTATCATATATTTACTAATATTCTTAAAATGTAGTAATAAATCATTTTTTATCTTTTATAATTTTTTTTAACTTAAAAAATATGTATATGATTAAATCTTATTTAATATAATTATTTTAATATAATATGTGACCTCATTTCATATTTATTACATCAATCAATTTTATATAATATCTCTAAGTACATGAAAACAATGTAAACAAAACTATCAATAATTAAAATTGTAATAAAAACATAAATCAGTGGAAGATTAGTTTTATGAATTAGTTCTATAGATTAATTATAAAATATAATAACAATTAAAATGAAAATTTAAAGAAAACAAAATAAAAAAGAAAAGAAAATGAATAAAAAAGGAAAAGAAAAATTTAATAGCAAGAGTTGACCGCATTAAATCCAACACAAAAGTTGACGTTATAAAGGTTTATCATGAAAATTTAATATATTGCTGGAGAAATTTTAAATTCTTAAAATTCCAACATATTACTGGAGATGTTCTAAATAAATAAAAAAACATAAACTTGAAAAAAATAAAATCGTTACAAGATTTCAACATGGTTTCACACATTTTAGGAAGAAACTATAATTGTCACAATTTATTTCTTATAGTGACAAATTTCATTTCTGTCATTGAACATTCCACATTTGTACCACTAGTTTTTTGTCATCATTTATCATTTGTCACTGATTTGCATATTTTAAGGTGATGAAAAGAAATGCATCACAAATATTTTTCCAAGTGCTTAAATATTTGATTCTTGATGAATTAATAGCATATTAATGAGTTAATTGTCTGAGACATTATAATTTTAACCAACTTTTTTAATATTAATAAAATAACACTATTATATATATGTATATAAAATGTTCACATCAGTCACCTTTCAATTTTTCTTTCCTTAGGTGATTAATCTGTCATATACTTTTCATGACATCCTCAACACAGAAAAATTGTAACTTGAATACTATATGATAGTTTAATCACAAATGATTTGTTCTTTTTTTTTTAAGCAAATTGATGCCAAAAGTTGAAATATTTGGTTAAATTGAAATTTAGAAAAATGTTATTATTTTATCGACAATTAATCCGTTAGAATCTACATTTCATGTAGATATTCATAGTGTATTTATCTTCTCATTGTCATTTGTTGATGAATGACTAATTAATACACAAAGCGAGACCTTATATATCAAATATTTAGATTTTGGGATTCATGTTTTTAGACCATGTATTGGACTTATGATTTCTTCAACTTAATGCTTGGGTTGTTGGTCTCATGTTCCAACCAAGAATTAAAAAATTGCGATATTTCGGCGACATATCGTCGAAATATCACGATAAATTGACCTTCAATACAATAATGCTATGCATATTTTTTTGGTTAAAATATCAGTGATATATCGGCGCTTTTCAAAATATCGGTAATGTTGTTTTTTGAATTTTTCTTTTTTTTTTCCTTATTTTCTTTTCTTTTATGGTTTTTTTCTTTTTTATTATAAATTTTTTATATATATTTAAAAAATATCTATCAAACTTAAGCTCTATATCTATATTTTTATCTATGATTAGAACAAATAATAATTTTAATTAAATTGTTGAAATAAATTAACACACTGGCATTTAGGTTTTTCTCATAATTTAATTAAGTTTAGTTAATTTTTTTTATTTTAAGAAAAGAATTATGATGTATATATTATATACTATATAAGAGAGAAGTATTGAGAATACCACATTTGATATAATAAATACATTATACTACCCTAATAGATATAAATTGTATGAAAAATGCCCACAACTACAATTAAAACATTGAGGTGACATTTCAAGTATAAAAGTAGTCAAAGCATGCATGACATATGACACATATGACACAAAGTTATGACACATATATCACATGTATTTTTGGAATTTTTTTTCCTTCACTTGGGCATATTGCCGTTTAGAGTTGAAAGAGCCAAAAAAATTTTTCCCCTTTCTTCCTCACAACACTAAACGGCCATTGAAGAACCTTGGAGGTTTTGAGTTCAAAAATCGGGCAAATTTCTTGAAAATTAGCACACATTGTACGGGTTAGTAAACGGCAATTATTTGTATCTTTTTTTTCGATTTAAACTTTTGCAATTTATTCATTCTATTACTTATGCAATTGTGAGGTTTTTTTCTGTAATTTTTGGCTTGAATTAGTGGTGCAAGTTTATAATGAAAATGTAGTTTATAGTTTAGGGTTTTGTGATGAATTAGGGCTGCAATTGTGTTATATTTTTGTGCAATTTTTGTGATGAATTAGGGCTGCAATTGTGTTATATTTTTGTGCAATTATGGTGATGAATTAGGGCTGCAATTGTGTTATATTGTTGTGCATTTTTTGTCATGAATTAGGGTTAATTGTAAGTGTATAAATGAAAATAACAATTTATAGTTTAGGGTTTTATTGCAATATAGTTTATAATTAGTGCTTCAATGTAGAACACAATTATGCTGAAAAAATCGTAATTAGTCTTAAAATGTGGAATGATATGGTTGAAAATGAGAAATTAGGGCTAAACGGCAATTTAGCACAAAAAAAGGGCTAAACGGCAATTAATAAGTAATTCTTGCCAAAAAACCCTGTTTTAGGGTTAAACAGCCAAAAACCCTAAATTGCCGTGTAATCCTAAAACATGCATTTTTTTTTTGGTTATGTAACACCATTTGTGATTAATAAGTAATGTTGTATTTGTGTATATTTGTTGTAGATGGCTTTTCGGTGGGTTCGTGAGGATTGACATGGCACGCTAGCGTACATTAACGGGTATACTCGTTTGAGTATACTAGCTGATATCAGACGAGCTTTGGGAGAGCACGGGGGAGAGTGTGTTGCTGAATTCGGACGGACATGTTTTGGCCATTTTCTACGGTGGGAGACCTCGGCTGAGACATGCAAGTCGTTTCTGCATGTTCTCATGTCGAGGGAAATAACTGGTCCGAACACCCCCGACGATGAGAGATGGTTTGTTATTGGAGAGGAGTATCACCTTTGTCGGTTTTCGAGGAGAGAGTTTGCTCTCGTGACCGATTTGAGGTTTGGCAACTCCGATTTCAGCCCGACTGGGGATCACCATCCGCCAAGAAATGGAGTGTACTACAGAGTGCATGCCGATACCGCACATGTGACGCTGCAACAACTCCTATATAGATTTCAGGGAGGGGAGTTCCGCGGGAGCATGGATGATACGGTAAAGATCTCGAAGATCCTACTCGTTTACTACATCTTACTCGGGGTCGACTGCAGAAGGAGCTCGGTGGATATGTGGGTGTGGGCGTTGGTCGAACAGGAAGAGCGATGGGAATCATTCCCATGGGGCAAGATTCTTTCCTGACGTTGCTTAAGTATATGGACGCAGTGCCAAAGGCTATTCCGGTCCCCACCAACATCAATAGACCCCCCACGTATCACTTCTATGGATTCTCGGTTGCTCTACTGGTAAGTATAATTAATTTAAGAACATTTTTGTCCTCGTTCATAATTATACGTGTATGGATCTTCTTCGGGAGAACATTCTACGTTTTCAGTATAGGATGTCGGAGACACGTTTAAGTCTAGAAAGTTGAATCCTCCATAGTTTACCCGACCGCTTTTCGATGGCCAAGGTGACCACGTTTCAGCTGCAGTTGTACCTTTTGACGGGCCTCCCATCCAATTCTCATCACCGGTTGATCTACCGTATGTCTCATCGTTCTGATTAGGTATACCTCATCTTGCATAAAAAGCTTCGTCATTTTTCAACCCAATGGGAACATTTGAATTCTCCAAATTGAATGTCGTATGAGGGTCCGATTTCGGCACATTTAACCCGAGACCTGTGTCCCAACAAATACTTTGACGGGCCGGATCAAATACTTCATCAACGGTATTATTTTGCTCTGAATAAGAGGATCCTACGTTACGGAGCTCGATCGAAAAACCACCAGCGCTGTAATTATCACTTGTACTTGACACCACAGGATCGAATACTCCAACATCCATCCTTCGAAGGGAGACATAAACAACAAGAGCGTCTCCAGATATGCATAACATTCTTTTCAAATCAAAGTCATTCTTTATTTTGATCTTTGTGACTCTTTCCTTCATCTTCACTAACGAGTGGATCACATATCCCCAACAATTCATGTCTGCATGTACAACTCCATGAACAACGTCTAGTAAATCAGAAAATGTGATTCTTTGAAAATAAATCACCTCTCGATAACCATTTACGTACTCTAAGTCTTGCCAATGACCTCCAAACCAAATATTAACAACTCTCAAACTCATTTTCTTCTTCACAATTTGAATCTAAGCAAATAAATTCGTCAGTATGCAGTGCAAAATTAATTTCAAACAACGAAATGCAGTCGAAGATATAAAGTGCTTAATTATATTTTAGAGCAACATATTCAGTGAAAGTGTGGTTGTTTCACTATTGTCTATTGCTTCATTATTCTAAACACCAATTATTCTATTGTTTAAATCTACATTTTCATAAAAAATTATCGTTTTTAGCCTTTCACACTAATTAGGGTATTACACGGCAATTTTTACCAAAAAAAATTAGGGTTAAACGGCAATTTACCCTAATTGCCGTTTAACCCTCAAAAAATTCATTAATTGTCGTTTAACCCCCTAAAGCATCATTAATTGTCGTTTAACCCCCAAGATTAGGGTTACACGGCAATTTTTCAAAAAATAAAGGGGTAAGCAGCAATTATTGTAAATTGCCGTTTACCCCTTAAAATTTTTCAAAAATTGCCTTTAATCATTGCATTTCCATTTACAACCTATTTTGCACCTATATAGGGATAAACGGCAATTTTAATAAAATTTTAGGGGTAAACGGCAATTATTGTGAAATTGTCGTTTACCCCTTCAACATTTTTCAAAATTGTCTTTATAACCAAAATTAGGGTTTTCAAACATATTTATCACCATTCGTAAAAGGCAATTTCAGCATAAGTGTGAGGGCAAAAAAATTACCTAATATCTGGGTTTCTTCGCGGCAATTTATTTTTACAAACGCAAAAAAAAAATTCACTTGTAGTATGTTGAGATGAAAAATGAAGGCAAGTCAAGTAAAAATGCAATATAAAGAACAAAAACATACAATATTCACAAGTCAAACACATCAATGATTAGTAAATTCAAGTGATCAATCATGTGTGGTCCACATCCACTATTCATCCAAGTAAAAGTCAAAAAAAGGGGTAAAAAACAACCAAACTTATCTTTTTGTGGTAGAAAAGTTACACTCTATATCAATTAGGGTACAAAATAATCATTCCTATATAAATTAGGGTATTTTGGGCCTCTATCCCTACTATATAATAATAGTTTATCTCTATATTTATTGTAAATATATCATTTGATTTGAAATTTTAAGTTCAATATACGTATTAATGTTAATTATATGAAGACACTTCTCGAAAAATAAGTTAAAATACCTTGGTATTGCTTAGGTATTAAGCATGTACAAAAATTATTAAATTATTCTATTTATTAGTATCTTTTTATACAAAATTTACCATGTTATCATAGTAGACAACGTTTATATAATATTTTATCTATATATTTGTTGAAAATATTTCATTTTATTTGAAATTATAAGTTCAATATATGTATTAATGTCAGTTATAATATCAGTTATAATGGTATTATAACTAGTAGATATATTTTTCAATTTTTTTAGAAAGTTTTTATATTTTTCTAAAAAATGTTCGATATTTCCACCGATACCAATATATCCATAAAATCAGGGTACTGATATTTTCACCGATACCGATTTTTTCGTCCTTGGTTCCAACATGCTAAAAGTCCATTTTCAGAATCCTTTCTTACTCGAATTAATGGCTCCAAATCAAATCGGAATCAAAAAATTGAATCAAATTGAGTGATTCGATTCTATTCAATTTATCAAGGCTATTTTGATTTTGATTTGCTCAGTTCAATTTTAAATTGAATCATCAATTTGAACTAATAAACCAAAAAACCAAACAGAACTTTGTGGTTCGGTATCATTTTATGTAAAAACCGATTAGATTTTTTAAAAAATATAAGTTTTGATTTTTAATTTTTTTGGTTCGATTCAAATTTCGATCGAACCAACCTATTGCTCACTACATTCATAATATATATGAACTTGTGGAATTTTATGTTCTTCTTCTCCATCTTCAAGACACTCCTCTCCTCCATTCTTTTTTTTTTTTTTCAGTGGTGGTGTTCTTCTCTCACTTCTTCACATTTTTTCTTCTTCCTCTTTTTCATAATATTTTAGTGATTTCATATATAATCCATTCTTTTCTCCACTGGTGTGTTCTTCTCTCAATTCATCTAATATTTTCTTCTCCACCTTTTTTTTTTATAGTATTTTGATGATTTCATATAATAAATTGTCGCTCCTTGCTCTCAATTCGTTCGTCCGGTTATGATTTTTTTGCATAATCAATTATCTCAAATAATATGAAATCATGATTTGTAAAAAAATTGATGAAAAAATGATGAAATCACGATTCGCAAAAAAAATTGACAAAAAAGATAATGAAATCAAGAACACTAATACCTTTTACTTATATAAGTAATACTTTTAGCTCCTACGAGTAATACCTTAGATTTTAATAAAATTACTAATACCTTCAAATAAAACAATTATATATCTTTATATATAATAAGTAATAAAAGCAAGACGCGTAGGTGGATCGACTATTTACATATAACAAATAATAATACATTTGAATAAACAAGCAAAATACTTTTCATGTACACTAGTAATATCCTTTGATAAAACAAATAATACCTTTAAGTAAACAAGTAAAATATAAACATATATTTCAATTATAAAAGTACTACTTCATAAGTATACAACTAATACCTCATGAGTATACAATTAATTTATTTCACTAAACAAATAAAATGTAAATATATATACTCATAAGGTGTTATTTGTATAATTGAAAATATTTTATTTATTTAGTGAAAGATATTAGTCATAAAGTTTAGTTGTATACATCTGTAGGTATTGGTTGACTAAGTAAAACGTATATTTACGTTTCACTTATTCAGTAAAATGTATTAGTTATATACTCGTAATGTATTAATTGCACTTATAAGGTATTACTTATAGTATTAATTACTTTATTTTAGTGAAATATATTATTTAAAATATTACTTGTTACATGTAAATATATTAATTTTATAACTTAAAAATAACAAGCAAAGATATTATTCGTACAACATAAAAGTTTTACTCATATACTCAAAAGGTATGTATACTGTAGAGTAGAGTGTTAGTTTAAAAGCTTAAAATTTATGTGCGATTTTCATCTTCTTTTTCCTCAAAATTTCTCTAAATAATTTCCCAAAATCAAAGAAGTTGAAAATGAATGACATGATTGTTGGAATAATCAATAACCAACAATGAAGATAAAAAATAAAAGGAAAGGAGGAAGAAGAAGTAAAAGAAGAAAAAAGAAGAAATCACAAATATAAAATCATGATTCAAATTAGAAATCACAAACACAAATTCATTAGTTAAAGGGGATAGAGAAGATTAAAAAGAAGAAGATGATGTCATACGAAGAAATGTGAGAAGAAGAAGAAAAAAAAGGAGGTGTGCAATGTGAAGGAGGAGAGAGAGTCAGTGAATGGAGCTGGAGCAGGTCGGACTAGAGGTACGGATCCTAGAATTTATATCCACCAATACACATGTCTCACTCTTCATTCTGCATTAAAATACATTTCATTTTCATGCAAAATTTCTCTTCTTACTTGTTCCAACATCCAAATTATAAAACTTTCCAGTTTGTTCGTGTTTTGTTTTGGGGTTTACTGTCAGAAGAACATTAAATTATTATAGCTTTTAGGGTATCACATTTGATCCATAATTACATTATGGATTGTGTTTATCTTATGCAGGAAGATACATGATCAAAGATAATTATACTCCATTGATTTTGAGAATATTCAGGTAGGAAAAATAAGTTTTTTTATTCTCTAAGTTTATTTACTTGAATTTTTCATCATTTATCTTTCACCTTTTAATTTTTAATCATCTATTTAAAAAGTATTATTTTTTAGTCTTCTAACCTGCTATAACAAATAATTAATTGTTTTAAATTGAAATATAATTTTAACACCATTTTTTGTAATTGAGATAACACTATTTTTTCAACATAAAAACTTTTATATAACTGGTGCACGTGTACCTGACCTGACCTAGCCCACGCGTCCTCCACGCGCACGCGCACTCCCCCGTTACCTGGGTAGGTGTGCTCAAATCCATCCAAATTCGCTTCAAGTGCTAAACATTTATGTTATGTTAAGTATACGTTTATATTATGTTAAACATACTCTTATGTTATGGTAGTCATACCTTTAGGGCCTTTATATTATATTAATCATACTTTTATGCAACGTTAAACATACTTTTATGTTATGTTAATTATACATTTATGATTTTATGTTATGTTAAGCATACATTTAAGATTTTTATATTATATTAAGCATGTCTTTATGTTATATTAAGCATACTTTTATATTATGTTAAGCATACCTTTATAATTTTATGTTATGTTAAGCATACATTTATGTTATGTTAAACATACATTTATATTATGTTAGTCAATACTTTTTAATTATGTTAATTGCACCTTTATATATTATATAAAAGTATGACTAATATGAATTAAAGGTATGCGTAATATTTACATAAAGATATATATGCACAAATTAGGGATTTTTTGTCAAAATTGAGATTTTTTTTTAAAGTTAAAGCATTACATAAAGATATGTTTAATATAATATAAAAATATGTTTAACATAATATAAAAATATAACTAACACAACATAAAGTCAGGATTAAAAAAAAAATGCGCGGATCCATCAAATTCAACCCGACCCACGTTATATGAATCTACGATCCATAGATCCATACAATAGTTGCACACAAGTCTCACTCTTTTGTCAATCATAAATTTTTATTCTTCATCCAATATACCTAAGTTAATATTAATAAATAAATAAAATTATTCTTCATCTCGATGTGAATTTATGTTTAGTTATTAATTATTAATGATAATAATTTGAACATTCCGAAGTTAGAAATATTAACAAAAGAAGTTTAAAATTTTAATTATTCATAATAATTTAATGTTTTATTAATTTTTATTTTTTTTTGTATTAAAGATAAATTTTAATTAAAAATATATTTAGAACTGCAAAGTTCAACTCTTGTTCCTTCACCTCATTGTATGTCAAATTGTGAATATGAATCTTCCTTAAAAAACCAAACAATGCACAAATCTGGTGTAATTAAGAAGGGAAAATACAGGATACATAGGTAAACCATCTTCTGATTAATAGCAAAAACTATATATAAGAATAAATTTCTTTAATGAGTGGAGTGGCATAGAGCAAGGAGAAAGAATAGTTGATCCGAAACGACAGAAACCATAACAATCACTCAATAAAACCTTTTACAACAAAAGGCACAGAACTTGATCATAAACCTATTGATATTAAAGTAAATTAATACTACAATATTACTAGGAAGATTAGATACATAGCATGGATTAGAAAGCACAATAATTAGTCCTTTACTCCACTTAACTAGAAACAAATTTCTTCAGGACTCGTTAATTCCAGAACGTGCATAATCTACTCCCTATAGGCCTGTTCTAACAGTTACCTTCATCCCCAAGAGACTGAAGATGTTTATCGAGGTTGCTATTCTCTAGTTTAGCTACCGCATCAGGGCCCAACAACCTAGTTAAATCTTCCTGTATCGGCAGAAAATATGTTCATTAGGATTACAAAAGCTAAGATATTATCAACAGTTCCGATCACGATGCATTCTTTTATGTTATCCATAATGTTCATTGTAACATGAGGATGGGAAACAAATGTTCTCAGTAGTTTCGAGGCTTTGGTGAACAATGGTTTGATTAGCTCTAATTACATTGATTTTGATTGTAGCCATTCGCCTGTTTTAAGCCCATTTCAATTACAGCGATAAAGTAAGAGTAGCATAAAACAATGGTGGGAGGGGGGTAAGAATGAGATTGAAAAGGAAAATTACCTTTATCGAGTTATTCTCAGATGTGACTTTCTCGCATTCCTCTGAAAGCCTTTGCAACTCGTCTCTAAGGGTGCGATTCTCATTGTTTAGTGTTTCCACCCTGTGTTGTAGCTCTTCACACTCGGCCTGCAAACAGAATGATGGATTTAACACTAAGTAGATGATGCATGGATACAAGTGAATTCTCAAGACTTCGACATAATTAAATTAATATAACGTGACAGGTACTTAAAATATACTAAAGTATTAATTGTCAATAGAATTACAACCTTTTCTTGAATTGCACTTTTAACCATACCTTTCAATATTTGCAAAAATAACACGACCTTTTATATATATATATATATATATATATAAATGCAATTATGACATCGGTACAATTTTCTTGTGTTGAGGGATTTTCCTGTGTTTGAGGCATGCCCCTAGAGACTCTGACAATTTATTCACAAATGAAAAAAAAAATTGGAAAACTGACCGAACACACCTATATATATATATATATAAAAGGTTTGTGTTATTTTTACAAATATTGAAAAATTTGGTTGAAATGCAATTTAGGAAAAGGTTGTGATTTGATTGACAATCATTTAAGAATAAAATAAAATCTCACAAACAAGGATTTCTCAATGATTACTGAGAGTCAGCAGGTTACATCACGATTTCAAATAACCAAATGTAATTGAAATCAAAAAAATTGTATTTTACTACCCAGAGAAAACCAGAAAATAACTAAGTAAAATATTTTTGGTCAAAGTGACCTGACAATTCAAAGTTCTTTATATTTCAAAAGAGGCAGCTTAAAAGCCTCAACTTCCCTAGCAAAGAAAGCCAAAAAGCAAAGTTTGTCAATACAAATTAGTGTAATGCAAAGGATCATCACATGAAATTTCTGGTAGTGCTTTTTTGTTCAGAAACTTTCAAGTATGTTCACACTGATAATTTTTATACCATCTAATGCTTCATGTGCCTATTAATCAGCAACTGGAAAATAATCAAATAGCATACTTTCAAGCTCACTTCCAAAATATAATATATATTCTGTTTCTTCCATTTTTGACAATGGTGGGTCTCTACCTTAATCTACTAGCCTGTTGATATCAATCAAAAACTGATATGAGGAATTTCAAGATTACAAATTCCATTATTCCAAACATTGCCCAGCTACTAGTAGACTCGGTGTAGGACTCTAGTGTAAGTTCACAAGAAGGCATCCTTCCTTGATGTTAATAAAACAATATTCAGAACAGAAAATTTCCTTAGCCCACAAGAGTTAAGCCATAAAGTAACAAAAACATGCATTCATTTGTTTTTTTCTCCCTCCCTGATAACCCATGTTTTTGTAATGAACATTGGATAGTCTAGTAATGAACAATACACTTTCCTTTTCCATACATAAACATCTAAAAATGAATATAAGCCACATGGTTGTACCTGAAATTTGAAAATTATGCCATATGAATAAAGTTAATTAGACACCCCTATATCCTAAAGTCGTGTCAGGCCTAACAAAAGGAACTTAGTGATTAAATATCATGCGTAATTACACTAAACACTCTAAACTATACAAGTTCCTGCATTTTACCCACCAAACTATTTTTTTTTTTTTTTTTGCACATTACACACAAACCATGTAAATTGTTGCACTCCTATTCAATTCATTAATTTCCAAAAATACCCTTTATAATGTACAAATTCAATATAAAATTTTAAAATATATTTTAATGTTTTTTGTTTAAAATATTAAAATTAATGTTACAAAAATATCTTTTGAAGCATTTAATTGTATTCGAAATAATAAAAATTAGAATGATTAAAATATTGAAAAATTTATTTTATTTGAAATATTAAAATAAATATAACATACAGGTTTTAAAAAAAAAATTCTAATTTAAAATATAAACTTAAATTATATAATATTTTAACCAAAAATTCTGTTTTGGTCCAAATATTAGAATTCAAGTGGTAAAAATATTTTTTTTTAAAAATTGTGATATTTAGGCTGTTTGGAACTTTTTTAAAATATATTTATGATTTTCATTTTAATTTTCTTAAAAAGTAGAATTTTTATATACTTTTATAATTTTCATTTTAATTTTTTGAATTCAATAGAACATTTGTTAAAAAAAATAATTTTAAGAATTTTAACTTTAGCATTTCGAATAAATATGTACTGTTTTCTGTAAGGGTGTTTTGAAAAATTTAAAAGTTGAAAAGATAAAGTGCAACAATTTACATAGTTTAGAGGGTGCAACAAAAAAAAGTTAAGTGGGTAAAATGCAAAAACTTGAATGGTTTAGGAAGTTGAATGTAACTACCCCAATATAAAAAATGGCAATACCTGCTTCCGTAATCTTGATCTCCGAGCAGACTCCCTATTAGATTGCTTTCTCTTTTGCCTTTTTAATTCACGTTCATCCTGTAAGATCACAGTTAAAATCCTTTTTCAATAGAATGTGTTTAATTCATAAATTGTGCTTTCCCCTTAATCCTAAATGATATATTTTAAGGGATGAGAACCAATTTTGTAAGCCACTGAACTTAGTCCTCAAATCTAATATGAAAAAGAAAAGATAATATCAATAAAACAATAACAAGAATAATCATAATTATAACAATAATGATAACAATAATATATTAATAAAATATAAATATAACATTCAGACAAATTGAGGACACTGAAATGCATTTGCAAGAAAGTTTATCTGCACAGAGGTTTAAGTCCAGATCTTACTTTAGCCAATAACAAAGTGTGCACCGTTTATGAGATATACTAAATTCCTCATCTAAATCCTTTGTAACCAAGAATCTTCATATAGTAAGCAATCTCATCATGCATGCCTTAGGTTTTAGTTCACAAACTCCAGGCCTGGACCTATAGCCTTTCTATCTTAAAATGTTTAGGTCAACATAAAAAACCACCACCACTGTTTCCTGTCAGTATTTGCAACCCGACACAACATGCAGTGCCCATCTTAGCCTACTTTGAAGCTGATTAAAGAAATGAATAATTAATTAGGGAGAAAAGTGAAGTGATTTGTTGTGCTAGTTAACTAGGTGAGTAAATATGGCAATGCAGGGTTGAAACCACTTCTCCGACAAGATACATATATGGGGCCAAACTTCTTTTGTTCTAAAAGTATGAAAAAAGGTTGTCTTGGGAAATGCAAAGAGAGATCAGTAATGGAACTGGGGAAACCATCTAGTAACATTGTCATAGAATATTATGTGAATACAATAAAATAAAATCAAACATGACAATTAACAACTCAAGAAAAAGGAGTGCACCTGAATCCACTGATCATTCATCATGCCAGATGGAGCAACAGTCTGAGAAACACCAGCTGCATTGGGCTGCAGTTTCATGGCCCCAGAACCTGCAGGAGTAGCATTCCACAAATCCATGCCAATGTTCAAATTAGTTGCAGGTATGGAGACTACAGGATTGCCAGGTACTGAAGTTTGGAAATTAGTTGGAACACCATTGTTCTGCGCATTTGCCCCTAATATATATATATGTATATATTTAAAAAAAAAAATATATGGCCCCATGAATTCACGGGAAATAAGCTAAAGATTGATGAACATCTCAAAATCCTTACCATCAGCAAGCATCTGATTGAAGCTTCCTTTCCTGGCAGCACTAAAGTCCTAGATTATGGAAACAGACTTGTTTCAATACAAACAATAATCATGCAACTTTACCAATATGTGCCAAAGAAAAGTTCACTTGAATACAATGAACTCTTAAGATACATATATAGCATAAGAAAATTAACATCTGTCCTGGTTGAGAAAAAAGACCTGGTTATTGTTATCATCACTTGCATCGGATGAACCATCACTCCCGCTTTCAGCACTGCTCAAGAGCATACTTCAGAATCAGAGTATGAACCTCAATTATAGATGTCTAGATGCAAAACATCATAGACAAGAGAGATAATGTAATATTAGAATCATAAGAGAGTTTCCAGCATCCATTGTGTTGAACCACCTTTGAGTACCAACATCGTTTCCAGAGCCTGAAGCAGTTTTCCCACCATCTCTAGTCTTTCCACCATTCATACCATGATTTCCTAAAGCCCCCTTGGTTTTTTTGGTTGAAGCACGATCCTTCCCATAACTAGCTTTACCATCCAATTCTACAGTTCCATGTGCAGCACCTGGAACCTGCTAAAAGAGAACAGGAAGACTTAAAAGACCATGCAAATCTTTTGCAACTCCTGCTACATGATTATTGTGCTACACTTAAACATGATAGACCGACTAAACATAGGTATATGAGTTCATTTCAAAAATTATTAGATAGGAAAAGATTTAAACTCTTGATTACCGTGGCCATATTAGGATGAGCATAGACTCCCCCAGGAGGATATAAAGCTGGATATGGAACTGGGGCCCCATAGGGTGGCATCATAGGATGCTGAGAGAAGTAATTAAATAATTCCCATTAAGATATCTAATCAACAAGAAAACACAAAAACATCCGCAATACCAATTATAGGAGTGAATTTAATTTTTCTAGGATCATCACCTGGCTTCCCCACAAGTAGGGATGGGGAGTGGGAGAAGCAACAGGTGGAGCAAAATAAGGATGACTTGCTCCAGCACCATAAAAAGCCTGAAACAAAGAAGAGTCCCTTATTAATGCATTTACAAGAGGCCTTAACTTTCTAAAAGAGAAACTATTACAGACTTCACATCAAATGAAAGCTGAAACAAACACATAACCTGCATAGAGCTTGACCAGTCAGGATATACAGGTGTAGCAGGTGTGGCGGGCGTGTCCTGTAAATTCAATCACCAAGCACATGGATATTCATTTGGGTCAGGTAAAAGAATTGAGATGTTATTTAGTAAATGACAACATATAAACAAAAGAACTTACAGTACCTGTCCTGCAGATGCAGGTTTGGATGATTTTGTAGGAGTGGTCTCTTCTCCAGTCCCCATTTGAGCAAGCAGACTCAGTTTCTTACCCTGGTTCTGGCCACCAGGATCTCTGTTTTGTTAATCAAAAGACAGTACCTGATGACATTGAATGTTGGGGAAAATGGTCAAAAACAAGTTTAAATAAAGTAAACAGTGAGGATCTTATGGCAATGTATGAAAGGTCAGACCCCAATTTTTATACAAGGAGTTTGATGAAATGAAGCAAATATAAGATATCGCAATGGACTCCCAGCAAATCTATCAGAGCACAAGCATTAAGTAGCCTGTAACAGCATAGTGCTGTCAAGATCTTCAGTCTTATGACATACTGCCAAAGTTGAATATTATGATTTAGTTTGATGGTCTATACAGATGGCCACAATTACCTAACCTATGTTTCATGCTCAAGAGTAAAGAATGATGTATGTAATTTAGTGAAACAGAAATGACAGGTAATAAATAGCAAAACAATATTTATTTATTCATCGACTATCTATTGCAAAAAGAAAGACAAATGTTTAGAAGGTATACTGACTGAATATCAAGATTTGACAATATTGCATGCCAAGGATGATAAAACAATCATTTTATACTGGTAGCAGCATTATTAACATCCAGAAAAGGATATAAAAAGAAACGTTGGATTTACAACATGAAAATTTATTCCAATACAAGTCATGCGAATTAATTAATCAACAAATTCCAAAGTAGGTTAAAGAAGGTATGCTAGTCCAAAAATTAGTATAATCATTCATTTCCTGACAGCTGGGTGCCAGCTTCTTTCTGGCATTTGGTTTTGAACTCAAAGCCATACATACATCTACAATACCATTAAGCTAAACAAAACATCTTCTTCATTGCATTAATTGGCATGGATAAGCAAAAAAACAAAAACTAAATAAAGACATTGGAACACGTGCTCTATCTCTTAGCCAGCCGATAAACAATAATGGATATTTATTAAGCAAAAAAAAAAAAACTATACATGCAACAAGGAGAACGGCCTTGCAGGCTAAAGCGAGAAAAAATGATTCATGTAGGCAATTCCAGTTATGAGAGAGAATAAAATTAACAAGATTCCAGGTTACCACAGAGTTATATTATACCTTTCAGCTTAAAATACAATAGGTACAATTACAGAACATATTCAGTTGGGTTCTTGTACGAGCAATATTTTGTCAAGATACAGCCAGGAATAGCTATTGTATTCCAAGTTTGATCATCATAAATGCTCTATGCCATAGAAACTAATCAGTCCACTGCATGTGTTTAAATTTTGTAAAGTTATTCTTGGATTGGGCCAGAAAGGGTAGTTCAGGGAGTTGGTGGCCTCAAATATGGAAAGACTTTAAACGCTTCAAAATATCACAGTATAGTCACCTTTAACTTATATCAACACGTAAGACATTATCCATGATACTATGGCCATTCCTTGAACTACTAACAGAAATCAAAGTAATTGTTAAGATCTGCCACTATAGACTTGCAGCTTTATGGAAAAAAATAATGACTGCATGTCTATTGTCCATTAATATCAATCAGATAAAAGCATAAGCATCAAAGTTATTATGATTTCTATACATATTAAGAGCAAAGTAGCAAACAAACAAGATGTACAAAAAATTATATAGTTTCCATAACATAAAAAATTTCAGGTATCTACATTACTGTCCTGGAACACATGAGAAAGAGTGTTAACAAATGGTTGACAATGTTGAAGCTTGTGAAAATACAGAGTAGTCCACAAATGCTAAAAAGTAACAGCTCATGCTCCTCACCAAAAAGATTAAGCTGAGTACTCCAAGTAATAATTTTCTTACCAAATATACTGAAACACTAGAGGTGATCAGTTGAGTCCATGAAATGGTAATTTCATAATTGAGTATGGGAATATCATAATTGAGCAGAGGAATAACTGAAACTCATTGAGACGCTACGGAAGAGCTCTTAAATAAGACTGTCTAGGAAAAACTAAACCAAAGCACTCAAATTCAAAGGTAGTATCAAACTAAATTTCAACATCATTAACATGACCTTTCACCATCTGTCTTTTCCGTTTTCTTTATTGGGAGGATGAGAAGATGCATGACACGATCCCCTCTTTGCCCACAACCAAAATCTTGAACAGCACATTCATGGATGATGAGTGAACAATAAATACTATGAATAAAAATTCTGAAGTGATTTCTTGAATCTTAGACATGAAATTCGGTTATTTAAAGTGCAACCAGCAACGTGGTAATGATCAGTGATCAGATACAGCAATATAGTTATGACAAATATATTAAGAGAACTTGATTACACAAAATATGGAAAACAACATAAGACACAAGTTTTCTGAAAAACATTGAATAGTAATTCAACTGATATTCACCCCCTGAATCATAGATATTCAGTTATTCAATTACACAATGGTACCACATAAATGTCTTTATCATAAACAAATCAGAATTGGCTAGTGATATCATGTGGTCAAATATATAGCAAACTCATTACTGAACTCTGGATATCATGCATATTAATGCACTTAAGATGGAAACATTGCCGTGCAACCAGTGTCTTCATAGGCCCCATTGACATAGTTCATGATACAACTAAGAAGTCAGATGAGGGTGCATTAAGATTATGTTAGGCCTATAAATCATGTCACTTGAATTGGTAAGGCCTTACGAAAGCAACTGTCACTAAAAGCACCTAATGACAGCAATTGTCGAGGATCTGAGTCCAATAGGCATTCAATCATACCTTACAACCAATTAATTCTCTCTATTATTCACTAAAAGCATATAAATTTAAAAAAAAAAAAAAATCTAAACTTTAGGTACCATGTTCAAAGTAATATACCCATTTCAAGCACACAACACCACAAACCCTCCTCCTGGCCTAACATAATCGAGCAACAAAAACAAATTCACATAATTCCGAATTCAAATTATATAATTCCCAAGCATATATCCACTGGTAACAAGCAAAAGATCAATTTATTCATACTTAAAAAATATGGAAGCTGAAAGTTTCTTGTCTTGTGAACAGTGAATTTATTTAAAAAAAATGAAAGACACACTAACACTAGGAGAGAGAATGGAAAGAGAGAGAAAGGCGACTGACCCGATAGAAGAGAACGTGTGAGGTGGAGCAAAAAGGAATCCCAGTCGTTATTGCTTGCTGTTAATACTACTAACGGCATAAATAAGTTGACAAAACGCCAAAAACTACACAGAAAACAAATAGACGAGGGTTTCTCTGAGATCCAACGGTGGCAAAAAGGTTCAAACTTTGTATACAAAAAAACTCATCCGCTGTTCTAACCAAACGGGTGAGAAAAAACAGTTGATTCACAGCAATTGTGGTGCATCTGTGTGTCTTAACCAACTTTGATGGTGGTGGAGCAGAGTTGCAGGGAGGGGGTAGGGTTTAGGAGGGTGACACGTGAAAGGGAAAGAGGATTCCAACTGGCGGAAAGTGAGTGGATTGGCATGACGAGGCAACCAAGTGTTTTTGGTGACTCATACCTTTCTTTCTTCTCCCTTTTGGATAACTTTTTTTGTTTATTTTCCAATCCTGTGTGCCACTTCCCAAATTAATTATCTAATTTCATGGCAAATTTTATCCTATCCTTTGGTTATATACTCAATTCCTTCATAATAAAATCAGTGTTAGAAGTATAATTAATGAGTTACATGTTGTATGGATCTTAAATCTATATAATGTGGGGTGGGTTGGGTTGGGTTGAATTTTATACGGATCCACATATTTTTTTTTTTATCCTAACTTTTATGTTGTGTTAATTATCCTTTTATATTATGTTAAGCATACATTTATATAATACTTTAATTTAAAAAAAATCTTAATTTTGACAAAAAAATTCTATTTTCGACGAAAAAATCCTAATTTCAAAAAAAAAAAACTCTAATTTGTACATATATACATTTATGTAATATTACGCATATCTTTAAGTAATATTAGTCATATCTGTATATAATACATAAAGTTACAATTAACATAATTAAAAGATATGACTAACATAACATAAAAGTATGTTTAATATAATATAAATGTATGTTTAACATAATATAAAAATCCTAAAGATATGTTTAACATAACATAAAAGTATGTTTAACGTTACATAAAAGTATGTTTAACGTAATATAAAAATCATAAAAATATGCTTAATATAACATAAAACCATAAAGATATGTTTAACATAATATAAAAGTTTGATTAATGTTACATAAATATATGCTTAATAAAACATAACGATCTTAAATGTATGTTTAACATAATATAGAGGTATAGTACCTGAAACAAATTTGAATGAGTTTGAATGCACACACCCAGACGCGTGGGGACACATGCCCGCACGTGTAGCGACGCGTGGACCAAATCAAGTCAGTTGCACGGATCTTAGATCTGTGCACCAGTTACATAAAAGTTTTTATGATAATTAATTAACTTGTAAATCATACTAACAATATTTAAGTTATGAGTAGGTCTCCCACACAATCTTATGAATAAGAGTCGTATAACTAAACCCAATCTATGATCAAAGACCCACGTATAAATAGTTTTTTTTTAACAACAATGATTTGTTTCTGAAGATTGATTCACAACAACGTTTTTCCTCATTTAGATCACTCCATTCTCCTATTCTCTTAATGGCTATATGCTTATCTTCCATAGGCTTCATTCTCATCTGCTTCCTCCTATTCTCTTAATCGAGATATGTTTATCTTACATAGGGTTCATTCTCATCTTCTTCAAATCGCGATTTGTTCTCTTCTTCTTCTTTTATTCACAACACACGATTCCTCCATCCCCTCCCCCTCCTTCACTTCTTCTTCCTCCTCCTCCTCGCGATTCCATATCTTATTTTAAGTATTAAAAATCAATTATGTCAACAAGATTAAACAGGATAAACATTTGCTGGAAAATTGAGAAAAAATATGCATTATATAACATAAAGGTATTAGACATATTACATAAAGGTAAGAGTTGTAACATATAAATATATTACATCATTCACAAAAAATATTATCTCATTTTACTAAAATAGAATATAAGGGTTTTACTTGTATCACGTAGGTAATAACCACATAATGTAAAGGTATTAATGCATTTATTTAAAGACATTACCTCATTATACTTAAAAATGATTTTATTAATTTAATAAAATATATTAATTATATCACATAAAATTATTAATTTTATTACATAAATATACGAATTGTATCACATAAAAGTATGAATTTTATCACACAAAAGTATTACCCATTTTAAGGTAGTATTTGTATCACGTAAAAGGTATTGATCATATAACATAAATGTATTTAACATATACTTAAATGTATTATTTTATTCTCTGATATAATATAAATGTAGTATTAATATAATTAAAAGCTTTGGTACACATAACTAAAACGTATGAATTGGAAACTAAAAAGTATGAAATTGTCAAAAAAAATTTGAAGGTATGAAAGTCATAACATAATTGTATGAAAAAAAAATTACAATTCCACGCCTATTGCATTTTTCAAAAGAAAAAAAATCGGTAGAATCTTACGTTAACATCGGCCAATTTTATGATTCCACGCATAAGGCATTTTTCAGAAGAAAATAATCGGTAGAATCATGCGTAAAAATCATTAGTTAATATTTATGTACCTATATATATTACTATAGTTGTGTATCATTCTATATTATTTTACAAGGGTTGTAATCTTTCGATTCTACGTGTCGATTTTGTGGACCATCCAACAATCCTAGTCAAAAATTTGATTTAGATATCATGTGATATTTTTTAAAATATTATATGAATATATGAAAATATTACTTGTTACCCAATAAAAAGTATTATTTTATAAGAACAAAAATATTTTATAATTTTTTCTTTTATTAAATTATAAATTTTCAAAAGTACTTTACATAATGATACACACAAAACAATTACATAATGATTGAGAGTAAAAATATTACCTATAAAATTACAATTTTTGTTACATAATCATTGATTTTGAATTTTGAAAGTAAAATTATCATATGATACACACAAAGATATTATATAATATGCATAAAAGTATTATTTAATACACAAAAATATTACTTGTTAAATTATTATTTTTTAAAAATGTCACCTCATATATATAAAAGTTTACACAATATAAAAATATTATTTTAATCGAGTGTTTGTAATATTCAGAATAAAAGAAAATAGAATAAAATAATAATAATAAATATATATGGGGGAAGGTGTCATGGTGACACCTCACATCTCTCCCTCATCCTAAACTTGACACATAGCTCCCCTTGTGTGTCTTTGTTTTTTTTCCCCTTTGTATTAAAATATATATATGTATAGATAAATCAAGTGGGAAGAAGGAATTGTGTATTAGGTCGAAAAAAAATTGCAAGGGTAGAATATATATATATAAATTGCAAGATATATATATATATATAGGATAAATTTCATAACAAATATTCAATTTATAAATTAATTCATAATTTTGAATCCGATTTTTAAAGTTTTTCAATAAGGGGCTCAATTTAACATTTTTTCTTAATTCAAGGCTTGAAATTTAGATTGAATTCTCAATTCAAGATAAAATTTCATTTTTTTTTAATATTTATAATTTATTTAAATTTTAATATGTATTTATAGTTTAGATAAATTAAGACAAGTTCGTGCAATTTTGGAATGATCTTCATCCGATCTGTATTAATTATATATATAATAAATACAATTAAAAAAATTAAGATTCTTTTATTTTCTTAATTTTATGAATAAAAATATAGAAAATCGATTTTAATATTAATTAGTTTAATATAAATTATATTTGATGAATTAAATTAATTATATTTTCTTTCTTTATTTTTTTCATATAAATTAAGATAAGTAGTATGAAAATTGTTCTTAAAACGCACTAACTTAACTTAATTTATCCAAAATATAAATATATATTGAAATATAAATAAATTTATATATATATAAAAAATGAAAGTTTGTTTTGAATTAAGAAATCAATCTAAATTTTAAGTCTTGAATTGAGAAAAAATGTTGAATTGAGCCCCTTATTGAGAAACTTTAAAATTCAAGTTTAGAATTAATAGCTAATCTATAAATTAGATCTTGTTATGAAATTTTTCATAATATGATCCAATTTATTTTTATAACAAGATCCAATTTATAGATATATATATATATATATATTTTTTTTTCTTTCTCTTCCAAACACCACTATGGACCACCTCATTCGTCAATGACAAAGCACTTCGGCAAGGTACACCGATTAATTAATAGCTTTTTCCGAGCACGTCACAAATTCGGGCCCGGAACTCCGAGCAGCCGTCGCCTTCGCCACATATGGCGGCGAAAAGGGGCGACAACCCATTCTCTCTCTCTCTCCCCCCCTCCCCTTCTTCCTCTCTGTTGTTGCCTGCTGCCGTGGGGTATTGTTGTGAAGTCAATGCGAGGTTCGCACCGGCAGGTTGGGAGTATGGGTGGCCGGCGCTATCAACACCGACGTGGCTGATTGTGAGTTGCCGCTGCAAGTGGCAGCGGGAGCTTAAGTATGTATGTATGCATGTATGTATGTGCCCGTGAGTGTATATATATAACTGTATTTGCATGTACGTGTGAAGGCACAACCATGAGTGACGACGTTAGAATGGGGGTGCGCGTGGTTGGCGCTTATTGCTTCGGCGTGAAGGGTTGGGAGCTGCCGCTGCAAGCGGTGGTGTGTGCGTGGATGATTGTGTGTGTGCAGTGTGTGTGCGGTGTGTGTGGTTTCGGTGGTCGCCAACGACATAGGGGTTGCCGGCAGCAGAAGTGGCAGGGGCGGCAGTCAAGGGTTGGTTTTAGGGGGGTTTAATTTTGAAAATTAGATTTAATTCGGGGACTGATTTGCAAACTCTAGAATTTTGCTAAATAACACTCAAACCCCGGAACTTATGGATATTTATACAAAGGACTGAAGTTTAGTGGACTTAATTTAGGCCCCAGAATTCTCTGAAAATTACAAAATGGTACCCAAACTTCATAAGATATGTATAAAGACCCCTGAACTTTTGAATAATAGCAAACTGAACCCAGAACATACTGAAATTACAGAATAGTCCCTAAACTTTGGTGAAATTATAGAATCACCCCTAGACTTTGGTAAAATTATAGAACGATCCCTAAAACTTGTGGAAATTGTATTATGACCCGAAATTTGATAATTGTTGTATTTTATGTCCTACAACATTATAAAATAATAGTTTGACCGTAAATTAATAGTAAGCGTGACGAGCTAACATTTAAGTAAGAAAACCCAAATTTTAGGGGTGTGATCCACAAACCCTAATTTTCAGTAAACTCTAAATTTAGAACCCCCTCTATCGACCTTCTCAAGAGTTAACTTTTACAGATTTTATTGGTTTTAATCAATTAAATCAAATGATAAGTCATGTTTCTATACTTTGTAGGGAATGCACACGAGAGGCAGGAATAAGGATAAAATCGAAAGTTTTTGAACATGATCTGTTGGGTATCCAAGGTGGGGGTAAAATCGTATTTATATTTTAAATCGTATTGTTTTACAGAAAATAATGTGATTATGTGATTTAAACTCTATCATTATGTGATGTCATTTTCAAGTGAAACGTTTTCACTGTGTAAATAGTATTCGAGTAAACTATATGATTTTAAATGCTATTGATTTCAAGTGACTCAAATGCGACTGGATTCATGTGATGAAAAGTCAGGGTAATACCCACATCAAAAGAGATTTCAATAGAAGTCAACCTATGTCAAATAATTTCTTTACCTATGTGTTGTCGTGAATTATGTGGTCAACGTGAATGTGACCAATGTGTTCTATGTGTTATGTGAGAACTATTCTGTAATAATTTAACTGCGCATGCACCTACACGTTAAGTGGGGTATTTCTCGTCGAAAACCCAACAAAGAGGTATTCTACGAAAACCCAACATAAAGGGTATAACAACCCATAGGGTCGGCTTAGGGCCCAAATAGGTTTTCTTCGAAAACCTATCCACAATTGCATTGGGATTAATCGGGAGTCCACAACGTGTATTATGTATATAATATGTTATAAATAATGTGTGACCCCCTCTTCACTGTACTATTCAACCCCACTAAGTGTTCTTTTGGCACTTACCCCTTTTATGATTTTATTTTATAGAAAGCTCTGGAGGCAAGGAGGGATGAACATAAATGCTTGTTAATTTTTGCATGTATATATGAACGTATATGTATTTTCGGCATTTCTGAAACCCTAATTTGTATGTTACAATGACTATGTGTTTTGTTCTAAATAAGAACGTATTCTCCGCTGCAATAATATAAACATTTCGTATTTTCAAGGGTTATCTTCTAAATTTTTAATTGCTTTTAAATCTCAACAGTTTAGGAAAATTGGTGGACGTCCTATGAGATGATGCGCTTACTCTATATTTAAAAAAAATCAGCATCTTTAACTCTATATAAAAATGGGACGTGACAGTGTTGACCGATCATTAATCACCAACCTAAACGTTATCTGGTTGATTGGGTTGAAAGGTTAAACCGATCTATCTAACACTGTAAGATAGTCCTACCTTAAAATTTGTCTACTTAAATGAGGTTAAAATTAATTAATTTTTGTCTCATAATTACATTCGTTACTTGGTAAACAATCTTATAATTATCGTCTTTGCACCATGTGATAACAATTGAAAGAGTTTTCCAAGCAGAGAAGCATGGTTTGACACCCTGCATACTAAATTGAAAGGATAAATTTTATAATAAGATCCAATTTATAGATTAGTTTTTAATTTTAAATTTGGATTTTAAAGTTTCTCAATAAGGGGCTCAATTTAATATTTTTTCTCAATTCAAAACTTGAAATTTAGATTGAGTTCTCCATTCAAGACAAACTTTCATTTTCTTTTTTATTTATATTTATAAATTTATTTATATTTTAATATGTATTCATATTTTGGATAAATTAAGTTAAGTTAGTGCATTTTAAAAACAATTTTCATCCGACTTATCTTAATTTATATAAAATATATATATATATATAATTAATTTAATTTATAAAATATAATTTATATTAAACTAATTAATACTAAAATCAATTTCTATACTAAGAATCTTAATTTTTTAATTGTATTTATTATATATATAAATTAATACAAGTTGGATGAAGATCATTCCAAAATTGCACGAACTTGTCTTAATTTATTTAAACTATAAATACATATTAAATATAAATAAATTATAAATATAAAAAAATGAAATTGTCTTGAATTGAGAACTCAATCTAAATTTCAAATCTTGAATTGAGAAAAAATGTTAAATTGAGCCCCTTATTGAAAAATTTTAAAAATCGGGTCCAGAATTGAGAACTAATTTATAAATTGGATCTTGTTATGAAATTTATCCAAATTAAAATAAAGTCACATTTGTTTCATAAATATTATCTTTTTCGTAATTAGTTGAACAATTATTTATTTTTTCAATTTAATCGTATAACTTAACTATTTATTCGATTTTAAACCTAAAATTGTCCAAATTTTCAAAATTGATCAAAAAATTGTCTCGTGAGTTGTAAGTAACTTTTAATTTAAAAAAAATTCGATAATGACTAATGATGTAGTGTAGGATGTAATTATTCTATTAGTTGAAATATTAAAACAAACTCTAAAAAATGTCACATCTTTAATTACATATATCCACATCATCAAAACAAAACAAAAATACAGAAATGAACATTGCTAACAAAAAAAAAACGAGGTTGTCTAAACATGAGATTAGACTGCTGATAAAAAAAAAAAAAAAAAAACAGGAGATTAGTATCCCAATTATCAAATTCTCCAAAATATTAGAAGAGCCCTAATTCGTGAATTTGAGAAATGCCAGCAATCTTTGAAGCCCAAATTTTATTAAAAGGGGCAATCAATTTTATTAATAGCATTGAATCGAGTTTGAGCTGAGGGTATTTGTTTTTCCATGAAGAAATGCTCATACAGAACCTTGTGTTTAATCCACACGAACTCCGTTTGATGTAGTAATCCATACTCTTCTAGGTCCTTGAGGAGCAGCACTCCTTTGAAGCACTCGCCTCTGAGCTCTCAATGAGTAGTTAAAGCATTCTTCAACCCCATAAATGGTCTCAGCACCGACCTTGTTTTTCTTGTGATTTGTTGCTTGTCATTTTTGGTTCAAAACAGAGATGTGGATTGTGGTGCACAATACTCCTATCTACTGTTACTCCTTATCTACTACACAACCGCCATCTCTCTGCATCGTTGCTGCTCTCTCACCGATGTGGTTATAGCCGCCGACTGTCGCAGTTTGTAACCAACCATTCACTACCCACAACCGTTTGTTGCTTCCATCCACACACCACAACCTCCACCCTCAATAGCAGAATGAATTTATGGGTAAAAGATAGATGGAAATGTGTATATTAGGCTGTGTTTATCGGTTTGATGGACGCTCACGGCATAGCTACATGCCAAAAAAATAAAAATGTAATTAATATTCATAATTAAATTTGTGGTATGATCAGGTCATGAGATTTTGTTTACTTAATTGTGATGACACGTGTCATCGTATGATTCGTCGAGTGTATTTTATTTAAATAATTACAAATTTTGATTTATTCACTTAAAAAAAAATTATACATTAAAATTTATAAAATAAAATTCTCTATAAATAGATACCAATATTGATATATTTTAGATTATAATCTCATACACTCTCTTTTCTCTTCTAACTTATATCAAATCTCTTTTCTCTTCCAACTTGTGTCAAAAATCTAAATTTTTATCATTTTCTACATGGATTCAAATCAACCCAATTATTCTCACTACTCCCAAAATCATCCAAATTCTCAAAATAATCAAAATGATGTTGTAATTTTAATTTTTTTATTGAATGTTATAATTTATTTTAATTGTATTCCCAATTTTTTTATTATAATTATGATTTTTTAATATTAAATAATTGTATATATTTCTTAAATATTGAAAATATAATAAAAATTAATTATAGATATAATTGTTAAATTATAAAAGAAATAATTTATTAAAGGTTAGTTGTGGTTGTGGGTGGTTATTGATAAAGTATAGATTGGATCCTCTATACCAAAATTTGTGTCTCACTTTGTGTACCAAATCAAAATTACATAGTTTTGATATTAATTTTTTTCTTTTATATTACAATCGCTTTATTTTAAAAATCAATATAACTAGTTGTGGAATGTGGTACACGTGTGGTACAGGAATATTTGGTACAGATGATTTCATTTGGATAAAGTATGAAAAAAGATGAAATTTGATTGTAGTGATACAGAGGATTTCATTTGGATAAAGTATGAAAAATATGAGATTTGATTGTAGTATAGAATATATATATATATGGAGAATAAAGAAAGAAATTGTTTATTAATTGATTGTAGATATGATTTACATGAATAAACAGTCTTAGGGTTATTTCAAAATTTGGGGGTTTTTGATAATTGAGATTCTAATCCCCTATTTTGATCCCCCGTTTTTATGTTAGCAATTACTTTTTTTTTTTTTTATGATGTGAAATGCAATTAAAGGTGTGACATTTACTTTTTTTTTAGAATTTGTTTTAATACTTCAACTAATAAAGTAAGTACAACTCACGCCATATCATTAATCATCGTCGAAAACTCTTAAATTGATGTTATGTGCAGTTCAAGTAACAATTTTCCGGTTAAGTTTGAAAATTCTAGAGACATTAGAATTAAAATCGAACAATTATTTAAGATACATAACTAAATTGAAAGAACAATAATTGTCGAATAAATTGCAAAGAAAACAATAGTTATGAGACCAAATATAATTTTACACCTACTAAATTCGGATTCAAATAATAAATTAATGCATTGATCAAGTTTATTTTACTTTCTTCAATTTTTTTATGACAATTAAGTATTTATTGTACGTTCAAGAGGTTGCTGGAAGCAATTTAATTTTTGCATCCTATTTGCAAGTTGAAGATACAAACACCTATATTACTTAATCTACTTCTCAGAAGCAATTTGTTGTCTACATTCGCCAAATGTTCATACAAATTCAAGTGGATGCAATTATGCAATTTCTAAAATAGAGGCCATATATGTTCCTCTTGAACTATTATTATTGGCACCACATCCTTAATTTTTTTCTTTTATAAATCTTAGGTTGGTTATGTTATTTTATTTTTTTGTTTGGAAAGTGTTAGAAACGAAAGGCCGCGCGTTGAAATGTCTCTCGCGGATGCTCTTCATCTTAATTCCTTAATTCTTAGAAACCACATAGCCTCCCAACTGTGTAATCTCTACTCTAGTAAACCCTAGAAATATGTCAGGTGCGCGGATTCTTCTGGGTAAATAATCTTCTTCATTTTCTACTTCATTTCAATTCAGAATCGTCTCTCATATCTTCATTTATGATACGCTTCAGCTAGATTTTCCCCCGAATTTGGATAATTTGGATCGCTTCTCCCCAAAAAATGTAATCTTCTTTTTAGAGTTCATTTGGAAAAAGTCTTTCTGCATTTTTCTTGTAGTGATTATTTTAATCAATGTTAAATTTGATATTAGTTGTGTATTCATAAGGTATTATTTATATAATTAAAATGTATGTTTTAGTGTAACATATTACTTGTATATTCATAAGACATTTACTTGTATAATCGAAATATATGGTTTAGTGAGTATTAGTTAAGGTATTACTTGTTACATGTAAAAATATTAGTCGGTAAATGTATTAGAGTTGGGGTTGGAGGCATACCATACCCTAGGGCACACAAGCTCTACTCTTCGATTAATTACAAATAATCATCCAAACTATACTTGTATCTGCACTTAACTATCTAAACGTTTTTCAGCGGCAACTAACCATCTCACCTTTGTGCCAATTGCAAATGACCATCGAAACATCATTTATACCAAATTTAATCACGTGTAAGGCACACCCTACACTTATGAGGGTATTTCCGTTATTTTAGATTTATTCCTAAGGAAAATAAATATGATTCATACTTTTAAACCATAACCCTCAATATTTATCCCTAATTTTGTTGAGTATTAACGAGTTGGACAATTGAAAGAAATAATTGTGGATAAGACTTTTTGTGGCCGAACAATTAATATAAACACATCTTGGACTGATTTGAATACTCAGACGTGTTTTGATTTGGCAGGAGAAAGGTGGTCCGATGGTCTTAGATGTGTCATTTGCAGGTCACGCAAAGGTGAGATGGTTAGTTGTAACTGAAAAAAGCTGGTAGTTAAGCGCAAAACGGGTATAATTTCGATGATTATTTATAATTAACCCTACATATTTTATAATTACATTGCCAAACCTATTTTGTTTCTATACTTACTAGGCCTGTGTGGTTATAGGCTTGACAGTGGGATCTGATTATTGTATAATAGTATCATTGGTAAAGTAGATTTGATGGTTGCCAAGTGAAGAATTTGTACCTTGCAAAATTTAAGCTAAACATGGGATGAAAGAACTCTTTTTTTGTTATTCTCAATAATGAGTACTCAAATGTCATGACATTTGAGGGATGCCAAACCTTTTTGGTTCTCTAATTACCCAAGTATGCGTGGTTGTAGGCTTGACAGTGGGAGGGAGGAGACTTGAAATTTTTTCATGGATCGATTATTAATATTCTTGGTTTGATGTATATTTTACATGACTAAAACATAACAAAATTTGACATGAATATATAGCAATACTTGAAAAATTATTGAATTATGCCACCACTTTGTCCCAATCAACATGTGAAGGTTCCTCCCATCCCGTCCCCTTGGAGAAATGGAGGAATCCATAAAAAGAGCATGAGAAGCTTACACCAATGATAGGGGTGGAGCAGGAATTAAGGAACCGTTATTGGTTTTGGGGGAGGGGTGAACAACTAATATAACGAATACTTTTTATTTTGACCAGTCTGAACTTGATAATCTTCTGCTACCAGGGCAAGTTGATTTTATTTATGGAGGGCCTCCTTGTCAGGTTGGTTAAACAACACATTATCTGGTTTGCAAGAAGTCATTGAGTTGCATTACTATATTAATCCAAAGATTCGTTTTGGTAGTGTGTGTGTATATATATATATATATATTTCATGTTATTCATCCTTTAACTAAGATCTGATCTCTGTTTACTGCTATCAACTTTGTCTTTCGACTTCTATTGAATATAATGTGTTGGACTTCAGCCACTGCTTTGTTTTTCTCTGTATTTTCAATGGTGGATATCATTTCAAATTGACTAAATGCACATCAAAGAGATCAACACTCTGCATTCACTTTGAATTAATGAAAACATAGAGAATATTGTTTGATATTTGTTGATGAACTTTGTGTGGCAGCGTAATCAGGGAAAATTCACATTACTGGACTCCAACTTATCTGTGTGCAGCGGATTGCTTGCCTGGGGGATTGCCATTGGATCTTCTGTTTCTGTTGATGCAATTAATGCTTGCTGATTTCGCCTTAGGTGAATCATGAATGACCCTTTTTAATATGCTTTCATACTCATCAAAGTATGAGGTAGTTGTTTATAAGAGGTTATCTATTAAACACTTTCTTTTCCATTTATTTATTTTCAATAACATTTTCTATGTTATTTTTGTATTATTAAAATTAATTGGATTTGTGATATTTGTTTGGAGAGAAACTCAATTGAAGCTCAAGGTGAGGTCTCTGCATAGAATATTTTAAAGAATAGAACATCCTAAAGTGTGAGAGTGATGCATCTGCATTGGCCTTCTTTTGTGCTCTTGCCAGGTTTGAATTGGACCAAACAATAGTTGAGGAAAATGGTAAATGAATTGAAGGGACATGTTAGAAAGTTGGGGGAGAGGAAGTCGAGGGAGAAAGCGGGAAAGTGTTGTTTAAAGTCGGATATATAGTTTCAAGTTTTCCGCACACATCATTGTCTCTCAATAAGTTTCCCAATCAACCAGAAGTTCATTGCTCGATGATAGATTCATTGGTCATTGGGCTTATACTCAGAGCGGCCTGAATGGTAACTGCAGAGGATTTTTTAAATCATAATTTGATCAGATTAGTTATGCATGTCTTATGACTGCCAGAATTTTTTTTTTACCTTGCAACTAACTGAACTAAATAAAATTACATAAAAATCATCCACTTTGTTTAGAAGAATTTGTAGCATGGACTAATTTGAATGGTGGTTTTTATTTTTTGTTAATTTAGTGCACGAAAGTAAATAAATGGTGATGCATGGAAAATGGTTTATTACAGTTGATTAGTTTTCTCCATTATAGATGCAATTTCAAGCTTGACAATGATGTATAGCCAGTAATGAAATCTTCGTATAATTTCTTGAGTAGCTTATGCCTAAATGATTAATACCTTTTCATTGATCTTGCAGAGACAAAAATATTTATGCAGGACATTGGTGGGAACCATGATCAATTGTTCGACAATTCAAAAGTTCTCCGGAGACCAACCGCGACTGATTCTGAAACAGTGAATTGTGTGATAAACTCATGGTTATTATTATTTATATTGCTTTGTAAAAGAAGCCATGTTACTATTGTGTACAATTATTGGGAGTAGGACATGTAGAAAAAAAATTATTGGAAATTGAGTTATTTGAACGTGATAGTAATTGATTGATATTTTGAGAGAACAAAAACATAATCCCCAAAAGTTATAATAAGCATGTTTTTGTATGTGAATAAAGGAATTGAAAGAATGGAAAGGAAACCAAACAGGGTGCTATATTTTGATGATGAGAGTTTTAACTTCTTTGGTGATTCTCATCATCATATATGCTAACAGATTGTGTATGCTGGTCTAATTTCTATGCATTTAGCATTGGATAAAGTCATTATCCTCTTCCTTAACAAGATTTAGTCTGAATAATTTATTCTTAATTTGTGTTCCCTATCCTATTCCTTTTCTCTTCCTCTGTTTAAGTTTTTCTTTGTATAGTTTGTTTATGCTTTTAATAGTTGCATGATACGCATTATTGTATTGTAATGTAACATTGTGGATGGTGAAGATTCTATGATTAAGAGGCCTGAAGATGGATGACAACTTCTATTAAAATTAGCTGCTATTTTATTGTGTTCCTACAAAAAGTGGCAACAAAACAAGGACTTTTGAGACGCACTTCTTATTTGTTGGCGGATTTAGGTGAAATGGTCAAAATAAAGTATAAAATTGAACAATTTAAGAAAATTTAGTGACACATAGATGTGATTGTGATAACAGATGAGTAACAAATTCATGTAAGATGACAATGAGAAAATATGTGAGAATTAAAATTCTATGAGGTTGAATTGATGTATGAAAATTGTGATTCTCAGGATTTACAATGAAGATATAAAATAGGTGAATCAATCATCGCAATGGACTCAATGATAAATTTGAAGAGTGTGTGCACATTTAAATTATTTTGGTTTCAAAACATCCATATAGGATACCATCTTCAAAAAAAGTTTATGGTCATACTATAAGTTTGATTGCTGAAAATTATTTTTGATTTAGACAAAATATTTCTAAAATGAAGAATCAATATCAATCTCATGCAGTGCATTGGCATTGCATTAGTAATGAAAATAATAATGTGTGGATTAGTTCAAATTCTTAGTGTGATTAACCAATGTCTATTATATTTAACCTAACATATCAGCAATAAATTCATTTTAACACTTCGTTTATATGTAATTGAAGCAAGAAGAGTTGTTTTTATCTAGTTACTTCTGATAATTGACATTAATATTTTCTTCCCAACATGGAACATTAGAAATTAATTAACGTAACCAAAGATGTAAAAGACACAATCTAACTACATCTTAGGTCGTGGAAATGAAGAAAATATTCATCTCAACTTTTTCATTGTGAAGAAATGGATGAACATCTTAGAAATGTAAGAGGTTAGTGATCTCTACAAAAATTTACATGTTCTTTTTTAGCTTATTAAAAGTATTACCCATAATACATAAGAATTGTGAAGAGAATACGTGATGAAAATAGATGGTGTTATATATATATACTTACATCATAAATTAATCTTAAGGATCAAGAAGAAATAAAATAAAAAATTTAAAAAAGGTTGTAATATTTATTTTGATAAAAAGAAATAAAATGACTTGTAATTATAAGTTTTGTAGATTCTTAGAGCATGTGCAACGAGAGAGAGTGTGCATTATAATACTAATATATTTACAATAGAACGATTCAATTTTAGTTAAATATTTTCGACTTGTGACTATTCGATTTTAGTTTAATACTTTAAACTTGTATTATTCCATCATAGGTTGATACAAATGATAAAAAAAAAAAAAATTGTTTTATTACCACATGAGAGGAAATGAATGAAAATAACGGAAACCAAATAGGTGGCTCTTGAACAAAGGATAATTGTTCTGCATGATGGAGAACTATATATTATATAAGCATTGTGCAGTAGTACATTCAAAGTTTGGAAGGGCCATAAATTAATCTCCTTAGCTCATTCTCAAACCTCTCCATAGCTGCAAGAGGCAAAATGATTGGCGCCACCATCACCTCTTCCCCTTTGTTATTTCTGTAACGATCATAAGCAATATTGTTGAAGGTCCCACCATGTATAGTTCCTCCATATATTGGCTTCCCCCAACCAAAATCAATCTCATCAAACCCTACTCTAGATACATCTGTTGCTACAAAATTCCATGGAGTTTTGAGTGTAGGTTTTTTATTTGTTGCAATAAAATCAATAGTTGATCTTGCATAATCCCTGCTGGCCTGCCTTCGTGCTTCTTTCACTAGTTTCACTGCATACCCCAATGGACTTTCGCACAATGTTTTCACTTTTGATACTTTTGCTGGACATATAATTGCATTACCATAATACCCTTCAGGCAAGTCTAGTAAGCTTTTACCCCGCACATTAACCATGGATGTGATTCTCACCTCATCATTGGAGTCGAATAGTAAGGCCTTTGTGCGTGATCTCCAAAAGCATGCGGTTATCAAATCGAACTTGGAGCATGAAGTGCGAATTTCTAGGGGGAGATTTTTTCGAATAGCTTTGATTTCTTCGGGCCCAAACAAAAATGATCTTCTTACTAGGTTTTTGTCAGCTGGGACGACAAATTTTTTGTTGTTCACATCGTATTCAGGATGTGTGTGTGTGACACGTGGTGGTTGTCTTGCAGTTAAGAGCTTTCTTTCCCATATAGGCAGAATAGTAGGAGCTGATGCACCTTTTGCTATTTCACTCATAGCAATCACAAATTGAGCCGAGCCAAGTGCATCACTTATTACGTGGTTAAAGCGAATGGCTAACGAGATTCCTCCACACTTGAAACGAGTGACCTAAAAATCAGCAGGAAAGAAGCTTGAGTATATACATAGCATGCACCTTAAGAATGAGTCCAATCACTATTAAGGTCCATTTGGATAGGTGGATTTGAGTAGATATTTGAAATTCATGCTAGTCTGTTGGTAGTGTTTGGATTAATGAGGATTTGAAATTCATCACATTCATTTTGAACTAATTTGTGAGTCATTTTGGTGGATTTCAAATTCACTTTAACTTGGGTGGATTTGAAATTTATTCATTTTAAATAATAAAATTTCAAATCATTTTATCCAAACACAATCTTAGAAAATTTGAAATAGAATGGACCCAATACACAACTCTTTTTAATAAAATGTTGTCTTATTGAGCTTCAACAACAGTTTTATCAATAGACCATACTGTTGTCTATTTTGTGTGTTTTGTTTTTATAGACAACGTACTTATGACAATAGTTTTCAACCTTGTCTATTAACATACTTTGATATAATAAGGAACATTACCAATCGAATTCAAAACCTTTTTGTATTAGCCTGTTGAAAGACAACAATTTTTATAAACCATTGTTAAAAATGCATGTTTTATCTAGTACAACAGATAATTATTGTCAAGTAGAATAGACAATGGTTATAAAGGGAAAATTTGTTGTTATATCAACATGCATATATATATATATATAATAGATAGATTTTGTCTATTAAATATGTCATCTTATTATTTTGTAATTTAGACTTTTATTTACATTTTTTCCACCAATTTTACGCATGTCAAATTTGGTCATTTGGCCATCACTGTTTTTTGTTCAATTTTTATTCGATTTTTTTTTTTTTTTGTGTGGACGGTTGAATTGATGTTGTGAACTTTCCAAACCTAGCTCCATATAGACAGAAATTGACATTTTGAACAAAATTGAACAAAATACAAGATTGAAATCCTAATAGAGAAATTTAAACAATAAAATTTACCTGAACCAACATCAATGGACATCCAAGCATCCCATCAAAGCCTGGTACATCAAAAAAGAGCAACTCTGGATAGGGGCAGGGTGGCAACATGTTGTCACCAAGCTCGTCGAGGCTTACGTTAGCCTCCGCCTCCAAGAAAAGCACTCCTTCAGCCGTGCAATCCACCATAAGCTTATCACGAGCAGGAGCTTGAATAAGCCTACCAGCAATGGGATAATAATACACAAGTGTTTTGGAAAGCGACTCTCGTATCACATTGGCAGGATTCAATCCTTCCATAATAGGATTGCTCTTGTAAAACATGATCATGGGATAATGGCTTCTTAGGCTATATTGATCATCTATATCAGACAATTCTTTGATCTCATGAGGAGTGGATTGTGCTGGGACAATAACTTCTGGTTTCTTCGGAATTACTTGGAAATTAGCAGGTGCCATTATTGTATGTGACGCGACATCTTTCATGTGTCTGCAAGGGCTTACATATATGGGTAAAGAAGGGTCTATTTTCTATAGATTAAGAAATAGCTAGAGAAAACCTTGCACACACGTAATCATCGTGTGGGGCTTGCCAACTAGATCTGCATGTAGGATCGGATCTGATATTAACTTTCTCCTAGGCTTGTGTAGTTGAGAGAATTTGGAATCTCAAGAAGGAACCATTAAATAACTCAGGTTGTAAGTTGACATTAATATTTTCTATACCGCCCATCAAGATACTGGATCTACTTTGTCGCATTTTTTTTGTGATTTTCAGTTGAAATTGTGTCACATTTAATTGTTCCCAATTAAGTTTCCGCCCACAAGCGATTAATATGCTTATTTAATGACTTCAAATTCAATGATGATAAAAAAAATTACTAAATGACATATAAATTTTAACTGAATTTGTTAAATGGACATATATATTTCATATATACAAATATATGTTTTGAAATCAACCCACATCAACAAATTGACCTAGAAAACTCGAAATGAGGCTTGCGCGTAATGTCCAATTTTGGTCCAATTGGAGCATTTAGGCTATAAAAATTTGTCTAAATTCATTAAATTTTATAAGTGATTATCCTAAAATTATCGTCCCGAAAAGTTATGTGTTAGACGTCCTAAGTTTGAGTAAATTAGATACTACATCAAATTTTTTGTGCTTGAGCTGGTTATACCGCTGCATGAAAAATTATAAGTACAAGTGTCAAACGCATTGCACTGCATGGAACTACTCTTGTTCATCATCTTCTTCTTCATCTCAATTTATGCAGTTTTTGTTTCTAATTTCTGTATGTATACCTCAATTTGCTTGTTGCACTTTAAATACTTCATATCAAATTGATTCGATGAATAATTAAAGGCTTTGTTGATTAAAAATTAGTTAATTTTCATTGCTTAGTTACTAACAAGCTAGCAATATCATATATATATATATATATATATATATATATATATATATATATACACTTGGTCTTGGCAAAAAGGCGGGCATTATAATACGTAAATAAAATACTTATTTTAAAGATAGCTAGATAGCATCGTTTATATTTTTAATTGTATTCTTTACTCATAACATGAAGAGATTAATTTCTTGATAATTTTAAATCAAAGAGGGTTGACTTTTATTTTTGCGTGAGTTGGCAAATAATGATTTTTTAATGTGGATCCACAACAGTTCATGGACATTTCGCATATATCATTGAAAATCAGCATAATATATTAAACAAGTTTATTTTTTAAGGGATTGAATCATCCTTCTTCGTGATATTCATGTGTCGAGTTGCGTAGAATTTGGAGAAATTTTCAATATTGTTCTTCTTCACAGGTGCTTTGTTTTTATCCATTTTTTGATCACTAACTTTACGAGTTTCAATAATGATTTTAGTTTTATTTTTTTCAATTTCGAAAATAATTGTTGAGAAAATGCTGGTAGCACATAAATGTGGTTTTCATATTCGTATGAAAATAAATGGAGTGAAATCCACGATTTTGGGCACATACATCAAATTTTCTTCAAATTAGTGCGCATAACTTAGATAAATTTTTTCTTTATTTAAAAAAACTATATTTCAACTTGGAGTGTCACATCAACATCATTGATGTTCATGTCAATAATTATAATGTGAAATCGAATTTTTAATTTATTAAAATAGGAAAATTTGAAACTTAAATGACCTTTATAGAAACCTAATCTTAGAAAAATGTACAAATTAGAGTTTGATTATGTCAAATTGCCGATCGAACAACTGACACCAGTTTCCATACCTTGGTTACTTGCGAGCGTCATATATATACTTGTTGGTTTATTTTACTCCAACATATTAATATATTTCTGGCAAATAAGTTTGCATAATCAATACTGATATAATAATAGGAAAGTTGGGGTATCTTTTAGAAATGCCATTTTGGCGCTAAAATATTAATGTAATGTCATAAAACAATATTAAAAAATAATAATAAGAAGAATAATAATAACCATATTTCTTGATAAGCTATATAATATATAAAAAATAGGTAATAAATCTGTGAATTTTAAGAATTGGAATAGAATAAAAAGAAGAATTGTTTCTTTTCTTAAAAGACACAAAAAAGTGAGAAAATAACAGTCATAGTTTTCTCCATCATCGACGTGAACAATCAGACAATGAGATTATATTCCGATGGAGGGTATAGAGATGTCTATTTGGGGGGGAGGGGGGGTGGAGCCGTAGGTAGACTATGATAACTAAATTATATTTGGTATTTTGGGGCTTTATTTTATATCATTTTATGTTAAATAACATGAATTTGTGAGATTTTGTATAGATTTTATTATCTTGTTAAGATTTCATATATTACTTGATTTGAAATAAATTTGATTGATTTTGACAAAAATTGAAAGCTCAATTAGTCAATGAGGTCATGAAAAAATCAAAGCTAAGTTGGAGTCAGAGATATGAAGTTTACACACGTAGTTGTGAAAAAAAAGAGATATTCGTGCTCTAAAAGTCTAAATTCAATAATTCTTATCTTGTTGGAAATATAAGAAATAGTTCTACAACTTTTATGTTGAACACATTTCCAATTCTGCCACCAAAGAAGTAGAAAATTACAAAAAGATGAAAGTTCTACAAATTTGATTTTCGTCTTGACAGAATTTTAGTAGTTTTGGCATAACTTGGTGTACAAAATTGTTTTGGGCTAATATTATTGGTTTTAAAGCTGGCTTTAAGGAAATAATTTTTACGAAGAAACCAAAGTCAAATTCGGATTAGTATTGACATTTTTCATTCCTAAATGTTTTTTTTTAATCCAATTGCAACCAAAAACTACTAAAGCTTATCAAATTACAACTTTCGGCCTATTTTACGAAAATAATGTGAATATTGAACCCGCATGCTGATTACAAGGTATACTTATAAGTTAAAGGTAAACTAGTAATTTTACAAAAACATATTAAAAATTAAAAAAATCAGAAAAAAGGGAAATTAAATGGGCTATTATAGGGAAATAAAAATTCCCAAAGTTGAATTAGAATCTAGAACCCTAAAAATTCAGCCCTAAATTATAATCTGCTTGATGCTCTGTATCTCAAATTGATTCGATGAATAATTAATGTTTGTTTTTTTAATAATTAGTTTCCATTGCTGAGTTACTTGCAAGCTAGCTAGCAGCATATATACTGTTTTTAAATCAAAGAGAGCCTTGACTTTTAATTTATCTTTGCTTGAGTTGGCCAATAATGATTATTTTAATGTAGATCCACAATTCATGGACATTTTTTTAATTTCGCATTTAGTTGCAAATCAGCATAATATATTAATTAAAGCTTATTCTTTAAGGGAGTGTATTTTTTCCTAAATGAGACGGTTAGATCCAGCTAGCCAAACTTTGCGATGATTTTCTTTGTAGTAAATTTTCAATTTGGGTGATATAATATATTCTCTATATTATATTCATAAAAAATTTAAGGAAACAAAACGATATCATTTATTCAAAAATTACCGACAGACCTCAATCCGTTAGTAAAGTTTATCAACAGATATTCTATCAGTGTTTTCATAATCGGATCGGATCGGCCGGTTCAACCGGGAACCGGTACGGAAATCGATCCAAATACACCCAATTAACAGTTTTTTTCGGTTAAATCGAAAAAAATCGGTCAAAAATCGGTTGAATCGGTTATAATCGGGAACCGAAAAATCAATTTTTTTTTAATTACATCCACTTCTTATTTTGAAGTATGAAATAATGATCTTTCATTTTTGAGCTTCCAAATTGGACTTCAAAAGTTAAAAAAGAAACTAAAAGAAGTAAAAAAAAACGACGATCCTTTATGATATAATCATCAAGATTCAAAATATTTTACTTTGTCATTTTATCTATCTTAAATTTTAGTATTTAACATTTTAATTTTTAGTTTGAGACTTTATTATGGATTATGGGGTATGTAGTTTGACATTTTATAATTTTATTGTATTTATTTTAATATGAATCATATAAGTGCATAACTTTTTTAATGTAACATAAATAATATTGAAAAAAAATAAACAAAGATCATTTTACCGATTAAACCGTCAATCGGTGGCCTAGCCGGTTTGGCCACCGATTCGATTATGAAAACATTGTATTCTATTGATAATAATCAAACAACGTTGTTAAATATAATAGACAAAAATTTACACATTCTTACCATATTTTTTGATTCTTACCATATTTCTAAATCTAAACAACGTTGTAAAATATTTTTTGTTAATTATCGAAAAAATTACAACCTTTACTAGAATTGTTATTTTAATATAACTTTTTACTATTGATCATAATAACATAATCTTGTAAATGTAGTATGTTTTATGATTAAAATCAATTTTGAAAGAGTTATATATTTTTTTTAATAAACTTGGGAGGGGGAGGGAAGGAAGATAAAAAAGACTAGAAAACTTGGATAAAAAGTTATATATTGATAGATAATGATTTTCATTATCTTAGTCAAAAAATATACTATATATATAAGGTTCTATTATTTGACCAATAATGAAAAATTTGATTAAAATAACAATTCTAATAAAGATTGTGATTTTTCCGCAATTAATCCTAAAACTAACGTTACATTACATTATTAACAACTTGTACTAACATAATTACATTAAAACCATCATTAAAACTAATATTAATATGACAACTATACTAACATAACTAAACACAAACTAACATTATCACAACTATATTAATTTAAAATAATTAAACCTTAATTAACCTAATTAAATTAAAACTAAATTACATTAACATAAAATTAACATAATTAAACCTATAATAATCTAATTACATTAAAACTAATTCATATATAAAACATATAATTACATATTTAAATATTATTTTAACTAAAATTAAAAATAAAATAGGACTTACCTTGGCCGCGCGATGAGGGACAATCAAAGGGGGGAAGTGGGGCTGGGGAGGGAGCATAGGGTTGCGGTCGAAGGGAGGTGCCGGTGGTGGTGGGGGACGGCTAGTGGGTGGGGCGAGAGAGAATTAGAGTGAGTGCACGGTAAGGAAGAAAACAAGGGTTGCTGCCTTTATTATACTCTAAATTTACCCATGTAAAGTTCCATCCATGGTAAATTTTTCAAAAATTTGAGAAAAAAGTACTCTTAGTTTATCCCCCAAATTTTTTGAGGAGAAAAATACTTTGAATTTACTGATGGAATTTTCCCTTGCTAATTAATTCCATCAATAAATTTTGAATTTTTTTTTATAAAATACTTGAAAAATATCAACTGAATTATCGATGAAAATTCCGTTAGTACACGTGTCATTCAATTTACTTACGTTTTTTGCGATTTATTTTTAAATTTTGTTTCAATAACACATTTTGAGTTCCATTTACAATCTTATATGGAGAATTCAATTTCATAAATGGTTCAATTCAATCTAACACAATAGGACAAAACTTATATGCCCCTGGGGCACGGATCTAGCCCCCAACCCGCTTCGAACCCGACCCGGTAAGAAATGGGTCATCATATATATATATATATATATATATATATATTAATTTAATTTTTTTTAAATGAAAATAGAATTCCCCCCCCACTGTCCTCGAGCAGTTTCCTCTTCTTCTTGCGCGCTCTCTCTTCTCTTTCTTCGATTTTTTTTACAGTTTCTTCGTTCGTTTTTCGATTTATTGTAATCCTTTTTCTATATTGTGGAAGATTATCAGTATTTTGAAGGATTTTTGTGGAGATTTTTGCTTCAAAACGACAGTGGTAAGCGTATAGTTTATTTTTCATTTTTTTTTTCATAGATAGTGTTAGTTGTTAGATTATACTTGTTTTTGCTTTCATTTTGTTCGTTGTGTGTTTGTTTGTTTGTGTTTGTATGTATGTGTTCGAAATTTTAGGGTTTGTTTGTGTTTTATATGTGTGTTCATATCTGTATTTTCTATGCGTGTATGTGTGTGTTCATTTTCTGTATTTTTGAATGATTAGTTGTTTATTATGAGTTTTATTTGCATGTTTGATTTAAGAGAAATCAGTGTTTATGCAGATGAACATCAATATATTTTTCAAATCTTGTGTATATATTTATGTGTTTTGGTCTTTCAACAATAGTAATGAACATATAATTGCAGATTTATGAATGTATGAGTGTGATTTTTCATCTGTGTTAGGACAATGGAGAAAACAAAAGTTGGCTGGAAAGAAGAGGAAAACTATATTACTGGATCATGAGAAGACTGGGCGTAAAAGATCCAAGGATGAAATTCTGGTAAATTTGCAACAGGAATTGGTTGTGAGGAAGAATTTTAAAAAGGGAAAGGCGGTTGTTGCAGTTGATAGGTATTTTTTTTGTCTTATACTGAGTAGGTGTCACATTAATAATTTTAAGGTATTACTTAAATAAGGTTGATGTATCACATTAATATCCTTAAGGCATTACATATTTTGACTTAAGGTGTTACATGTATTTGAAATTTTTGTTATGATTTTGTTTTACATTAAATTTTCTTATGTATATTTATTTAATTTTTTAGTAGAAAGAAGGTGAGTGAGAAAAAAGAGGCTGAGAAAGCAAAGAAAATGTGTACTGTGGAAAAGAATAGGTAATTTTGTATATGTATTTTTCATTTATTGGATTGACCTTCTATATTGTTTATATATTTTGATACTTATATAATGAAGGTTTTGATTTTATATTTTTTGTTATTGTTTTGAAGTGAAATCCAAATGACTGTTGCGGAGAAATCAAGTAAAAGAGGTTCAACTGTTGTTTCTAGGTAGATAAATTGATAAGTTTTTAAATTTTTGAGTTTTGTGTTATTTTGTTCTTATTTAGTTATGCACTTCAATGAAGTATATGCTTATAATTCTGATGTATGTGTATGGGTTAAATTGATTGTACTCTTGTATGTTAAAGGTTTCATACTTTTTGTATGATGTTTATTTTTAGTTGAGGTATTACATGTATTCAATTAAAGTATCATATTAACATCCTCGAGGTATCACATGCTTTAGATATCACATTAATAGTCTTAATGTATTATGTGAATATATTTGAGTATCATATATAATCATTTAAGGTATCACATATTTTGACTTAAGGTGTTACATGTATTTGAAATTTTTGTTATGATTTTGTTTTTCATTAAATTTTGTTATGCATATTTATTTATTTTTTCAGTGAAAAGAAGGTGAGTAAGAGAAAAGAGGTTGAGAAAGCAAATGAAATGTGCACTGTGGAAAAGAAGAGGTAATTTTGTATATGTATTTTTCATTTATTGTTTATATACTTCTATACTTATATAATGAAGGTTTTGATTTTATATTTTTTGTTATTGTTAGTGATATTCAAATGACTGTTGCGGAGAAATCAAGTAAAAGAGATTCAATTGCTGTTTCTAGGTAGATAAATTGATAAGTTTTTAATTTTTTGAGTTTTGTGTTATTTTGTTCTTATTTAGTTATGTACTTCAATGAGGTATATGTTTATAATTCTGATGTATGTGTATGTGTTAAATTGATTGTATTCTTATATCTTAAAGGTTTCAAGCTTTTTGTATGATGTTTATTTTTAGTTGAGGTATTATATGTATTGAATTAAAGTATCATATTAACATCCACGAGGTATCACATGCATATATATGTATATGTGTGCGTGTTTAAGGTATCAAATAAAGACTTTAAGGTATCACATATATTCACTTAAGGTATCATATATTTTTTAATTTATCAGATGAATATGTAAAATGTGTAATTTGTATGTATAAGAATATTACTTATATGTTTTGGAAATTAATACATTTTTGTCTATCATGTATTATTTACATTACTTATGTGCAATCAGTTGAATATCTTATATGTTTGATATTAGTATTTTATATTTTTTCCTAATTCTTTTTTGGCAGCACTTTTGTCAGTCAATGTAGACCAAATGGTCTTGCTGAACTTGTACAATCTCTGACTGATAAACAAAAGGATGATGTTAGGAGTATGGGGTTTGGGGGTCTCTTATATCTGAAGTTAACCAAGTGCAATATGAAGATGTTAAGCTGGCTAGTGAGTAATTTTAATAGTTCTAGTAGGATGGTTAGTATTGACGATTATCGTCGTTTCAGTGTTACACCAGACGATGTTTTTGATGTCTTTATGATACCTAGAAATGAAGGCCACTGTGTTCAAACATATACTAGGAGTGATGAAACGTCCCCTTTGTGTGACAGGTTTAGTGAGATGTATGGAATTTCTTCTAGAGTTCCTTTAAGAGTTCTGGTGGATGTAATGAAAGGATTGGTTGATGGTGGAGATGATTTTAAAAGGATGTTTATCTTGTATGCTGTGTGTTCCTTTCTAGTACCTTCTTCCAATAGACTGATAAGTATGACTGTGGTGAAGTCTATTGTTGATGTGAATAGAATTCCAAAATTAGATTGGTGCTCATATGTTTTAGACAAGTTATGTGAGTCTGTTAGGGCCTTTAAGAGTGACAATTTAAGATATGTAAGTGGTTGTGTCATTTTGTTGCAAATTCTATATTTGCAAAGGGTAAAATGGCAAGGAGTTGCAGAACCTAGGTCGTTGCCTCTTATTCAGCATTGAGTTGATGAAAAGATTTCTAAGAGATGTTCTGAAGAAGCTGCTGCTGGAAAATATGGGGAAGGTGAACTTTTGTTGAATGTTTACCCAGTGTCATCAAGGGGTAAAGTTTGTGGTGTTAATGTGGTTGATGATGTTGTTGAAGAAGTTGAAAAAGAGGAGGAAAGTCGTGGTGGGGTTAATAAAAGTTCAAAGTACATTCAATTTGATCTACCATGTGGAGAGCTGGATGACGATGAAATTAAAAAACTTGCAAAAGATGTAAGTATTTTCAATTTATGTTATGAGTTGTTAATACTTACAGGTATTACATGTTTATATTTGAGGTAGCATACTTATACTATTAAAGTATTATATGTAGAGGTGTCAAAATGGGCTAGGCCCGTTGGGCCAGCCCGCCCCGCCATACAAAAAAGGTGGGTTGGGCCGGATATTTCGGAGCCCGTAAAAAAGCGGGCCTAAACGGGCTGGCCCATTTGGGCCGCGGGCTGGGACGGGGCGGGCGGGCTGGGGCGGGCTAGCCCACCTTTTTTTTTTTTATTAATTTTTAATTTTTTTAATTTTTTTTAACTACATTTTTACTATGTTGTATCTAGATGGTGAAAATGCAAATATTAAGACAACTTTTTCTAGTGAAGCATCCAATATCATGGAGAATATTGATGAAGAACAAGGAAATGAAGATGATTTTGATGATATAATTGTTGATGAACTCTAACTTTTAAGAGATTTATGTTTCATTTGTCATACACTTATATTTTGTGGACTCTTTAGTTTTATATTTTTGGATTATTGATTTATAAACTTATGGACTATGAACATATGGTTATGTAATGAATGTTGCATTTTAATTTGCGAACACTTTGCGTTTTTTGTTAGCTATTAGAATGTATTTATGTATAGTGGATTAATGGTTAAAAGAAAAAAAAAAGTGGGTTGGCCCGCCCAACCCACGACCCACCGGTGGGTTGGGCTGGGTTGGGATTTGAAGGCCCGCTTAATAAAAAGCCCGCCCCGCACCGTCCCGCCAAAGGGTGGGTTAAGGTGGGTTGTGGGCCGGCCCGCCCCTCCGGCCCGTTTCGACAGCTCTAATTATATGTATTTGATTTTTAAGGTATGTTGTGATAGCGGAAGTATCTGCTGAATACCTTTCAGGTATCAGTTGAATATCTTTGAGGTATCACATATATAGTACTGATGTATCTGATAAATACCTTTCAAGTATCAACTATCTACATTCGATACATTGTGATGGTATTATGACTGATAGACATGTTTTTATTTTATTTTTGTAGGAAGTACATGAAGCATTTTTATGTTATAAAAGAGACATTTCAATTGTTTCTAATTATCACATGATGAAGCTGCTGAATATGAAGAATAAAATGAAGAAGAAACAAGCTTCCAGCTCCTCAAGCCCAGAAATGTTTGAGTCGTCACAAAAGTTCTTTTCTGATGAGAAGATTCACAAATATATTGATGAAGTGGTTGAAAATTTTTTGACTATGAAGAAATTGGCTTCGGAGATGCCATCTTTTGATCTTCTGACACCAGACCCACCTCAATACAAGGAATCTCCTCCTACAAATGAAAATGACAATGAAGATTTATCTGATAAAGAAATGCCTCCAGTTAAAGAATTGAATGATGCTATGTTATCAGTTGGCTCAAAGAGCAAGAAAAATTTGGAGGAGGACAATGCTGAGTTTTGGACAATTACAGAAGATGTTGGTTACTTGTCTGATTTTTTGGTTCATTCAAAGCAATATTTAGGTTCTATGGATCAGAAACACAAAGAGATTGTGGATTATTGTTTTTATGATGATGGATCAGATAGCATCGATGGGTAAGTTTAAGTTATATGAATTTAAGTTTCATGCATGATATGTATATAATAAGGTATTATATGTATGAAGTATATAATATTTTTTAAGTATGACATGCATTAATTCTATATATGATATGATACCTATAAATACATTTATAAGTATCACATATATACATTCAAGGTAACTGCTGGATACCTTTCAGGTATCAGTTGTTCACCTTTCAGGTATCACTCATATACATTTAAAGTATCTATTGAATACCTTTTTAGATATTAGTTGTTTATCTTTCATGTCATATAGTTAAAGATATATAACTTATTAATTATCATTGTGTATTTTTTATTGCAGGGAATATTTGTTTATAAATGGATACTTCAATTTTGTGACAAGACAGGATATGGCTTCCTTATTTCCCAAGACTAGAGTTATTCAATCTGTTATTACTGCTTGGTGTTTGATTGTTAATGATGGTGATAATGAACAGAAAAGAAGTCGATTTGTGTTCAACTTGGAACACAGTGTAAGTTGTAAATAAATTTCATTTAGTACAATATATTTGTTTTTTATAAGTTATTAATTGTGTTTTTTTTTAAGGATGTTTTGGCTAAGATCATTTATAACAAGCATGATGCTGAAGAGAATGCAAGTTTGATAAGAGGCAATTTCAAAATGTGGATGGATATGCAGAAAAGCTCTCTTGATACTGTTGAAATGGTAAATTTTTATAGCAATTCATATATTTATTATGAATATTTGTAGATTTTAATGTAAATTTATGTTTATTGAAATTGCAGATATTTATTCCATTTTGTCTTAATGATCACTATGCTGCTGTTGTTTTTAATATTCCTGACAAGAAGTTTCAGTATTTAGACAATAGAAAGTACGGAGATAATGAAGACAATATATTTTTTCAAGCTGCTAAAATATTGGTAAGTTATTTGATATATTATTTTGAATAAATAATAATTTTTAATGAGTCTGATTATAACATATGTTTGTTTTTCATTTGAATGACATTCAGAAAGTTGAAACGTTGAAATTCTTGGCTGATCAAAAATATGATAAAGTAGAAGAGATGATGAACTATATTTTTGAAAATGTGGATTTTAAATGGCAAAGAACAACTGCAGATTTAGATTGTGGTGTATACATGATGCATCACATTAAGCATTTCGATGGAGTCATATATTCTACTCCAGATATGACAAAGGTATTTTTTTTCTGTATTTTAATTAATTTTTGAGCATCATGTTGTGGTATTTTTTGTCTTTGTACTGATTACGTGTTATATTAATAGTCTTAAAGTATTACATGAATAACGTTGAGGTATCACAATAATAGTCTTAAGGTATTACATAAATAAACATTAGGTATCACATTAATAGTATTTAGGTATTATATGAATATGACTGAGGTATCACATATAATCGTTTAAGGTATCACATGTTTTCATTTAAGGTGTCAAATGTTTTTTGAATTTTCTGGTATGATTTTGTTATATGTTTTTGGTATTTTGTTATACAACTTTTTACTTTTTTCAGGCTGCAATACGGCGAGTGCTCCGAGCTGAAATATGTGCAACAATTGTGTTGTCACAGTTGAATGACTTAAGGAAAGTTATGCTGCAAAAGGTATTCAACTTTTATCAAAAGAAGCCAGATGTTAAAGTGATGATAGTAGAAGCAAAGAAAAAGGAAGCAGCAGATAAGGCTGCAAAATTGAAAAAGAAAAGAATGCCAATTCAAAAGACATACAGGCCACGAACAAAAAGAGCGGGGAAGTGATGATATTCAAAAACAAAATTTTTATGTATCTAATGTTTTTCTTAATGTTTGGTAGTTGAGTTGTAGTTGAGTTGAAAACAAGATGAAGTTGTTTGTTTTACAGGTATTATTTGTTAACTTAAATTTTTAGGGGAAATTATGATTAAAAAACTGTATGAAGTTGTTTATTTCATACAAACCAAATATTTTTTTGCACACAGGTTATTACTGGGAAGTTTTTTTGAATGCAAGCATACATATGTAATTCTGGATATAATATAAGGTATCACTCATATACATTTGAGGTATTACATAGATATGCTTAAGGTATTACATTTGTAACAACATGATGATATATATTGTTAAAGACTAAAACATAAGTATATAATTACATATTAAAGTTGTTTTTTGTTACAGGATGATACACTCGGATACTACTTGATTGTACTCAAAGGTATTAATATTAATAGCAAAGGTATTATATATACACACTTAAGAAATTACACTAATGTTATTAAGGTATCACACATATTTACTTATATGAATACTTAAATTTTAAGGTAAAGTTAAATGTATTTCGTAGATACCTTTAAGGTATTGAAAAACAGTCAAAAAGTGTAAAACATATATGTTTCACGCATATTCCTTTCATGTATTATTTAAGAACTTTATAGGTAACATACATTTTCCTTTCAGGTATTATGTAAGTACCTTATCGGTATTATGTATATTCCTTTCAGGTATTACATAAGTAACTAAATTCATATAGGATTAGGAATTTTATACTACACAATTTACTTTCAACTATTACATAAGTTCCTAATAGGTATTACGCATGTTCATTTCAGGTATTATATAAGTACCTTATAGGTATTATTTATATTCCTTTCAGGTATTACCTAAGAATATTATGGGTATTACGAATTTTAATTCAGGTAAATTCTTACACTATTTATAGGTAGTGTGTACATACCTTTTAAGGTATCCCCTTTTTAATAATTGATGTTGAAAACAATCAGAAAATATAAATCATAATAACTTCAATCATAATGTTGGAATACAATGTTAGAATTAAACTAAAATAATCTAACATTAGGTGTTTTCGAACCAAACTCCTTTGTTGTTAAATTTGAACTACTTTCTTTGGTCTTCTTCTTCTTTTCAAAATGTCCTTTAACCCTCTGTCGTCGTCCTTTTGTAATTGAGCGTGCTGGATCAAGGACAATATTTGATTGAGTTGATGTTTGGATTGATGTGTAGATTCTGTTGGAGATATCAAGTTGTCAATTGCAAGAACATCTCTTTTATAGCTCTCTTCAATAACTCTTCTTGCTTCCTGATTGTCTTGACACTTTAACACAAGATTGTAATATTTTCGTGTCATATCATGTCGCCAAGGAATACTATCACCTAGCTTTTCAGTTGCAACAGTCAAACTTTTAAATCTATCCCAAACTTCTGATTTAGCAAGTTTTGTCCATCTTTTTTGAACATAAGTATCAGGTATACTCTGTTCAGAGTTGATATGTAGTACTCTCAAACAATGGTAGCATAACATACCATATTCCTCGTATTTCTTACAAGTACATGTTATCAGCTTCATCTGAACATCATATATGACTCGATGCATAGAACCATTGCCATTATCGGATGAAACATGATAAACCATTGTGCTATTTTCAAGTATTAAAAGTGTTGAAGAACTTGAAATGCACTTGATGAATTCATCTTCAAAATCTCTGAAAACAGACAATGTGTAGACACTTGAAGCATGTTTTAACATACCCGTCATTGGTAGGGTAGATTCAGGGTTTGATCTTGATGACTGGAATTCATCATATTGCTCTTTGAGTCTCCATGTTTTAATTGTCTCCTTGAAAATTTTGTAAAAATCAGTCAAACTTGTTGTTTTGTTAACATGGAAGCCAATGGCGTTGTTTGTGCTTTCACATCTTTGAGATGACAATGTTCCAGCTGAGAAGAAATCTTTGTTTAATGCCGTACACCATTTGTCTTTCAAGCCATACAATCTTGTAAACCAAGAATGATTCTCCAAGCCATATTGTGATATCATGGTTTTCCAACAAATTTCAAACTCATTCTCATCAACACATCCTGATAAACATTTGTTGAATAATGATTTAAATGAGTTATCTGACTTGAATTCTGCAAATCTACTTACAGCATTCTGTTGTAAATGCCATAGACAAAGCCTATGCCTTGTTTGAGGGAAGACCTGCATAGTCATACATAAGGTATCAGTCATTCTCGTTTAAGGTATTTCACATATTAGGTTAAGATATCAAATTATCAGAGAAATACCTTTTCTATTGCATTTGCAATAGCTAGATTTTGGTCTGTGAATAAAGTTACAGGACATTTCCATATCATCGACTTCTTGAATACTTCGAAAAGCCATTGAAATGTCTCTGTCTTTTCATCAGTCAAGAATGCACAACCAAACATGACATTTCTTCGATGGTTGTTAATACCAACAAAAGGACCACAAATTAGGTTGTATTTGTTAGTTTTATAAGTTGTATCAAAAATCATTACATCTCCATAGATTTGATAATCTTCTTTCATCATAGAGTCCCTCCAGAAAATGTTACTCAATCTGCCTTCATCATTCAATTGAACTCTGTAGAAAAAGTCATCTTCATTGGCTTGTTCTTCTTGTATCATATCAATGACGGTCTGTGCATCTCCCCCTTCTATTGCTTTCATTTTCAATCGGTTCACAAAATTCATGTGATCTTTCTTTGTATGCCCAAGATATTCCTCACCACCAGCATCGTTTACCATGTATCGATAAGAATTTACTGCAGTTAAACCTGAAGTCACCATGTGCTCAATTGCCTTGCCTTTTTCCTTATCAATTTTTCTTTCTGAACGATGAAGATGATTAAATTCTGTTCTTGTTAATGGATGATTATGTAACACTACATGGTTTACAACTTCAAACAAGCCTTCATCATTCATCTTTACCATCATCAAAGCATTACAATCTGTCCTAGTGATTGCCCTTTTTCTTCTGTTATCTGTTGAATCATTTCTCTGCTTCTTTAGTCCAGCACAAGAGCATACAAACTTTTTCACTATCTCTATAGGTTCATCACCTGTGGAATATCTAGTAGTTGATTTACGAACAGAGAATCCCAATAAACGAGCATGTTTGCAATACAGCTCATACATCTCTTCAATTGTATGTCTTGTTAATCCAAGTAGAGAGCCACTAACATCAGTTGAATAAGGCATGCCATCTACATAACAAGTATTTTCATACCTTTAGAACATATGTCAAATACTTATAGAATACATTGGTAATACCCCAAAGTTTCATAATAAATTGAAAGACATATCATTCAAGCATGTTATATATGTAATACCTGTAGCATATATAGGTAATACCTAAAGAGTATATATCTAGTACATATAGATCATATAGGTAATACCTGAAAAGTATAATTGATGTCATAAACTAATATATTAATATTTTTGGGTATTCTTGATTTATATCAATATAAACAGTCAGAATCTTCATAACACTCGTAGAACATATACAATAAACCAATAATACCTCAAAAAAAATTTCATTATAATTTCAAAAGTAAACATGCACAAAGATGAAATAAAATCAGTGTCTTATACCTTCATTTATTGTTGCAATAATGTGATTAAGAAAAGCTGACGTTACAGCATTGTCCTCATCTTCTTCACTTGACAATATATGAATTGTATTTGATTCGTGACCTAAAAATTAGAATACTTATATCAACTTTTTGTATTATTTTCATTGTATAAATGTTCATCCAATATATGAAAAGACATAAACCTTTAACCTTGGTCATTGTTCAAATCTCCATCCATTGTTGTTTGGGTAATTTTGATAGCAAGAAGAAACGAACCCTAGATTTTAGGAAGTCAAGAATAAAAACGAACCCTAGATTTCCAGTTTATCATGTGAAGAAATTGAAGAAGAAATTAAGATTAAAGATTGAGCAGCAAAATGAGATGACCACCATCTTCAATGTAGGAATCGCTCTCTCAGCTCTCTCAGCTTTCTCAGCTCTCGCAGCTCTCGCCTCTCTCAAGTTGCAGAATAAAAAAAAAAACTATATATAGTAAAACAAAATGGGTTGGATCATGGACCGGGTTAGATCATGGACCGGGTTGGACGGAGCGGGTTGGGGGCACTGGGGCACACAAGTCCTTCTCAACACAATAAACTTGTTAAATCCATCGTAATATATCAAAAATAAAAATTAAATATGAAAATTTGTATGAACAACATAAATAACAAAGTTATATATTGTCTATCGATAATAGTATCATTTACTAATCATAAATAATCATAAATAATAAGTTATATATTAATTAGCTTAAGATAAAGCTAGCTACACGAACATTGACTGATTAATTATATATTCATACGTACGTCATATACGTAATTATTATAATACAACAACATTATGGAAATAGTATGTTATGATTATTAATACAATATAACGTTGATTAATTTTAGATTATCGAAAAAAATCATCAAAATAAAGGATTTTTTAAAAATAGTTAAACCATAAATTAAAAAATATTTAACAAAAAATAATATTACGACAGGTTACATTATGTCGGTATTTTTATGAAAAAAATAAAAAATATTTTTTTTAGTTTAATTAATTATTATCGACTATTTTTTATCCATTAATTTTGTGCATTGGAAGGAGGGGCTAGTGTTGGAAAATGATCTACTTAAGATGTTACAAAACTATCCTCTGAGATTTAATTGAATGACAAATGAACTGATTATAAACTATATTAAAGACTAGTATTCTAAGTTTGATTCTCAATTAAACCTGATCATTCAGGCACATTCCATTAATTACATGTAACAAATCAAAACTGTTGAAAGTTAGGTTGTTATTCCAATATCAATCATACTTAAACCTACAACTTCATAATTGAGAAAAAAAAAAAAAAATCATCTATCAGATTTGTAGAATGTCCAATATACCCTTGGCTGGTCTAGCAACTTTCACTTTGGGAGAGCCAGTGAGAGTGGATAAGATTAAAGTGGAGGAAATAATCTCCTTGTCTATAATATTTTCCACCCTGAATACAACACAAATCTAAGCTTCAAAAGATATATATGATGCTATTACTCTTCTCCCCATCTCCCAATTTGCTCCCATCCATCACCCACAATGCCACCAAACTCAGGCAGCCTCCATCGTCCCTCAAAGTCCACGCCATGGCCAAGGAAAGCCGCGAAGGAAGCGGCGGCGCCACCGCCGCTGAGGTTGCGGCCATAGTCGGAGGACTAGTCGCTACACCCGTAATAGGTTGGTCACTTTACACACTCAAGACTACGGGCTGCGGGCTGCCACCCGGCCCGGGTGGATCTATTGGTGCACTTGAAGGAGTGAGCTACCTGGTGGTCGTGGGGATCGTGGCTTGGTCGCTCTACACGAAAACGAAAACGGGTTCGGGCCTGCCCAACGGGCCCTTTGGCCTGCTGGGGGCTGTTGAGGGCCTTTCATATCTCTCATTGCTCGCCATTATTGGTGTTTTTGGATTGCAATATATAGAGCAGGGATCCATTCCTGGCCCACTTCCTAGTGATCAGTGCTTTGGTTGATCTTTATTTCTATCTAATTTCTACCAATTTGTATGATCGATGAATGTGGAAAGATTGTATATTACATGTCATTTGTGCATAAGTTTTATTTTTAAGTCTGGAATTAAAATTCTTTGTTTGGTTCAATTTAAAATGCTTAATTTAAGATAAATTAATGTTCTTTTAATTGAAAGTAATCAATAAAAGGATTGTCTGGATCAAACTTTTAGGTGAGCATACTGTAATTACAAGCACATATTTAATAAGTACTCCTTTCTTTTCCAATTCATTTTATTTGCCGTTTAATGGCATATACTTGTTTAACTATAAATGATATAGAGGTATACATTATTAGAAAAGTTTAATTATTATTTTTTGGGTAAATTATAGATTTTATATTCAACTACCCTCATTTTAATTTTGATAATCTTATTTTCGAAACTTACAAAATTTATACCCAAAGTTTTTAATATTAACACATTATATAACTTTCATTAAATTTCCATCCAAACTTAATGGAAATTAACTAACCAAAATTATTCGGTAGGAAATTTTGCATTTTTTCCCCAAATTTCAAGAAAGCTAAAACAAAGAAACATGAAGAGTCAACCAACATAAATCAACACAATCTTTCTGTTTTTTTGCCACCGAACGTGTTTAGTTTCTACTTTTTTGCTTTTTAGGTTGAGTCTTTCAGATTAGTACGAGTCTTTGGCTTATGTACTTTCGGTTATGGTTAATATTTAGGACATGTTAGCTACAATTATTGATTGAATTTAATTATATTCATGAGATTTATTAAGTTAGTTTGAATATATGGGAGCTATCCATCCATCTTCATGAATAGTCATATTACAAAATTGAATGATACAATAACAGGTCTTTTTAATATCATAATTCACATTTTTCAAATAAATAAATTAAATTTATTGATATGATATATTATCAACTGTAATAAGAATAAGCAAACAGACTTAGTGTTTAAGTAACCTATTCTATAAACGGATTATTATTGAGTATTCTTTTTTGGACGGTTTCGGCTTGTGGAGATTGTATTTGGCAGTCTCTGAAATTTTATCGTATTTGTAAATAGTAATTTATCTACTCCCCCTACAATTAATGATTGATCAAAACCAATACAAATGCACAAACATACAATTTGCATAATGTTTGAATATTATAACAGTTATGTGACATATATATAATAATTAAGTCGTTCTAAGTCGATTATAATTAATATATACATTATATTATCAATCATATATAATTAAAGAGAGAAAGTTTGCATGGTTATCTTCGATTAGTTAATGAAATTGTTATAAACATCGTATAATTTTTTTATCTATTATTGCTCAAACGATTTTATAAGTATGTATTTCATTTTCGAATATATAAGGTTTAGATTTTCTGTAACATCTTTTTTTCTTTTAAAGATAATTTTCATTAAGGCGTTATTTACATACAAAATTCATCATTTTAAAAACAATAAAGTTATATAAAATTAAAAATAATTATGAAATATATATTTTTAAAATTTATAAAATAAAATACTTTGAATAAAAAATTTCTCTTACAAGTACACTGTTTGAATACATACATTGATATTACACCAATTTATAGTATTATGCCACTAATCAATTACTTTAGTTTGATAATTTGGACACTGCTCGGATACATATATTGATATTACATTTATTTTATCGTATTATACAACTAATCAATTCCTTTAATTTGATAATCCATTTATTTTGTTTATTTTTTATAATTTAAATCGATTTAATTATTATAAATATAAATTAAAATAATATAAATATAAACTATATAAAAAATAAATAATTTTTATATTTAATTTAATCTCTCGGTGCACTGTTAGTTTTTAATAATATGAGAGATTTAATAACTATATTAGCAGCAAAGAGAGAGATGGGAAAGAGGTAGGAATCAAGCCTTTCACCGAAGATTCGTGGCGGTTCGAACGAGGAAAGCACGAAATAAATTCAGATCCGCCATGGGCTTGATGAGAGCTTCGTTCCGATGTAAGATTAGCCGAGAAATATGGAGGTGACCGCGGTGGCGATGCCGCCGCTTAGGAGAGAAGAGACGGAAAGAGAGATGAGAGAGAGTGCAACTCAAGAGAGAAGGGATAGAGAAATTCAGTAATAAAGGTCTGTAAAAGAAGGAAAAAAAAAAACAATTGAGAGAGAGAAATGAGACGTGTGCACTCCCATTCACCGCCTTCGTATTTGCTTTCCTACTAAGCTTTTCTTTATTTTAATACTTTTTTGTTATAAATTATTATTATTATTATTATTTATTATTATATTATTACTCAATTATGTCTTTGGTGACTTTGTGTATACATTATAATGTATATTATGTATGTTATGTATTTTATGCATTTCACACATATATATAGTGTTTGTATTTATTCATATGTAATATATTTTGGATTTATTTCTTTCATAGTTTATACTTAATTTATATTACATTATTATTTATAAATCATTTTAATTATAGAAAATTCTCGTTATATTTTATATAGTTGAATTTTATTTTGGGATGATATATTTTCCGAGGTTAATATATCATCATCAATATTAAATTTCTGAGAAAATTGAATTCTTAATATAATTTTGCAAATATAACTTAAAATGTGTTTGGAAATAAAATATCACAAAAAAAAAATGAAAATCGAACGAGAAGTTTATCGACGAAAATTCCAGTGTTAGTTTTTTTTAATTTATATTATTTATTTTTAAATTATTTAATTCAAAGTTACCAATTGAATTTCTCTTGTTAATAATTTCAATTATTTTTCCTTTTTTTTTAAATTACATTAAAGAATATTTAAATCTGCTAGTAAATTTCACGTCGTTATATTTTTCTTCCCCCAAAATTTTGGTGAAAATAAAACGACATCGTTTTCTATCCATTATCAGCAAAACGACATCATTTTTGTTGGAAATTTTTTTAAAATAATGCATGAACATCATATTTCCATGTTTTATTAGAACTTTTTTGATGTACATAATTAAAAATATTAGTGTATAAAAATAAAATATTAAATTATTCAAAAAATGAATTCAACAAAAAAAAAAACTAAAAACCAACAAATATTAAAAGAAAAAAAAAGCATCGAAAAAAGACTACGAGATAAGGAAAAAAAATAAGGACCACGTGTGTTGCACACACGTGTTGAAAACTAGTATAAATGCACAAAGAAAGAAAGAAAATCTAGCTTCCAACTGTTATACCATAGTTTACTGCGTTATTTATAATAGTGTTGTGTATTTTTTTAATAATATTCCGATTGAAATGTATAAATTTTGATTGGTAAGAGGAGCAACTAATAACCTCCTATCAAAATTAAGAGAGAGAGAGAGGGGTCCTTTCTTATAGGAAGGAAAAAAAAAAGGGGGGGGGTAGGCCCTTGTAATATGGCAAGAATCACATTGCCCTAATTTCTCTATCTTACCTTTGAAGATCACCTTCAATCTTCTCAACTCAGGTAATTCATCTTTCATCATGCATTCATCCTACCAATTAATTATATCCATTTTTCTTGAATACCTGGTTCAAAACAATCATCTTTTTTTCAAAAACACACATATCATACCTATCAAAAACAGCAAATTAGGAAATTACTAATGATTTTCTGCATAAACATGCATGCGGTTGATGTAATCGATACATTACTCAGGTGTCGTATACCGTTGTGAAGAGCAATCAATATTTGTGGGAGACGGTGGAGTTTTCGGTATACATTTTCATAACTTGAATTATTATCATCATCATCATCATCATCATCATTATTATTATTATTATGTCGGAAGCTTCTCCTCCTCCGATGGCCTCGTCGCCGGAAACATCTCCCCAAAAGACCGACCCAACGCCACTTGACAACCTTAATACGTCAACGAATCCAACCTCAGAGCAAACCCCCCCTCCATCTTCCTCTCCACCGCCACCGCCAGAAGAATCTCCGCCACCACCACCACTCCCAACGCCGCCTCCACCCGAACAATCTCCACCACCTAACCCTACCCCACCCCCTCCAGCCTCATCACCACCACCTAACCCTACCCCTACCCCTCCACCTCCTGACGCATCTCCACCACCCCCTTCGATGCCACCCCCATCTGCAACACCTGTATTGTCATCTCAAGCGCCGCCGCCACCTCCCGCCGCTACAACTCCGCCTCCGCCTTCTTCGGTCCCTGCGCCGCCGCCACCTCCTCCAGTAGAAGGTTCGCCTCCAGGGGTACCTGTGGCAATTTCTCCACCCCCACCGGCGGCCAATAATGGCTCACAAACACCAGCTCCGTTGCCTCCGGTCCATAACCCAAGATCACCATCGGCTGACGGGTCGGGTATTCAGGGTGGTTCCATGACTTCTTCTTCTTCTTCTTCATCGCCTGATACGACAATACAAGGAGTGATGATTGCTGGAATTGCTGTTGGGGCTGTGATCGTTATTGTACTTAGCATTGTCATTGGGTTCCTCATATTTTTGAGGAAAAGAAAGAAACCACAAGGTCCACAATATTATATGGATCCTGGCCATGGACGGCCCCCTAAAGGTACCATTTTCTTTATATAAAAATGTTTTTTTTTTAACCTATAATACAATGATTAATAAGGAAAAATACGAAATTGGCCTCATAACTAGACTGCCTGGATTTTCAAACAATCTACCTATAGTAGATGTTTTCTACCAACAAATATAACGAAATATGTTTTTTTAGAAACTTTCTAATTTTTAGACAAAATTGCTCTTCAATTTAACTTTACAAAGTTACGAGGAAACATTTTTTTTATCCACTTTCTAAGCGTATTTTGACGTTTTAGATGAAAGTGGATGAAAAACATATATTTTTAAGTTAGATATTAAAAAACGTATTTTCTTATGTAAAACTAGTGTTTTGTAATATTTTCCCAACAAATGAGATTTCCTGTACCAAATATTCTTATACCACATATGTACCACATCTCAAAACTACTTATATTGATTTTTAAAATAAAATGATTATAATATAAAAGAAAAAAATCAATATCAAAACTACGTAGTTTTGATATGGCATATAAAGTGAGACACAAATTTTGGTATAGAGGATTCAGTCTGTTTTTCCGAAGGGTGCGTTAAAACTAGTCATTTTTCTTTTAAAAGTGGTAAAATTTTATCATTTTAATTATCGTGTTTTTATTCTAAATCCTTAATTTAATTGATATTGTACGAAACACCTAATTTTAGATGGCGTGAAAGTATAAATTTGATTCACTATAAGAAAAATGAGTATTAATGACAATAAAATATTGTCGTAAAAATATTTTGAGACAACATTTTATCACTAAGTTATTATTACAAAAATCTTCTTGCAAATAGTTTTTTTTTTTTAATAATATTGTTGTTGCTAATGTATTTTTTCCATTGTCTTTTATGACAATATATTATCCATTTATATTAACATATTTGTTTTTACAAAAAGATATTGATTTTTCTTATAGTGTGATATTCTCACACAAGCAACAAATGACAATTATACTTTTACATCAATTTGACATATTTTTATCTTTATAAAATATCATGTCAAGTTCAATAATGGGTCAATTATTTCGTCTATGGTACTATATAAAATTCTGACTAACGTTGAAACTGAAAACACCAAATTAATTAAAATGAAGGTGGCACTCAAAAAAAAAAAAAAAAAAAAAAAGAAAGACCACACCATACCTTTACATACTCTTGAGTCTTGAGACCAATTTTGAATTTTTCCTTACCATACAATGACTGTTAATATAAGAATGATATATGCATCGTTGCCTTTTATGTAAAATGAAGAAGCACTGTCGGAATTGAAAACATTAATTTTTCCAAAGAATATATGTAATTTGACTTTTTTTTATAAATTTAATTTAAATTGTCTATGCATTTTACTATATTAAAAAATCATAATCGTAGAATATTTTCAACACATGCATGACTAGTCTTTTATCTAATACGATATAAAAATATATTAAATTTAAAGTTTATTCAGTAAAATAAGATGATTTCATATATACTTTTGTATGCAACATGAAGAAGCACTAATATTATACATTTAACTCATAAAGGAGGAGAGCAATACTACAATGATCCAACACAGTGGCATAGCCCTCGACCAATGGATCAAAACATGCAGCTTCCTCCTCCACCTGGCTACATGGGTGGACCATGGGGGGGCCCACCTGCAGGTAACAACAGCAGTGATATGAGCTCAGGTTATTCAGGACAACACCCCACGCCAATGCAGCCCCCATCTTCAACAAGCATGGGAGGCATCACTCATTTCAGCTACGACGAGCTGGCGGCTGCCACCAATGGCTTCTCCCAAGCCAATCTGTTGGGGCAAGGGGGGTTCGGGTTCGTGCACAAAGGGGTTCTTATAACAAGTCATGATAGACGAGAGGTGGCCGTGAAGAGCCTCAAGAGTGGGAGCGGGCAGGGGGAACGAGAGTTCCAGGCCGAGGTTGAGATCATTAGCCGCGTCCATCATCGCCACCTCGTCTCCCTTGTTGGATATTGCATTGCTAATCAACAGAGATTGCTTGTCTATGAATATGTTCCTAATAAGACCTTGGAATTCCATCTTCATGGTAATTTCATATACCTTTCTTTCATATTATAACTAACTCATATGTACTAACACCACAAGGGAAAAAAATATCATGTAACTCCAATCTTTTTCTTTTTTTTTATCACTAATTTTAATTAAGTATTTCAATTTTGACTTTGCTATCATTTTGTTCTAATTTTCATTCAGTATTGCTCAAAATTTTGATTTTTTGCTATGTGGGTGTTCGAATTGTTGACGTGGATTTTCAGTTTCGAACCCACATAGGGAGAAATTGACATTTCAACAAACTCGGATTAAATTTGAAAAAAAAGTAATAGTTAGATAATCAAATTTGAATCCACAAAATTGGTGGTCAAAAAGTGGACTAGGTCTAAGGGATGGAAATTGAGAATTTTCCAAAACAAAAGATGTTTCTAATTATAGAATAGTTTGATTGCCAAAATTTATACTGGTTTTTTCTTCTCTAAATTTTGTGACCATTGTTTTTCTATAGAATTTGAACCAAATTACCAATTAATTGGAGGCAGATAATGGTTTACTCTAATATTTGGTCTCTAATTTGGTAGTAATGAAATGCCATCTTGTTATAGGTTTATTTATTTCTTTTCTAATTTGGCACGATTTAGTGGTGGATGTTATGCATCAGCATTGGCCTAAAAAATCGTCCCGAATCTATAATGGTCTGATTGGCTCTTAGGATCCTCTATTATAAATAACATTTTATCTAATTATACATAACTTTGAATTAATACATGATTAAACACGTATGAGTTTTGCAGGAAAAGGTCAACCAGTGATGGATTGGGCGACCAGGCTTCGTATTGCAGTAGGATCAGCCAAAGGTCTTGCTTACCTCCATGAAGATTGTATGATACTATTCACTAATCCTCTTATTGATTTCTTTATATTATCCATTAATAATAAGATATATTCATACATATTACCTTGGCTAGGTATGCCACGAATCATCCACCGCGATATCAAAGCTGCAAACATTCTTCTTGATAACAACTTTGAAGCCATGGTAACTATTAACACATGCATGCTCGTTAATAACCAAATTTGATCATTCCTTATAACACACTGACATATAATATATCTGATGCTATGAAGTATTTGTACATTTAATTTATTTAGGTGGCAGATTTCGGATTGGCAAAACTCACGTCCGATAATTTCACTCATGTCTCTACACGCGTCATGGGAACTTTTGGGTGAGGCATCAATTAAGTATTTGAATTTAATTATTTCATAGTGGTTTATTTCTCAATTTATTCAATGAAGGTACTTGGCTCCTGAGTATGCATCAAGTGGGAAGCTGACAGAGAAATCGGATGTATTCTCATACGGTGTGATGCTCCTAGAACTCATTACTGGGCGTCGACCGGTGGACACTACTAATAGATTCATGGAAGATAGCTTAGTTGATTGGGTAATATATTGGTTAATTATTCACTAATAGTATCTATACACTGAAAGTAATAATTTTGTATATCTAGGCTCGGCCTCTTCTAACAAAAGCATTGGAGGATGGGAATTACGAGCAATTGGTGGATCCAAGGCTAGAAGGAAAGTACAATCCCCATGAGATGACTCGTATGCTTACCTCTGCTGCTGCAACTATTCGTCATTCTGCTCGAAGACGCCCTAAAATGAGTCAGGTACTTCATATATTATATTGCATGCAATGCATCTCCCTTGTTATCAACGTTTTTTATATTTTCGGTCTATTATTTCCGATCAACATTTTTTCCATTTTTGCTATTGACAAACTACACTTTTCGATCCCTATGTTTTGTTTTTGAATCCGACATCGTGTCCAAGTTCAAGATGAGAAAATTACAATTTTCCGCCTACAATTAATTAGGTTTTGTTCAGTTTATAAATGAGTTTTGTCCCGTTTTTAATCATTTTTTTCAGGTATTTTAATTTTTATTCTCTAATTATTTTTTTTGGGTTTTCTAATTATTCTTTTTTCATCTGATTCTGTGTGAAATTTCTAATTTTGCCTACGTAAACGTTGAAATTAATGATGTTGGCATATCAATTTCTTTGTTCATATAGGAAAAATTTATATTAATTTCAAGTAAAATTGTATCAACATCGGAAAAATGATTCTAATTTGAGGATTAGAATTAGAATGCATAAAACTAGTGCAGGTAAAAAATTTATAAGGTCTAAAATACACGATGAAAATAGTAATTTTCCAATCTTTGCGATGTTGGACATCATGTCGGTCACTCAAAATTAACTTCTATACAGAACGAAAATTGTAGGTTATCAAGCAATAAACATCAGCCAAATATCACCATAATTAACTTATCAGATGCTTTGAGTACCAGAATTATAGGATGAAAATTGAAATTTTCTCTTTAACAAGGATTATACACCGAGGCATAAGTAACATCAATTAAAACCAATTGGAAACTTGTCTGTTTCAAACTGAAAAAATTGCAAGGTCGTGTCAACGTTGCAAAATTAAAAGTATGATTTATCTTTTGAATTAATTTGTTTGGAATTATAATGATATTATCAGATCGTACGTGCTCTGGAAGGAGATTCATCTTTGGAGGACTTGAATGAAGGTGTGAAGCCAGGGCAAAGTGCAATATACAACCCCAATGGAGGTACAGATATTTACGACACACGTGCTTATAATGCAGACATGTTGAAATTCAAGAAGATGGTAATGTCCAGCCAAGATTTCAACAGCAGTGAGTATGGAGGTACAAATGAATTTGGACTTGATCCATCGGCTTCCTCGTCTAGTGGCAGTCTTCAAAGAGATTAAGCCCTCATCAGATCCATCAAAACCATTCTTTAATGGCCAATGAATTAAAGAGCGATTATAACTACCATTGCTTCAACAACGTTTATATGCATTACTAAACAAATTTATTATGCATTGCTAATGCTTTGAGTTTATGTAGCACAAAGTTTAGAAATTCATTCACATCCTTAATTTCTTACTTTTTGTCTCTCTTGTTGATTCTAAAGGTTTGTGCTATTTACATTCACAATGATTTAATGTAACTTGAAGTAGGATTTGTGTTCACAATTGGATTGATTATCAAAATAAGTTTCATGTACTCGATATTTATTGAGTAATCTCATCCATCTATTTTTATTTTTTTATTGTAGATAAGTTTTATAATTAATTTTAAATCATTTCCAAAATTATATACGATTAAAGAAAAATATGCTTTAGCAAATAATTTTCCAAATACTATTGATATTAATAGCAACTAAAATCGAAAGAAAGAATTGACAATTTACTAGATAGGATGAGATGAGTTTGAAAAAAAAAAAGAATGATATAGAATAAGAAAAAATTTGATATGAATAAAAAATAGTATTTAAAAATAGGATAAAATAAGAAAGAATGATATAGAATAAGAAGGAAGTTGAGATGAATAAGAAAAAAATATTTAAAAATGAGATGAATATACAAATATTGAGATGATTTATTTAGAAATTGAATAAAATAAGAAAGAATGATAAGTAAGAAAAGAATATCACCATACGTAAAAGAAAAATTATATAATATACGTATATTGTCACATAAGCTCCATAAGAAACCCAATGATGTTCCTTATCATTATCATATAGTGTTTATTACTTTTTTTACCCGTAATTTAGGGAGTCGGGCAGTTTAAAACTTTAATTTTTCGAACTAACAATTTAGAATTTTATATTTTCGGACTTTGTGAATTTTACCCAATTTAAGCCAGAATCGCACAATTGAGCTCAAATCACATGTAAACACTAAAATTCAGATTTTTCTAACTAATTTTACTGACATATCATTTATATATTATTTGTGGCTTGGAATTAAAAGAAAAACCTCCACATATCCTTTTTAAAGTAGAATTAAGTGCACCTCATTTAACAAAAAATAAATTGAAATACATAATTAAAATATAAATACAAAAATAAAAAACAAAAAGTACAAAAGTCCCCCAATTCATCCTCTTCTCAACCTTCACGTCTGCGAGCCGTTGGTACCATGGACAGAACACAGGTCTGGTATGCTTCTTCACAAAATTCTCATCGGCGAACTTCGATCCGTAGATCCACTAGCCTCCGATGCCGTTTTCGGCAGTGAACTCACCTCCCTAGCACATGAAATTAGGGATCACACGGTGAAAAGATGAGCCTTTGTAGTGGAGAGGTTTTCCGGATTTGCTGTCGCCCTTCTCTCCGGTGCAGAGTGTACTGAAGTTCTCGGAGGTCTTGGAAACGACATTGGCAAAAAGATCCTTCCGAAACTGCCGACGCCTTTCTCTCCAATGCAGAGTGCACGGATGTTCTCGAAGGTTATGAGAACGACATCGGCGAAATTCTCCTTCCAGATCTGGGAAATGTGGCTGCTTGGTTGAAGAAATGAAAAAAAAAAAAACTTGATTGCTTCTTCATCTTGTCACAGAGAGAAACAGGTGGCTGGAGGATGGCCGGAGAAGACGATTGGTTAGCTGTAGGAAAGTTTGAAGTTATATCTGATTTTTGCCGAATTTTGGGGCCCAATAATTATGGGAAATGTAGTGTGTATATATATATTTTTTAATTATGTATTTTGATTATGTAATCTTTTTTTGGGAAATAAGATGTTCCAATAATGATGAATTAATCCTATGTGGTGTATGACGTGTAAAGGTTAATGTCAACAGAGACATCACTTGTATAATTATATTAGATATATATGAAATAGATTCGAAAAGCTCGAATTTCAATGCTCATATATGATTTGAGCTCAATTACATGATTCATGCTTAAATTAAGCAAAATTTACGAAGTTCGAAAAGATAAAATACTAAATTATCAGCTCGAAAAATTAAAGTTTCAAATTGCTAGACCTCCTAAATTATAGGAAAAAAAATAATAAACTATTATTACGCATATATATATATATATATATGTAAAATAAAATGGCATAATATCCCCTCCCCAATATCAAAAGTCTCCATAGATACGTACATCATCAACGTGAGTATTTTCACTTGAATCAGTTTGATAACCAAATCAATAGGCAAAACTTATACCGTAGCGATAGAGTCCCTACACATTATTACATGAGATACAGAACACATGAAGAATTCTGCTCTACCACCAGTGCATTTGTCCAAACATTCCACACCCAGTTGATCAATTACCTATATAAAGTAATAAAACTCCAAAACCTGTACAAGTTACACACCACCATTACTTGAAACTAGCCAAAATTGAAGAAATTGGAAGAAAACGATGGCATCTAAGAGCAAGTCTTTCTTCTTGCCATCTTGTCACAATGTAAAGTCATAGACTTGGATATATATATATATATATAGAGAGAGAGAGAGAGAGACAGACAGAAACAGAGACAGAGGGATTTGATTTCCAGCATCACAATCATCCAACAATGAGGCACAATAAGTATTACTGTTCTCATCATATTCATTCCACAGTAATTCAAGTCAAAAGGAATATTAGCTTTCAGGTATTAATGTTGACTATGGACCATGCTAGCCCACTTAAATTAACAAGAAATTATACTGTCATTGTCTATCCAAGTAGGGAACGCATTCCTCTCCAAATATATTAACAAAATTGAGAGGAAACATGTACGCAAAAGTTAGTGTCGCCTTCAAAATGGACACACGGTTGCAGCAAAAGTAATCGATGAATAGCTAGCTGTTGAGTGTGGAGAGCATTCCTCCAGTCGCAGTAGGTAACACAACCTCCCAGCCGGGTCCTTTAGAAGGAAGAACACTCAACTCTGTCTCATTCTTCTCCGATGAACCAACGACCAGATCACTACGATCCAGAACTCTTTCCAGATCTTCATCGCTTATATCAGTTTGAATCCATTTTTCCTCTTCATTATCCTCATTACGAAGAAGAGCTAGCAATTCCTCTTCCTACAACAAAACATAATCACATCATTAATTTATTAGGGCCACATCCATCATAAAGCTTTATGAAAACTATTCTTTACATACTGAACAAAATTTCCAAGAAATTACTGGAAGAAAACATTAGAATTAATATGGCTACAATATGCAGAAATTCAATCATTGAGTGGCAAACAAGAAACATTATAACTAATTAAATAAGCAATTGCACTAACATTCATGGTGTCTGTTTCATCCTTGGATCTTTCCTGTTTAAACTGTCCCTTGCCAATCACCACATGCTCAAGCTTCAATTTGCTAAACGCTCTTTTAAGAATACGACCCTGAAAGTACAACTATAAGTTTCTTTGAAGATAATGAGCAACAGGAAGAGAAGAACAACATAAATCGCATCTTGTGTGAAGTAGAGACAAGAATATCATTAATGAGGCACCTCAACAGATTGAGCAGTGGCCAGTCTGTAAACATGAACAGGTTTTGTTTGACCAATTCTGTGGCACCGGTCCATTGCCTGTAAATCCATCTGAGGATTCTGGATTGCAATTGAAACTCAATCAATACTCAAAAAAAAAAAAAAGAGATAGCAAGCCACCCAGAGACAAAAGCAAAATCAGTGTGATGAGAGCATATGTGAAAGCGTATTTCAGAAAACAGTGAAAACACAAGCTGTTCAGAATGATACCCAATCACTGTCGTATAAAATGCAGGTATCAGCTGCAGTAAGATTAATACCCAGCCCTCCAGCACGGGTGCTAAGGAGAAAGACTCTACAATCACTTTCCACATCATTGAAATCCTGGATCTGTTTGTGATTAACCAAACAATGTACAGTTAAATCAATTTGGCATTCAGCGGATAAGCAAACAACTGAAATTGTACAGGAACACTAGCTGCTGGTAACCAACAGTGTCCCTTTAATATACCAATCATCAAATGTGCACCAATTGGTCTGTTGCTTAATGGATGTACACTTTAAAAAACAAACTCCAAAGAAATAGAATAACATCTTTTTAAAAAAAAAATTTCCGTAATGCACCCATTCCTACTAAAAATCGATTTGCAAGTACAAGATAAAAATATAGCCATCAAGATTTGGCATGTGGCATTTGTAATTTACTAAAGAAATAAACCGAAGCAGCAGCAAAGAATAAGCATCTATAAAAAAAAAACTAAGATAGAAGACACCGCAATTGCACCAAGAAGGGCAAGGAATGATCATGCATGAGAAATGAGGCAAACAAAACAAATATGGAAAGCCATAAGTTCAGTTTCATCACTTAAATCACGAATGGACAAACACAACATATGATAAAGATATCAAAGTCTACAGAATACCAATCAGCCTTCAAATGGCATAGATGTGTTGCATTCAGCAGAAAAAGTAGTGAATCCTCAACCAGCACATAACAAAATTTGCAAAACTTTTCAACATACCTTTTAAAAAGCAGAAATACAGAACGGGCCAACAAAAGAAGTCCATAGCAACTTTAGATGTTATTCAAAACAACAGAAGAAGAAAGATGAATTTAAAAGAAAGAATGAAATGAGCAGAATACATGTAGTCAAAATAGCAATACCTGTCGTCTTCGTTCCGCCAATTTAACACTGCCATCAATTCTGCAGACTTCAAATCCCTTTTCGCTAAAATAGTAATCCATTATGTCCAAGATCTTGGTCCATTGTGAAAATATCAAGACCTAGTAACCGAGAAAAAAGTTAGATGAAGAAATGAACAAATAACTGTTTGCAACTGCACACTCATCTTCATACAAAAGAAAAGGTACTGAAGTACTTTGTGCTTGCGAGCAAAGAGCTTAGACAATAATCTTTCCAATAATTGAAATTTGCCACACTGCCCCACTATCTCTTCAACGGGTGGATAAAAATCTGTCAAGAGTACAGGACAATGCAATATTAGGAAGCATTGTAGTTTGATCGATTTAGTGAAGATTTAGGTGCCAGATAACATACAGGAGCCATCGAATGCAGACTCCAACAGGTCAGGGTGGTTACAGTTCTTCCTAAGTTGAACCATCAAATTGTTGAGCTTTCCTTTCATCCCACCAGCTGCATGCTCATAATTGTAGATTCAAAAATATTAGTTTATTATAAAATAGTGCTGAAGATGGATTGAACCCCAGAAAATCTACACACACTGTTGAAACAATACATATAGCGCAGGCTACCCAAGAAAGGGGAAAACATGCAGAAATGTATATTACCATGCAGCATAAAGACAGTTCAAAGTTTATTTTTAGAGCATACACCCAACAAAAAAGAGATAAAATATATCGCACAAAATCATACAAACTAAATACTGTCAAGATGACCTTGATCCCCACATAAAGATGAAAAACTAGAGGTGCCCAAAATAACCACCAAACCCGGGTGATGGGGTCAATGGTTAGCCTAATTGTTGACCCGATTTTGGTTTGAAAATGAAACCGTAAACTGTAATTATATGGTATGGTTTCAGTTTGCAAGTTTTGGAATCTTAAACAAGCGGTCCCAACTGGCAGTATATCCTTTATTTTTTAAATTTTATTTTACATGAAAATAATATTATGTTATTCAACCCTTTTAAGTAGTATTGATTTTTTATTAATTTGCATTGTAAGTTGTAACTTTTTCTACATTAATAGTTCGTATTTTGATGTGTTTAAATTGTAATCTCTAATTATAAGTTGCAAGTTCTAATTTTTAATTTATATCAAACTAAAAAATTGTTTTTTATAATAGGAGTAATTATTTTATTTGTATGCATATTTAAATAAACAAAAAGTCACAAAAAAAATTTAAAAAATAAGATAAAACCGCCGATCCTGCAGCTCAAACTGTTGTTGGTTCCCAAACCAGAACCGAAAAAGTGTATAGCATGGTTTGGTTTTAGTTTGCCTCTCCAAGGTTCGAACCGTTTGGGCACCTCTACCTGCAAGTAGCATTTCTAGAAAACAAAATGAAGTATTCATTACCAGAGTTTGATTTTTCTTTCAGGTGATTCTCCAGTGTTTGATTAATGAGATGATCCTGGAAGTTCTTCTGATGATCAGTCAGGGTGGCATACAAGATAATTTCTTTTTTCCGAGGGAGCATTTGCTCCACATCTGCTTTCATCCTGCGTAAGAGAAATGGACGCAATATAGCATGGAGTTTGGCCACCACCTGCATATTCATGGAGTGACAAGTTGGTAATTAGCATCAAGTGGGTGCAATCTTGTCTTGAAGCTCAGTACAACATTACCTGAGCGCTTCTTTTCTCTTCAATTTCTTCCTTGAGGGCTTCACTACTGCACTTCCCTGAGAAGTCAAACCTGAAAGTTCCATATAACAAATAAGACAGTAAGGAAAGAAGTATTAGACCACTACTCAACCAACACAAATAAATCACCATGATGTATCGCCCAAAATCTAATTCCAGAGAGATCTTAAACAAACACTACAGCCTCAATTAATACTTCCCACAAAAGGACAGATGTATAACCAAGGGGTTCATCCAAGAAGGAAAGCATTAGGAAGGACCAGAAGGCTAAGAAAAGAAATCTGATGAACCCATAGGAAGTGAAACAAAAACCCTAGTTCCCATTGCAGAATCTAGAAGAATCCTACAACATTTTTTTTGATTTGTAGATTAAGGCATCATCCAACAATGTGCAAGAAAAATGACTACACAAACATATATTTGACAATAGAATAATCTACCATGACCACAATCGAAAATTTCAAACTACTCAAATATGTTGTTAACTGCTAAAATTGTGAACAAACGTGACTCCAAACAAATGAGATAATGACTCACTTAATATTTAAAAGGAATGTCTTAAAACAAAAAAACATATTACATCTTTAATACAAGAAAAGCATATCTAGGAATGCCATTAATCCATCTATCAATTAGAACTTTGTTACCATGATTCAAACTCTTGATGGGATGAAAAAATATCAGGAAGGATAAAATTCAACAATGACCAGAGCTCGGCTAAGTTGTTTTGCAGTGGTGTGCCAGTCAAAAGAAGCTTATTCTCAATAGGTAAGTGTTTCAGTTCCTTCAACAATTTACACTTCGAGTTCTTCAACCTGTGTCCCTTTAAGAAGCATTACATCTTTAAACAAAGTAGTCATAATACATGAGAAATTCTAGAACTTCAGGAACTTGCACCAAATTCAAGAAGGAAATAACAATCACATAAGTACTGCATACCTCATCAACAACCAGGTGTTTCCAGCTGTAATGCCTCAATATTCGTTTTGCATCACCTAGTGCTATTTCATATGAAGTAATGACAATAGGGAATCGGGGACCTATAGTCCGAGGCATGTGCTTTCTTACTATTTCAGCCCTCTCTTTCTTATCACCATGGTAAATGATTGCATCCAGTGATGGTGCAAACCTAGAAAATTCACCTAAAAGGTCAACTTGTATTGCACACGCGCGCGCGCACACACATATATATTACATGCAAAATGAAGAATATCAATTCAGCACAGGTAGAAAGAATAATTATGTACCTGTTTATCTCACTCATCCAATTTGACAGAGTAGAGAGAGGAGCAATAATCAAGTAAGGCCCATGCAATCCATTTCCTTTGAGGTGTGCAAGAAAAGCAATAGTCTGAATGGTTTTTCCAAGCCCCATTTGATCAGCAAGAATACCATTCAGTCCGTTTTGCCACAATGAGATCATCCATTTTACACCTTTAATTTGATAAGGTTTCAACTTTCCACCAGTTAATAATGGTACCAGCTCTGCCTGTTCTTTTTCAAGTCTCTCTTCATCTGTAAGATTTACATCTTCAGCAGCAACACCATCTTTAGTTCTTATGAGCATGGCTGCAACAGCTCTCTTGGCTTTTCTCTACAGATTACAGAAGTTGATTAAAAAATATGGCTCTCATAAGTTAAAAAATGATAATTATAATGTACATATATAAAATGATCCATACAAACACGGAAATCAATAATAGAAAACAATAGGATAAGATCAATTAACATTTACTAAAGAAACTCAGGAAAAGGTAGAAACTATTACATTGTTATAATTCGCACCAGACTTTCTTTTGGAACCACGGCCTCTAGTTCCTTCTTTAACAGTTTTCCCTCCATCCTCTAGCCCATTCTAACATATTGAAAAATATATATATTACATTAGCAGAGGTGTCGTCTCGTTGCAAAGCACATTATTGTTCATCATGAGAAAAAAACCTTTGTGATATCATCCATTTTTTCCAGCAGAAACTCGGAGTAAAGCTGGGTCTGTGTCAAAAGCTCATCCAGCTTTGTGAACTGGGTATCATTCAGGTGCAGTTGTTTAGACTCGTTTGCCTTCTCTTCTTCTTTCAACCGCTCTTCCAGCAGCTTTACTTCCTCCTCCTCCATGGTTTTTGAAACAAGTGAATTGTCCCTATTTTCTGTGCCAACTTCTACCTCCAGTTCCATGCTAAGGTTCTCATTGCAGTCCTTTAACACAATACCATCAAGAATCAAGGTCAAAAGTCTAGAGCAGATCACCAGCCAAGGAAATAAGGAAATAATATGAAATCAACAGTTCACAAACTCAGGTCTCAGTGGAGTGAGATCCTAATTCATGGTGGTTCAAGGAATAACTCACTCCAAATTACAGGAGATGATTTCTATGAAAAAGCTAGTCACAAAATAAGCACACAAAAAGGCAATGCAAAGGTTGATCACAATAATTAGAAACTATTTTACAATTTACAAATATTTGACTCTCTATAACCAAAAATAAAGCATCCGCGTCACATGAGCACAAAATACCCTATAATTTTCATTAATTCATTGAGTGTAGCAAAAGGGAACAAGCAATTTTAAGTAAATAGGGTAACTCTCAGAACAACATCCCCAAATTAAACGTACAACAAAAAAATTCTTATTACCATGCAAGTATGTCAATAGTACCTCACCAACAAGTAAACAGGCATATAAGTTCACCAACAACAAGCAAACACACATATTAATCCGAAGGAAAAAGCAGCGCAAATGATATACCTCACAAACCAAAACATGAAAATGCCAAGAACATTGAATGTGTATACCTCGTCTTCAAGAACAGAGGTCGGAGAATCTGCCAATGGCTCGCTCTTCACTTCGTTTTCAGCCATCATATCTCTCAACCCTAGCCTACAGAAAACTAATTTAACCAATATAAGGAACCACAAAAAATCATAAAGAAAAGCAACACTCTTTTCCCTAAACTTTCATCTTAATTTTACACAAGGGTAAAAGAAAAGCAAAAATAAAAAATAAAAAAAAATCACAAACCCTACACAAAGTACTTGGTATTTGAAAATGTTTGAATACCTGAGACAGAAAGATGAGCCTTTCAAGTTCAACCTCTCTCTCTCAATCTCACTAGGAGGTAAGAGACCAGAGACAATGGATGATGGTGGCAGTGAATGGAGATGGAACTCAAAAAGTTTTTTTTTTTTTTGAACAGTAAAATATATTATTTTAATTTATTGGCCAGTCTGGGAGGAGACGATGGGCGGGAAATATGGCAGTTGTCTGCCCTCAAAAGTTTGAGTTATTACGAGAAAACCCAGTCTCTTCTCTTCGCCACTTTTCGAATTTTTTGCTATTAATTAGCAGCATAATTCATGTTATAAATCCATGATTATTTGATGAGTTGTGTAAGGTTGGGTTGCACAGAATTCGATCCAAATCTGTATATTTTGATAAAACAATTCTAATTTATATATATTTATTTTTAAGTAATATTAGTCATATTTTTATATAATATATAAAAGTATAACTAACATAATTAAAAGGTATAATTAACATAACATAAAGATACGTTTAACATAATATAAAAATCATAAAGATATGCTAAACATAATATAAAATCATAAATATATGTTTAACATAACATAAATTTATGTTTAACATTATATGAAGGTACGTTTAATATAACATAAAGACTTAAAGGTATGTTTAACATAATATAAAGGCATGTTTTATATAACATAAATATATAGCACTTAAAGTGAATTTGGGTGGGTTTGAGTGTATTCACTCAAATGCGTGGGGCGCGTGCACGCGCGTGGATGACACATGGAACGGCACATAGATCGGATCGGGTCAGTTGCATGGATTCTAAATCCATACAGCAATTACCCAAAAAAATTTGTGTTATTTGATATACTCTTCGTATTCCAGGATTCTTGTAATTCATATTCTTATATATATTGTATTTTTTTTAGGAATAAAGATTGATTGAAATATTATTTTAAATTTTAACTTTCATACATTTATTGTTGTTCTTCTTATTAGTGTATTATTGATCCACTAAGGCGAGATTTTAGTGACAACATATTAGCATAACGAGTGTTTTACCTCCCTATATAAATATATATCATTATTATTGATTCTTTCCTTACATTTTTTAATTTCAGAATATTTGCATAATAATATTATGTGCTCTGCTTTCTATAATCAAATCTAGCAAAGGTACTGGAGTTGATAAATTCTACAGAATTCCATTGATGAATATGGATATGTTGTAGCTATAAAGTTGTTGATAAGACAATAATGTGAATTTAATATTTTGGATATGTAATTAATTGGAAATGAGAGCTTTGATGTTCTTTTATTTGTTTAATATCACTTATATGCCCTAGTTTCATGTGTTTAACTCACTGTTCTAGAAAGGTGTATTTTTATATATGGTGATTTATGTGTCTGATATGTTACTTCATTTCCAGATTTGATTATTTTATTTGTTTTGATTCATAGGATCCTTCCTATAATGTTTCCAATTCTGTAATAAAAATTCCCCAGCATTCAGAGTGCTCTTAAGTAAAAATTTCAATCACTCAACCTAAAAAAACAGTCAAGTACTCGAACAAAAGATTTAAGATTACAAGATTGTTTTATGTACCAATTGAAGACGACTTTATATACTTAAACCATTTATTATGTTGTGTATTAGGTTGTTTTAGTTGTTCTTAGTTGATAGGAGAATATTCATTGATGAGTGTATATTGATGAGTGTTTGCAAGTAGAGATCTTGTGTGAATTTGTCTTTGAAGAAACTGAGCTTTAGTAGATATTCTCATTAAAATTAGAGTTTGTTGGGAACAACCAAACTTTTTTTAACGAAGTTTCTTATTAAGAAGGAGTAGAGTAGTAGATATTCTCATTAAAATTAGAGTTTGTTAGGAATAGCCAAACTTTTTTCAACGAAGTTTCTTATTGAGAACCAGTAGAGTGGAGTATAGAAATTACACTGTCACTATAAAAATTTGTCTGTTTATCTATCATATGTTGGTTTATAGTGCACCAAACATTGTCAATTATAATGGAAAATAGAAAATAAAATTGTTACAAAAATCAAATGTTATCTCAAATGTTGTCACACTACACACAACATATTCTAAAATCGGATGTTGTCAATAATATCGGCAACACTGTGACAATATAAATTTGAAACGCCTTCAAACTTCAAAAATCTGTAAAATCTTCGAACTTTTGCTACGTACAAGATCCAGAGAGCAGCAGTAACAACTCTGCAACAAAGATCCTTCGAAATGCACCAAAATGAATTTTGGAAAGTCGAGTCAAGCAAATCATTCCCCTAAAAAATGAACATATCTCGACTAGTGCTCACGGTACGACGTGACGTTCCCTAAGGTAAAACGAATTACGTCTTCTAGTTAGTAGTACCACAAAACTAGAAACATCAACGAACTAAAATAGTGGAAGGACTACATCGCACTGCTATATGCTCAAGATTTATTTTGTAAAGATGCTATGAAAATGATCTTTTATCAAGAATTTCGTGCTCTCAATGTTGTATTTTCCTTGTATAATGCTTGTTTAATCTTTGTGCAAATGTATGAAAATCATGCCCTATTTATAGGCACATCCATTAAGTGAAATGACACCTCATATTAATGAGCACTTAAGACATTTAAGCCCACTAAGTAGGTGGAGCTCTCCACTACTTTACACCATCAATTACAGAGGATTTGGAAAACCATTAACCACTAGGGCTCCAAGATGGGCTTTCCCAAACGGGTTATCCAAAAGGTTTTTACGTTTTGGGCTTTACAGACAAGCAATGTTGCCCGTCATGTTACCAACATCAGACGCAACATCTGACCACCAGATAGATTTTGGTCACTAATTTTGTGAGTGAATTTTCACTCACCTAAAATCGATTTTAAGAGTGCAAATGCACTACGATCATCTACTCGAGACATAAAATGATCTTTTGCCCTTTACATACACATTTGCCCAACTTTGACTTCTCAAATTAATGGTCAAATACGTGTGGTCAAGACTTTCTACAAAAGTCAACATTGATCAACACTTCTAATTGGATCAAAATCAATTTTCTCCAACATCATATTGTTGTATCATTGTATAACTAATTCTTGTTTTATATATCATGTCATACTATATAAAAAAAAACTTATTAAAATCTTATATTTGCAAATGGCTTTCAAAATGACCTTATAATCATAGAATTTATTTTCACTGCATGTTGTAGGTTGAATCTGCACATAATGCGATAAGCTTTAAATTTATTTTCACTGCATGTTATAGGTTGAATTTGCACACAACGCTATAAGCTTCAGGTTACAACGTATAGTGTTTTGTTAAGATTTTTAAAAATCTATAAAGGTTCATTTACCCCTCTAAATTTTTGTGTCAGTTGATATCAACATCGGTTTTGACCAATTTAATTGTAAAAATGATTTTATATGACTATGCAGACTGGATCAGTGATCGATTGAACATGCCGATCTGATCCTATTATGAAACAATGATAACTGTTCAAAAAAACATTCATATAAACCACTTTCCTTGGTATTATTAATTAAAACTAGATAAAAATTTGATTGGTTAGATTATACAAGTTCGAAGAAACATCCACATCATATCCATATTTGATCATTAAAACATAACATTGAAACTTGAGACTAAAATACTACCTTGATCTAATGAGTGATATCATCTAGTTCTCTATCTGTGCACAATCCATTTATTAAATAGTTGAAAGTAACTATAGTTAGGTCAGTCTCATTTTCTCTAATATACTTCTCTACAATCCCGAGTCCATTTATTAAGAATGATTTTGTAATATTTACAATTTAAAACCAATTATATTGAACCCTAATATATATCAAAGTATTGAACGAGAAAAAAAGAAGGCTGGACCTGTAATATCTCCCTCAGAAATGCAATCAAACTATTGAAAATTATAATTGATGTCTAAATAATGAACTCCTTCATATTGGTCAACAACAAAGAAATATATAATCTCCAATAAACAACAATGGACATCCACAAATTTAAGTATATCTAAAATAATAGTATTTGTGTGAACCAAGTGCATAGATTATGATCTATATAACTGAGCGTGTGGGTCAGGTCCGGTTGGGTTTGGTTTGATTCAACCCGAATTCGCGTCCAAATTTTTTTTTTTAATTTATATCATAACCTTTATGTTGTAATAGTATAACCTTTATGTACATATTTCATAACATTTTTAGTGAATAATTTATATTTTTTTCATTATAAAAATTCATGTAATGTAGCCAAAACCTTTATGTTGTAATAATAAAACCTTTATGTTATAATAATATAACATTTATGTGTAAATTTTATAAATTTTTCAATGAATAACTTATACTTTTTTCACTATAAAAATTCATATAATATAGTTGAAACCTTTATGTTATAATAATTTATCGTTTATGTTATATTAGTATAACATTTATGTACTAAAAGAATAATATAAGGTTATATTATTACAACATAAATGTTATACTATTACAACAGAAAAATTATGTTATTACAACATAAAGTTTTTGAAAGGTATTATAAATTTGTCATGCACTGCAAAAGGTTATGTGCATATATAACTAAAAGGTTATGCGGACAAAACTAAAATGTTAAGTTGTTAAACTAAAAATGTTATGTCAATATAACTGCAAAACTAGGGTTTGGGTTAAGGTTTGAGCTAGGATTTGGGCGTGTGAGGTATGTATGAGACACGTGAAATACACTCATAGTTGGGTTGATTCAATTATATGAATTTAGAATCCATACACTTGATGTATAAAAATAATTATGTATTTAAAAAAGAGAAAGACAAATAAAGAAATAGTTGATCAGAAAAAGAAGCATGAAATTTCTTTATCTATGTATATCCTAATTTGAGATTTGCCATAATTAAATATCGATTAATTTTTTTTTAATGAAGTGAGATTGGAATGTGTGAATGATGAATTGGATCTTTTATTTTAAGTTGGTGTTTCATTTTATATTTTATTATTCCTAATTCATGTCATGTGTAAATTGGTGATGTCATCTTTTACATTTAACATGTGATTATTTTCAAATATCAATGAAACATCAATGTGGAATAAGGTTGGTTCGGTACGGTATACCGAATTTTTTTTCCCATATCGTATACCGTACCAAAATTTTTGGTAAGTCAAAAATCGTACCGATATCGTATCGAAATTTTCGGTATACCGAAATTCGGTATATCGAATTTTCGATATATTGATAGCTTATACCGTTTGATACCGAATTACCGAATTTTTCGATATACCAAAATTTACCAAATTTACCGAAAATATCGAAATTTACCGAAATATATATAATAATAATAATAATAATAATAATAATATTTATATTATTAATATTAATATATTTCGGTATATACCGAAATACCGAAATTCTAAATCTCCATACCGAAACCGTACCGAAAAATTCGGTATGATATCATATTATACCGAAAAATTCGGTATGATATCATATTATACCGAAATTTTTGACATTATCGGTATTTTTCGATACGATATATATGATATATCGAAATTTTTGATATTTTATCTAACCCTAATGTGGAATAGAAAATCTTGTTTGTGCGAATGATGATCAAATTATATTAATTTGGTTCCCAAATCTTCCTGACATTGTCGTGCTAGTGATGGACACATTAACAAATGTTAATGGTTGATAAAAAATCTATCATGATGTACAATAATGATAAATATTTTTATCTAATGTAAGTAAAGATGTATAACATATTAAGTTGATTTATTTATAAGAAAGAAGGAATTTAAATAAAAAGTTCACCTTTATGATATTTTTTCCTTATATTTTATATGTATTCAATATATATAAGGTTGAGTAAAATGTAAGAAAAAAATCACTTATTTAATCTAGAAAAAAAAAAAAAGTTGTAGCTTACCATTGTGTTAGGATGTTAGGATTTTTCCAATCCCATTCCCACCTTGTTCAAATGATGGGTTTTGGATCAATCCACTCCATCGACTCATCTTCAATTAATGGTAGAATATAACACAGAAAATGATAAAATATCGAATTAATCATACAAATAATATTTTCCATGGTAATAATAAAATCTAATTGTTATGCTCACAATAATCAAAACATAAACTCTAAATTGTCTTAAAAAAAAAAAAAAGGTGGCTACGCGAACCTAGGATTGCGTTGCGGCTGAAAAATTGTGAGCGCGTCCACTCCTACACCAATATTTTTTCCTAACTTTCTATACTTTTCGTGTCCCATTTTTCTTTTTGCTGATATTTTTGGAGATACTTACACATGATATTGTCTAGAATTTATTATCATTTATATTTCTCATGTATCAATCTTATTTTATCAACTCATTTATTTATTATTTAGATTTAAGGAAGTGCATTTTTAGTGGAATTAAAAATATTGTCTCAAAGAACACATTTTATTGGCTTCTTTGGATCACTATCTTTTTTATTTTGAGAATCACTTCTTTGGACTACAATTTACTTTATAAATTTTAAAGTGGAAATGTGAATTTTATGTATTGCAGTTTTCTTGAATTGAGTTTCTGGATTTTCATTTATATATACTACCTTTATATACTTTCACTTTTTTTTTTTTAAATAATTTGGTTAATTCATTTTTCTTGGATAAAAATGAAGTCTTTATACTTTTATTTCTATTAAAATTTGATCATTATGTAACACATAAACCATTCAATATAGAGACCTAATTTATTTAAAAAATAAATATAATGACTCAATTTTCACAATGAAACTAAATGAATCCAATTTGAAAAAAAACGGGGGTTACAACTTACAAATAACGTAATTAAACTCAAAATTTTAATATTATTTTAATGCATCCATCATCTTAAATTTTTCTTAGTAATTAATACATATTTTTAGAATAAAAAAAAATTCTTAGGAAGAAACAGCTAAAATAACGTCACCTAATGAACAAATAATTAACTATAATTTCATCTATTAAAAAGAAGAAAAAGAATTTTAATTAAAAGAATATCAGCTTTTAGGTTGGCATTAGTGTATTTAAGGTGTTAAATTGTTATTTTAGCACTATCAATTACCAGTCCCGAGAAGAACATTTCTTTCCCAATTTCTCTCTCTACCATCATCCCCAAACACGAAGCCCTCTCTCACACACAGAGTAGATCAGCTTTGCTAATCCCAATCGATACATACAGATATAGATATATCTAGCTGAGATGTGGCGGTGTGTTTCCCGTAGCATCCGCATTCCTTCCCATAAATCCACCTCCGCCGACTCCCTCCGCCGTCTGTTCTCAACTCAATCTGTACGATTGCTTCGTCTCTTTTTTTGCTTTTAGTTTCCTTTGTTGATCTGTTATCAGCTTCATTTAGAAATGTTGTTGCCAAATCATATTTTGCTTCAAGTCTTTTTTCTTATTGTTGTATTTGGGTTTTATGCTTGGATGGATTAGCTGGGTGTTTGAAATGAGAACGTGTTTAGTTTTGAGACAATTATATTGGGATTTCCTTCCCCGGTTTAAGAAAGTTGGTACCTGTTAAATTGTTCGTTTTAGTTTTTTTAGGTTTTGTTTGGGGTTTTAACTTGTTGGATTAAAAGAGTGTTTGAAATATATATATTTTAATTTTCTGTATTAATCTGTATTTAATCTTTTCATAATGATTTTGAATAGAGTGGGGCAGCACCATCTTATACGGTGGTGGATCACACCTACGATGCAGTGGTCGTTGGTGCCGGAGGTGCAGGGCTTAGGGCGGCGATAGGATTATCGGAACATGGATTCAACACAGCTTGCATTACCAAGCTATTCCCTACTCGCTCCCATACTGTTGCAGCGCAGGTGAATGAATTCTTTCAAGCTCTTTGTTTGCATACTTGTTGCTTTCTTTGCTAGAGCAAGTGCCTAAGTCCAGCATATCAAATATCTTTTTCCTAGAGTCTTGACTTGAATCTATATTTTCAATGGAGCAATGGAAAATGAGATATCAGATAGCAGTGATGTTATGTTTTCACTTATGTTATCCCTTACTGTGCTCTGCTAGGTGTGATTTATAAGCAATCTTTTTCTTTGAGGTGACAACTTGCTTTGGAATTTGCTTAGGATTTAAAATTTTAATTTCTCTCCAGCTCTCCCTTTTGTCTTACTTATACAATGGCGTGATTCATTGATAATGGTGAAATGGTAGCCTTTTTTTTTTCTTGCTTTGCAATTATGAAAATAAAATGCAATAGTTTCAGATACGGTTTGCGTATTACTAGCATTACAGTCTGATTTTTTTTTGTTTAGTACCTTTAAATAGACTCCTGCATTTGGTTTCTGTTTTTTTTTCCCTCCTCCATGGTTATTGCCAAGCTCTTTAATCAATGTGCTTGTAAATAAGGTTCAAGGTTTGTCTTCTATGGTTTGAAGAACTTATTGATTTCTAGGCTGCACTAGATGACTGGAAATGAGTAAATATTTTTATTTTGAAGAATTCAAATCTCAATATCCATAATGATAAATCCACTCGAGATGTTGGGATGATGTGTGTTTTACTTTTATTTTAAGGATTCCTTCATTTTCCTATTACCATTCTTTCACAATGCGTTTCAAATCCTTCTTGGTATGAACTAATTTGGATTAGAAACAATTAATTAAGTCAAACTATTTATATGTCTAATTATTTTGAAATGATTCAAGCTCAATCATTTTCTGAACACTAAGTTCTTTGATTGGTAACTTATGGATTTAAGACATCTGTTTATGTTTTGTCATGTTGGTGTCATCTGTTGTCTTTTTATCCTTTTAAATTGTTTTACCATTGGTTATTGTCTCCTGCCAAGAAATTGTAATGTCGGTGATGGCTGACAATGTAATTTGTATTTATCGGGATGGAAATGATAAACACAAATGTACTGCACTTATGTTTGCCTTCTAATATCCATGCCTGAACTTTTTTTGCAGGGTGGAATAAATGCTGCATTGGGAAATATGACTGAGGATGATTGGAGGTGGCACATGTATGACACAGTTAAGGGAAGTGATTGGCTAGGTATTATGGTTACAAAAACTCTAGTTTAAGTCATTGTCTTCTGAAAACATATATCTCTCTCTCTCTCTACTACATTAATTGTTTTCTCTTTGAAAGATCTTTCTGGTTGCTCAGTTGAAACTTGAACCTTTCTTTCTTGGACTCTTTCTTTATGTTCTGGCTCTAGAATTCTCACTATCTGTATAAACACTCACAACTTTTACTGTTATCGAGTCTAATTCTTAACAATATTGAAACAAAGAACTTTTTTTTGAATTGGCGAGATTGAGTAGTATCCAGTAAAAGTTTGTGTGAATTGACAAATCATCCATCTGAATGAAGCTGATTATTTCTTTTTGTACCCTTGTTCAAATTGGGTAGGCTTTTGAAAATCATCATTCTATTTTATAATCTTGTGATGATGTTAATACAAACTAGGCGTTGTTTGTATATCAGTTGCGAGATTTGAATAATTCACCAAAGTTCAAAAAGTTCTATTAGATGGTCAATGAGGGATTGATCACAAAGCGTCCATTGTGAATAAGTAATATTTTCATTCACGTAATTTATCTATGCAACTGCTGTTGTATTTTCCCCCAGGGGACCAGGATGCCATTCAGTACATGTGTCGGGAAGCACCAAAAGCAGTTATAGAACTTGAAAATTATGGGTTGCCATTCTCCCGAACTGAAGATGGAAAGATATATCAACGTGCATTTGGTGGTCAAAGCTTGAATTTTGGAAAAGGTATGGTGCTACTTTTATAAGAAATTCAGTTCCATCTTTTTTCTTTGGCATTTTTTGATTTGGAAATTTCTTCTTTCTAAAGGTGGACAAGCGTACCGTTGTGCATGTGCTGCTGATCGAACTGGACATGCTTTATTGCACACTCTCTATGGCCAGGCTATGAAGCACAATACACAATTTTTTGTGGAGTATTTTGCCCTTGATTTAATCATGGGAAATGATGGTAAGTTGACCTAAAAGTTTCATTTGCATGTATTCCAGTCTCTTCATTTGTTATTTTTTCTTTTATTTTGTGAATATTTTTCCTGTCTCTTTGCATGCACCTGAATTGGTGCTGATATCTTTAATATTTTCGTGTATTTCTGGAATAATGTTAGTTTGTTTCTCTATGATGCTGAATCAACGCACAGTAGAAACAAAATTGTAGCTCGCAGAGCTCATCAGCCAGAAAATATATGAATGAATGAAACTTTCTGTTATCCAGATTAAATCAAACTAGACACTAATATTAATACCTTGTCCTAATTTTGAGACTGTTTATGCTGATTGATATCAGGTAGCTGCCAGGGTGTAATTGCTTTAAATATGGAGGATGGTACTTTGCATCGATTCCGTTCTGCCTCAACAATTCTTGCTACTGGGGTAAGCATATATTGATGGACCATTTATAGGTTTTACATTAGTGGTGCATTTGAAACACTGATGTTTGTCGGTTGCACCTGAAAAAGCTGCTTGTTTGATGTATCTCTTAGGGTTATGGTAGAGCATATTTTTCTGCAACTTCTGCTCACACTTGCACTGGAGATGGCAATGCTATGGTTGCACGTGCTGGGCTACCTCTTGAGGTCTGTATAATGTCACTACTGTAATTTTGGAGTAGGGGATATTGGAAGGAAATATTATTTTTTCTAAATGCAGTAACATGTAATGGATTTCTCTTCAAGTAGTAATATCTTTATTTCTGCAGGATCTTGAGTTTGTTCAGTTCCATCCTACGGGCATATATGGTGCTGGGTGTCTCATCACTGAAGGTTTGTTTGAATGGTCTTTCTGTTTTTGTTCATATTGAATCTTTATTATTCTCTTGCCTCAATTTATTAGCTTTATTGAATTTCTTTGCTTATTTCACTATGGTGTCAGGTTCTCGAGGTGAAGGTGGTATTCTTAGGAATAGTGAAGGTGAAAGATTTATGGAGCGATATGCTCCAACAGCAAAGGATCTTGCATCTAGAGATGTTGTGTCTAGATCTATGACCATGGAGATCAGAGAAGGCCGTGGTGTTGGTATGCAATTTCCAAAGCAATTAACGGTTATTTGTTCACATCCGTGTATGTTGATCTCAAAATGGTTCTCAGCCTATGACTTTAAAGCATTGACTGTCCCTTTTTAATTAAAACCAGTAGATCTTTGTTGGCATTTCAATCTTCCCATTGAATTTGCCTTGATGCTGAAGGCTATCACTGTCCCAGTATCTAGTTATCAACTTCAAGGGTGTTTGGCTAAGCTTATTGAAAGATTTCACAAGCTCTTATATCTAAGATGTTTTTGTTGCTTATAAGATGTTATATCTTTATTTAAAATATGTAGTTAAAGTGTTCGGTTATATGACCACAAAACTTTTAGCATGTTAGTAATGACAAATTTGTAATAAGAATGATTAAATATAAAGGGATTTGTATAAATAATGTCTTGTTTCAACCCAAAAAAGAAGAAGAAGAATGGGTCTCCTTTTTTTATTCTTTTCCCTAAAAAAACAGCTTATAAGCTCGTAACATCTTATTTTGAGATGAAATGAGATTTTCCTTTAAATAACTTTACCAAACACTTTTAAGGAGTATAAGCTTAACCAAATGACCTCTTGTATTTGCTATATCTGGTCCAGAAGTGCAAATGCTGGCACTTGAGAGCTCACTTCCCACGTTCTGACTTGAAGACTTGTCCCAAAGTATTCGATGAACATTATCTGTGAAGTCCTGGTGTGCTTGATTTTTCTATTTTTGTTGTGGTGGTGGTGGAGATATTTTTATTTCTGAATTTTCTTGTTTCTTTGTTTACTTGCTTTTGCCACTAATTGGGGTTGGAGAACAAACTAATATCCTGGTCAGTTGTTTCAATTACAACAATTTGTTTCATGGTTATGGCTTTAGCATGTCAGACTTTTTCATGAAGAGCATGATGTGCCTGCGGTTAGTTTAAAAGTAGTTTAACATGATTTTCACCATTGGTGATCTGTTTAAATGTGCTGGAACATACATGATATGAGCTTGTTTCTTCTTGGAAGTCCTAGTTGTTATCACTATTACAAGTACCTGGTGTTGACATTTTATTCCTGTCTTCAACAGGACCCTTGAAAGATCATATCTACCTTCACCTGAATCATTTACCTCCTGAGGTCCTTAAGGAGAGACTTCCTGGTATTTCTGAAACCGCAGCCATTTTTGCTGGTGTTGATGTTACTAAGGAACCAATCCCTGTTTTACCAACTGTCCATTATAACATGGGTGGAATTCCCACAAATCACCATGGAGAGGTAGAATTGACAACATGATATGAGTGATTCATCAATAATCTACGGTTTCCTTTATAATATATTGTTTGTTCTTGTTAAGGTTGTTACCATCAAAGGCAATGATCCTGATGCTGTGATTCCTGGGCTATTTGCTGCTGGGGAAGCTGCCTGTGCATCTGTTCATGGTGCCAATCGTCTAGGAGCCAATTCGCTTCTTGACATTGTCGTATTTGGTCGGGCTTGTGCAAATAGGGTTGCAGAGATCCAAAGGCCAGGTGATCGGGAGTTCTTTGATCTGGTGATGATGTACCATATTATTTATGTATTACTTTTTTGAGATGCATTCACTTGTAATATTGCAGGAGCGGAACAAAAGCCACTAGAAAAGGATGCTGGTGAGAAAACCATCGCATGGTTGGACAAGCTCCGGAATTCAAATGGTTCCCTTCCCACATCCAAGATCCGGTTTAACATGCAAAGGATAATGCAAAACAATGCTGCTGTATTTCGGACTCAAGAAACATTGGAGGAAGGTATACGATGCTTCAGGGCCCTAGTTCTCCTGTTGCACTGGCAATTTATCTTAATGACATCAATTAAGTTGTCTTTATCTTTTACTGTTTGTTTGTTTAGGCTGTCAGTTGATTGATAAAGCCTGGGAGAGTTTCCATGATGTTAAGTTGAAGGACAGAAGCTTGATATGGTATTTTATTTAAAAGACACATAATGGTACTTGTGCATCACTTGGTGTAGCTTTGCCTGATTTCCCCGTTTGTTAACTTTCTTCTAGGAACTCAGACTTGATAGAGACCATTGAATTAGAGAATCTTTTGATTAACGCTTGTATAACTATGCACTCCGCTGAAGCAAGGAAAGAAAGTAGAGGAGCTCATGCACGTGAAGATTTTACAGTGAGTTCTAAAATTTAAACCCTTAGTTTAAACTTGTTATCTTATCTTATCTTATCTTATCTTTTCTTCTTCTTCTTATTATTATTATTGGGATGTGTGTTGTTTAAGATTCTCTCATCTTTCTGCACAACTGAATGTAATGGTCTGTCTTTGCAGACAAGAGATGATGAAAAATGGATGAAACATACACTAGGGTAAGCTTCCTCCTCATTACCTTTTCTAATGTTATCCAGTGGCCATCTATTGTGTACAGAGTTTTATATAAGTAATATCTGTTTAAGTTGAGAGACAGTAGAATCAAATGATATAAGTTTAGCCCCCTAAGAATGGTCTGAAGTTTGCTACCCCACATGCTAAGATAGGTCTGAAGTTTGCTATCCCACATGCTATCTGTTCATTGATGTCGTACTATCGATATCCCCCGTGCTACTGCGCTCGGTGTCCAAAAACAATCTAACAATCCAATGTCTTATGGGTTCCCCAAATTTTCTCCTGATATGTAGATGCATAATTATCCATGTCGGCGATTTTTATCTTCTGACAAACCAACATTTATGCACTCCATATATGTTCCTATGGTTTCTAAAGGGTGAATATTATACTTGGTAACAAGCTCTGAGCAGCTCTCACTTAGCATGAGCATAGGATGAGAAGTGAGGGAAGCGAAGTGGGATCTAGTGAGGGCAAATCTAATCCATGGGAAGCATTTTTTACATTGTGTAGTATGATGATATTTTCTGATGTACAAGTTGCTATAGTGAAAGAGCTTGTGTTTATAATAGTCATTATGTGGTGTGCAGATACTGGGAAAATGATAAAGTTCGATTGGACTACCGGCCAGTTCACATGAACACACTTGATGATGAAATTGAAACCTTTCCTCCAAAGGCTCGAGTGTACTAGTACGCTCTCGCTAAAATGTGAAAATTTGTGGCTTGAGAATTAATAGAGATCTCCACTAAAATTCAGCTTGCTGAATTAATAAAAAGGGCAAAAAAATTTTGGTAATAAGTGTAGCTAATCATCAGCCAATAAAAAATCTGGTTCAGGAAGAAATGTAGGTCTTGTATCTGAATCAGTAATGTAAACAGTATATTGTTCTTTACTTCATTTGAGTACATATTGGTTGATTGGCTTGCATGGATCTTTTATTCAGTGGATATTTAGTGAAGAATGAGGTGTGCTGATTTCGTTTCTGTTTTGGATGCTATCTGGTTATTATCGATGTACTTTTCATCTTCAATCTGTAATAAAGTTAAAGCTCGTTGCCTGCTCTGCCCATGAAACCAAATCATTTGTCTTTAATTTTTGGTGGGGTTATCGGTAAACAGATGGGGAAAATTGACAGATATGCGCCTTTTTAGCTGTTTATTTTTTGATTTTCATTTATGGTCAACTATCAGGGTTCACAGTTATAAAATCTCTAAATTAAACTCTCCTTCCCAAATTATACTATTTATGTGATGAATTAGAACACTAGAATATATTTTCATATCCCATGAATAGGATATATTCATGGATATACAGGGTAAAAATTATTTGATGGTATGCCATAGAACATTAGAATAAAATATGATGAATTAAAAAATTAGACTAAATTGTAATATATTTATTTAATATTTTTGAATAGAATATTGATACATTTCATTAGGAAAAGAGTGAAGTCAAGAGAACTGAGTTATGTTCCATTGAATATCAAGTAGCAGATTTCCTAATGAAAGGTCTATCAACTAACATATTTCAGTTAACTCGCCTGTTATTCAATTAGCAGATTTCTTAATGAAAGGTCTATCAACTAACATATTTCAGTTAACTCGCCTGTGCCTGTTATTCAATTAGCAGATTTCCTAATGAAAGGTCTATTAGGTCTATCAACTAACATATTTCAGGTGCATCAACATCTGCATGTCAAGAGTTACATCCAGTTTCTACATCCCAGTTTCTTAGTTTTCCCAGTTTCTTAGTTTTCTTAGTCAGAAGCTGTGTTTTGATTTCTAACAGTAACAGATTTCAGTTTCTTAGTTGGAAGCTGTGTTTTGATTTAAGAGTAGTTCAGGTTGGGATTTTGTTCAAGCTACATCTTTTCTCTTAGTCAGAAGCTGTGTTTTGATTTCTAACAGATTTCAGTTTCTTAGTCAGAAGCTGTGTTTTGATTTAAGAGTAGTTCAACTTGAGTTGGGACTGTGTTCAAGCTACAGTTTAGTGTAGTTCAACTTGAGTTGGGATTGTGTTCAAGCTATAGTTTCTTAGTCAGAAGCTGTGTTTTGATTTAGGAGTAGGGATTGTGTTCAAGCTACAACATCTTCTCTGAGTTACCTCCTGTGCAGATACATCTGCATGTCAACTTCAACTTGAGTTGGGATTGTGTTCAAGCTACAACATCTTCTTGAGTTGTGCATCTACATCTGCATGTCAAGAGTTACATCCCCTGCTGTCCATATCTACATCTGCATGTCAAGAGTTACATCCCCTTCATGTATATTGTTGCTGCATGAGAGTTACCTCCCCTGTGCATCTACATCTGCATGTCAAGAGTTTCAAACTTTCATGCTTGTTATTGGACATGAGCTCAAGCAACCATATTTAGACAACATAATTGGCTCAAGTAACCATATTAGATGTCAAAAGTTACATTCTTTTTAGAAAATTGAAAGTATGTCAAGAGTTACATTCTCTTTAGAAAATTGAAATTTCAAACTTTCATGCTTCTTACGGAACATGAGCTCAAGCAACCATATTTAGACATAATTGAAATTTCAAACCTTCATGCTCGTTATTGGACATGAGCTCAAGCAACCATATTTAGACATAATTGGCTCAAGTAACCATATTTGGAATGTAGTTCTGATCTACTATTTGCTACAATTTCTCAACTAGAGTTTTCTATCAAAAAGAGTTAGACATTTTGATCAAGAAGGTTACACTGAATATCTAGATATTTGTATAAGATTTATTTAGAGCAAATTTCTAGAACATGTTATCCAGATATGTCAACATTAATAAGTATTTCTAAGCCGGCCCATTTCGGTTTGTGCTAATTAAGTTTATTTTTAATACATTTTTTTATCAAAAATTATTATGTAAGGTTAAAGTTATGATACTACATAGATCCTACAATTTGCTTGACCTTACCCATGAGTTCATTTTTACATGTTCCAGTCAATCAATGTTCGCACTCACATTCTATTGAACGTGTTTATATTTTAATAAATATATTGTACCTTTTAGTTATATATATACATTATATTACACAGATATATAATACATTTTTAAATCTTTATATCATAATAATATAACCTTTATATTAATATAAATATATAAATAATATTACGTAAATATACAATTATATTAATATAAAGATTTAAGTAATATCACATACAAATATGTACAAATATGTGTTAAAATTGTTAAAATATTACATAAATTTTAAAATATTTGTGTATAAAATTTATATTAATATAAAATAAAAATTATATTAGTATAACAAAAAAATTTCTATTAAGAGTAAAAGTCGGCCAGTTAATTGAAAAAATAAATAAATCAATATATTAAAAAATCCAAATCTACCAAATTGCACCGATTTGATGTATGAGAGAGCTACTCAGGTGTATAAGGGTAGATATTGAAATCAAGGTGAAATATTAATTGAAACATAGATGTCTAATGTCTTGTATAGTTGGGGTTCAATTTGAATTACATGAATGTTCTATTACATTTTCTATTTTTAAAATAGTCATCAGACATCATATGTATTGAATAACATGGATTGTTAAATGTCAATATGTCATAAAATACATGAATAGCCATGGTTACAGACGTGGCAAGTTTGAAGCTGCATGAAGCACACGTGTAGGGATCCAGTTTCCACGTTTTGAATAGAAGCTTGGCATGCCATTTCATAAAGTCCATATATTTATCTAAAAAGAAAAAAGAAAAGGAAAAGAAGAAAGAAGAAATGGCATCAAAGCAGAAGGCAAGGTATGCATACACAGTTGTGTACGTAAAAGATGTGGCAAAATCTGTTGCGTTTTACGCCCAGGCCTTTGGGTATCATGTTCGCCGCCTCGATGATTCTCACAGGTAACTTTTATCTTTCTCTTTCTCCTCCTATTTCATAACACATATATTAGTACACAATTAATTGTGTAGATGGGGCGAGCTTGAAAGCGGGCAAACCACAATCGCGTTTACGCCCGCAAAGCAGCACGAAACGGACGATCTAACCGGGAGTGTGCAGATCCGCGAGAGAAACCCGGTTGAGGTTTGCTTTGATTATGAAGATATTGATGCTGCTTTTAAGGTATTCATCATCATCTATTGAATGCTTTTCTTCTAATTAACATCATTTCTTGTATTTAGAATTTCATATGTAGGTCAAAATTAAAACAAATTTCTCAAATGGAGAAGCTATTATTTGGCTGGAAAATCAAAACTTTTCGGGAAATTGATTCCTAACAAATTAAGTTGCATCTGATTAGATACCAAATTCGTGACTGGGTACATTAATCAAATGTGATTAATCTTTTCTCTCAAATTCAGCTGGCCATTTGAGCATTTTCAATCAAATCAATTAAGTTGGCTTTCATTTATCAAAACATCATCGTTTCCATTTGAGAACAGTCCAAATCCTATTTTTTGCTCAAAATTCTCCTTAATGTTGGAATTCTTTAGAATTAGAATACCAGAATTGCAAATAATTATAAAGAGGAGATGAAAATAAGATCATCTCATAGTTTCATATATATATATATATATATATATATATATATATATGATGAGAATTAATGTAACGGCGCAGAGGGCTGTCGAGAATGGGGCGGAGGCGGTGAGTGAGCCGGAGGATAAAGGGTGGGGGCAGAGAGTAGGGTACGTCAAAGATATTGATGGCATTGTGGTGAGGATGGGAAGCCACGTCAGATCCTAGCTGGATAAGATCAATGATATATGTCATTGCCCAAAATATTATTCATGGAGGTTTGATCTGATATTCCTAAAGATGAATTGCCTTTCTGGTTTGCTCTTTGTTCTAGCTCATGTATTTTCCAACTTTGACTACCTAATTATGTGCACACTAAGACATCTATTAATTCCATATTTGCATTTTGCATAAATATATGAATAAATTAGTATATACTTCCTACTAACAAATATATACTTGTGACCTAGTTGTTACACAAAAGTGACTCGCTATGTTCATGCATTTACTTCTTTGTTGATTTAAGTATTGCATCTTAGTATTATTTCACATCAAGGTAAACCAAATTGATATGGGTTATGTGTAGAGATCGCTTTGAAATTTGTTTGAATTCTTAGCCCTTTCCATTTAATGAAACAAAGACTAAGTTATAAAATCTAAATCTACATTTTGCGTCGATGAATTTACTATATTTATTATTTCAAAATTAATGTTGAACGATTGAGATATTAATACTTAAACGGACAATTTGAAATATAGAAAATTGATGTTATAATGAGAAAAATAGAAAAAATCATGTCATAAATTTTGGTGTGTACGTAGATAAAAATTGGAATTTTGAGAAAAATAAGATGAAAATTCAGTAATTTCAGTGTTTACGTAGAAAAAAATCGAAATTTTGAGATGAATGGGATGAAAATCCAGCGTCAATGTAGACCAAAATTGAAAATTTGGGAATAATCGGATGGAAATTGGAACAAAAGTAATAGTAAGTGGATCAAAGTTGCACTGCATAAAATTTGAGGTAGAAAAGTGAACAATATGTCTAAAGCTATAGGATGAGAATATGTAATTTTTTCCTTTCAACTTATTGTCATGGTAAATTTGTAATCTTGAATTAAAGAGGGTAACATTATATTTAGATATATAAAAAATATATTTTAATTCTGAATTTCGGGGTACAATGTACGCCTCATGTCCTCGTGCTGCATTTGTCGGTGCCTGTAAATTCATACGATCGATACCAAAAACATATCTTGTAGCAGTAGCAAATGGCTTTCACCAAGGGTCCCAAGTTGGCTATAATGAAACGTTCATCTCGGTAGTCAAATATGTCACCATTCAAGTTGTTTCATTCCTTGTTCCTACACATTATAGTGGCCTTCATCAACTAGGTATATGTAAGACTTTTCTTTATGGAGAAAACTTAATGCAATGTTGGGAAATTTATGTTTAGATTTTGATGAAACATAACATGTACTTAATAGGAAATTGGAGTACTAAATTTTATATGATATTTAAATGAAATTAGACTAGATCTTGAGTTGATAATATAAGATGAAGAATGGAGAAGAGCAAGTGAAGACCTGCTGCAAGTAGTGAAAGAACAACTGCTGCAAGCTAGAAGATAATATAACGTCTTGTAAGCAGTAAATTACAATAGGAGAAACTGTAAGCTAAGGTTACTTGCTGCAAGAAGATTAGGTTGTAGAGATTAAAAGCTGCATTCGTTAAAAGTGAAGAGACAAGATAAAACATTGAGACTTCAAAGTAATGCAACACCACGAAAATTTATATCAGTTTAGATTAGGTTGTAGAGATTAAAAGCTGCATTCGTTAAAAGTGAAGAGACAAGATAAAACATTGAGACTTCAAAGTAATGCAACACCACGAAAATTTATATCAGTTTGAGGATAATCACTTTAATGAATCAAAAATTAGCCAGTAGAGATAAGTTAAAAAGATGTAGCACAGAGTCAATGCAATTTTTTTAATATATCTAAACTTTTCTTAAATATGTTCTCACTATGGTTTAGAAAGATTTATGGTTTAGAAAGATTTAAGAAGAAGAAAAAGAAATGTTTTGTAGAATAGAAAATAAATATTGGGTTTCTTTTAACAATTAATAAGAAATATTAATAATTGAGATAATTTTTAAAAAATAATATTTTAATCTTTTCAACAATGTTTATTTTTGTCTAATGAATTATGGGGTGTACTGTAAGGGAATTTGTGGGGTGATTTCAAAATTACCTCTTCTCTACCGTGCAAGATGTAACATGTTTATTGTTTCTACTTTGAAAGTTTCAAAATAATTTTTAGAGATCTCATAATTGTATGAAATTTTAATATGTTATAAGTTACTATTTGTTTGAAATTCTGTAAAACATTCATACTAATCTGAGCCGTACTTTATTTAATTTGGTTTTTATATTCATGCTTTGCAAAATTTAAGATGTCTATTGTTACTGACCAGGCTGTGTAATGTTGTGTTTTTAATCTACAGTAAAAAGTTCATTTAAATCCGAGTTGGACTTTATTTAAAATAAATTTTCTATTCATTCATTGAAAGATTAAAGATTTTCATTGTTACTGATTTATGAATTTAGAACTATAGCTAAAGATATTCATATGAATGAAATTTCGTATATGTTTGTATATTAATATGTCAGAAGTTTCAATATTTTTTTTTTATATTTATCAAGATATTAAATTTATTTTGTAGCACTGTAGAATTTACCATTTATGCAATTTAAGTTTCAAAAATTAGAAACTCATATCTATAATACTTGGTTGGAATTTTATGAAATTTACAAATGTGACTTATTTCACAGTGTAGATTCTACGTTTAAAATTAAGGATTGTTAGATTTTATATTTCTTCAGAATTATTTCAATCGCTATTGTGCAGTGAATAAATATGACTAACTAGAAGTTTCTAAAAATCTTTTCGTCTAATTCATTTTTTTTGTTTTCAAAGTTCAAGAAATTATTATTCATCCTCTAATGAGTTCTAAAACATCTTTTTAGTATCTAACCATGTTAAATTTCCTTCTCGTCAAAAATCTTACATTTGATTGCAAACTTAACTTATTTAATTTCCATTTCTTTTAGTTACTTCTTTTAATATTAATTAAAAATTACGAAGAAAATAGTATCAATCTAGTTCCTAAATTTATGTATTTAGATAATGAGGATTACAAGACACATGAAATAGTCATAGTAATAGGAGACAAAGAAACAAGGATTTTGATCAGCAGACTTCCATCCATTACATCAATGCTTCAAGGTTTTCAATTTTTTTTGAGTTGAGGATTTTGATCAGCAGACTTCCATCCATTACATCAATGCTTCAAGGTTTTCAATTTTTTTGAGTTGGAGATTTCTAACTCTTGTTTGTCCTTATTAAATGCTTTGTGTGAATGTTATTGATAAATTGATGCAATGTATTTTAAAGAAATGATTTTATGAAAACGTGAAAAGAAAATTTATGATCTATACATGAGATTTGGAACTATCCAAGGGCCATCAAATATATCCACGGGTCATGAGTTGGCCCTCGAGTTTGCCAATCGTACTCAAAACTAGTCAGAGGCCATTAAAAGTACATAAGACAAAAGTAGGTCATCGGGTTTGCCGAGCCTAAAGCCATTCCATTAGTTGGAAAGGTCAATCCCAAGATGATAAATATTTTTATGCATGTTTCTTTTTTCTCTGATAGATGGTCAGAACTTCATCTGGGTTCGAATCCTACCGAGAGGTCCACTAGAGATCAGAAATTGTTGAAGAAACAACAAGATCTTTCTTTTGTCCCTTCCAGGCGATCGGAAAAGAAAGAACTGGTTAATATATTCAAGATAATTACATATTTACAAAATACTGTCTCAATTCATCCTATTTCATCAGATTCGGGGTGTTGATGTTTGTCTTGTATTTAATTTTGAAAAACATGTCCCCACTATCCTTATTGTTTTACTCATCCCATATATATAATCTTAACTCTTTAGAAAAAAATTGTTTTGATGTGGAGTGAGATGGATGTGCGGTAGTTGGTGTAATAAAGTTTATTTAATTTATTCCTCTTAATTTTATGAAAAAAAAGGTTTCATGTTTGTTTATTAGGATTTATTTAGGCATTAGTTTATTTTGAGAAAGATTAACTAATTAATTTTATTCATCGTTAAGTCTTTCACGAAATTTCTAATTATTCCATGAATGATTTTCCACAACACATTCACGAAATTTAATTTATAAAAGTTTTGATTTGAATTTAAAAAAAAATTATTCACTATTTTCCTTGCGTAAATGAAATCTTTTTTGAGTTACCGCTCCCACATCTTTTCAAACATTTCCAGAATGTTATTAGACTTGACCCAATATTTTTTATCATTAGTATTCATTTCTCATTTATATTTGAAGGAAAAAAAATAGAGGGAAGCAGTTCCTGCCAAAAGTCCGACCCACTTAGACTCTTCCTCTCGCGGGCTTCTAATAACTCAATCCAACCTAACAGATTTAACTGTTTTGACAAATGATCTAGTTATCTATGATAGAAAGTAAATCTGTTTTGAAAACTGATCTAATTATCTATAATAGAAAGTGCTATATAGCTTCGTATATGAAATAATTATTCACTATAAAACTAATCACTGCTTCTACAAAATTTAATTTCTTTTGAAACCACAAATTTCCTATGAACATCTACTGCTTCGTATGTGTTATGTAAAATTCATGATATTAATCAATACTTGTATTTATTAAATTTTAAACTTCAAAAGTTTATTTACAAATAATAATTTCAATTTTTTATGTTTATATTAAACGTGTGAGAGACGGGCTTAGCGCTTAACAATTAATAACTAAATTTAATAAAAGACAAACAAGTCAATTTATGAAATTCTGTAATCTTTGTAATTTTTTTGAAAACAACTTTTCTTACGAGATGGATTGAGTAAAGACTCATAGAGAATCCCCATTATCTTCATTAATTAGCACTTCGATCAAGAAAATCATGAAGAGATGATGTACATATGTACTACAAAGAGAGCCCAAATCGTTTGAGCAAAACAAGTTATGTTGATCACATTTTAATTACAATCTACGTTATTAATTAATTAACACTAGATACATACACGTACACCTAACCACAAAGGACACACACTAAAATAAAAAATAAAAAGATTAATTTACAATAGCCACTACCCCCAACCCACCTACCCCTAAAAGATGAACACTACATCCCCAAAATTAGCAAGCTAATCAACTTAATTACATATAACTATAGATATTATCATCCCATCCCAAGCAATGAGCATAATTATTCTCTGGCATGTAAAATACATTTGGTAATCCTTCCATTCCCAATTCACCAAGAAAAGGTGGGTCCATGTTAGTATCCATTGACAAGGATGAACTTGGGCTGTTGCTTGTGAAACCATCACCACGCTCCAATAGCCTTTGTATTTCTTTTTCTGCTTCATTTAGTTGTTCCTTGATGTTTATAAGCTGCAAAAATGTTGGTACAATTCAAATTGTTAAATCAAATATAAAAGTATTCTTTCATTTAATAATGTAAAAGTGAAGATTTTTATGAGCAAAGATATAACCAGATGCAGTATCTATCGTATAAGTCTTAGAAAACATGACTGATTTGATTTATTGGAAACCCAATATGCACATCTAAAGATTAGTGGAAGTGTTTATGCCTATATCTGTTATTTTAAGATTTAGCCTTTCGAGAGAGACAAAATGATAATAAAAGGCCACCATTAATACATACACAAATATAATATAATGTGCGGTAATTAATCGTACAGAGTAAATTACAGTTTATGATCGGAACTATTTTTTTAATTATACCTTCCAATATAAACTACACTTTTGGTGATATTATCCTACAGTACAAATTATTACAGAAAATCAGTTGCAGCAGATAAGAATATGAGAGCTAGGTGAAATGGCGAAATGGTAATAAAGAGTGAGAGAGAGATAGTGAGACGTAAGTATAGGCATGTGCAGATCCAGCTTAAACAAGTATGTACGGAGTATGAGAAGAAGATAGAGAGCATATATAGTACATTTTTGCAGACTTTTAGGGTGCCACTCTCTCTCATTTCTGACTAATTTCCACTGGCTGCCACTCCTTTCACAGACATCACTCTTTTTAAGTTCATGCATCTATTAATCTTTACATTTTCTCTTTCTTTTTAATTTTTTCTTCAACATCATCCATTCAAATAGTCTCACACCGAAACTCAAGCGTGAAACTCAGTGATCTACAACATTAAAATCATGGGTTTTGCTAATAAACATACAAGAAGCAAGTATAAACAAACACCTTAACAACAATACTCAAAATTAAACGCTTGTTGAGAGAGAGAGAGAGAGAGCACAGACCTCAGTCTCAAGGCGGCATTTCTCAACAATGGTGGACTCATGTTGAGACCTGAGCTTAGAGTACTCCTCCTCAAGCTTCTTGGTCTTCCACCTGGCCCTTCTGTTCTGAAACCAGACAGCCACCTGACGAGGGTCCATCTGTAGCTCCGCCGCCAGCAGCTCCTTCCTCTCCGACTCCAATTTATGCTCACTTCCAAAGCTCTTCTCCAGCATATTCACCTGCTCTTCACTCAGCTTCCTCTTCCTCATCATATCTCCACCACCCTCTTCACCTTTGTTCTTCCTCCGCCGCCGCCGCCCCTTCACCTTCTCCGCCGCCCCTCCTACACATTTATACAAACACTTTTAATGCATTATAACTTAACCTTCTTATTATAAAACCTGCAATATATATGTCTTACCTTGTACTTCTTCTACCAATTGGGTGATTATCCCATCCGGATAGTACTGAGAGATTAGCATCATTTGGTCATGATCATCTACATGAGGGTTCATCATAGCTTTGCTTGTGGTTTTTTACTTTGTTGTGTGGATAGGATTGAATATGGCTATATATATACAATGTTACAGGAGTTTTACAAAGGGAAGGAAGTGAGCTGTTAGAGCTTCGCTCTAGAGTACAAGTTTAGCAAATGATGGACTTTATTTATAAAGCTGGATAATTGTAATGGGTCTTGGTCTTCATGGAATTTTCCATATTGCCCTTAGTCTACATTATTAGTTATTATAACATAAAAGGGTGTCTGTGACCTTATAAGTTTCTCGAAGTATCTTTAATGTTTTTATGTAAAATTCATCATTTAATTACACAATTGTCGTTACCTACTAATATCTCATAAGTTACATCTTATTAATCCATAAAATTCAACAACTTAATTTCGAAATAAGATCCATAATACATTTAAAAATATTACATAACATGTAAGAATTTATAAAATATTTAAATTAACTTTGCCAAACACCATATAATTACTATACTTACTTTTGTATAAAAGATTGTTAAAATAAATCATTATTTAAGTAAACAAATAAGATTTTTTATTTCAACTTGTGTTTCATTTTATATTTTAAAATAATCATGTATACTTCATGTAAATAAATTAATATGAAAAATTAATATGTGGTGTGTAATTAAATAATGAAATGCAAGATAAACATGAAATATAACTGATGCATGGTTTGAAATCATTTTAATATAAAGCTGAAATGAATTTGATTGGAAAGAAATTAAACCATGAAAAAAATCATAGGAGCTCACATTAAAAATGAAGAGTAATATATTGTGGAGATTTGACCAACCTATTCATAATCACATGGACTGAACATGAACAACATGATAGAATTACATTTGTACTAGATACATGGAGAATATTTGGATATGAGCAGTATATTTGTTGAAGAACCCCGTTGGATTAGGTTTTGCCAAATTGGGAAATCCTATTGAATTAAGGCATGAAGATTTGATCATATGGCGAAACGTAATCCAATTAATAGGGTGTGTGTGGCAATTTCTAGATAGCTTTATCCAAAAACATAGGATATATTGTATAAATTTGATATATACTCTCTCAATCTCAATTAACCTTCATTTTTAAGAAGTCAAATTTGGTTTTCGATTATTTGTAAGATTTGATTTATATCATCAAATTATCTCTATTAATATTCCTAGTTAAAATTTAAGAATTTGATATCAACGTTACACCTTTATAACTCCAAAATTTTAATTTGTCTTTGTTCTCATTTACAGCCAAAAGTCCATTTTTATCTGATCATTTCTTAACCACCATATATGTGTAGTTCTTTCAAACCCAATATAAGATTTTCTTTATATCCTTCTTCGAGAAGTTTTAAATCTTCTTATGTAATTATAATCAAATGAAGTGAGACGAAAAAGTAAAAATAAATAAATAAATAAAAAATTCCAGTTAGATTCTTCAAATTCCTCTGAAATGGGAAAAAAAAAGTTGAAGAACAAGAAAATTGTGTTGATAATTATGTTGAATTAATAAATATATTAAACATAAGAATCTACAGCCATGGAATTAATAAATAATAATAATAATAATAATAATAATAATAATAATAATAATAATAATTATTATTATTATTATTATTATTATTATTATTATTATTATTATTATTATTATTATTATTATTATTATTATTATTACTATCATCACCATCTTAAAACCTCTTTTTTCTATAACTAAATTTATACTTCATTAAAATAGTTTTGTCATTTTATTTAAATACATAGTTTTACTGTATACTTACAAAATATATCATTTAAATGCATATATAGATGTATGCATACATACATATTGTATAAAATAAATTGATTTCAATTATAGAAATTCTTTGTAATACTTTATGTAATGACAACACATGTAACAACATCAAACTATAGTACCTATTCATGTTACATAAAGCAATTTATATTCTAGTATGGAATGATGTTTGGTGCTTGTGAAATTAAAGAATAACAAATTTGTGGTTGGGGTTGTAAACAAAAAGAAAAGAAAAGGCACATATTTGTTTATAAAGTGGAGAATTAAGTGTGTGATGGCTTTGAAGAGAGATTATGAATCTGGTCACCCTAGGAACCAACCTTGCCTCATGTTTACAAGTAGTAAGATAGAGAAAATTATAAATTTTAGGACATTATTAATTTTTAATCATATATCATATAATGATATTACAGTTTTAAATTCTAATATTGGCACATTATCTTTTCAATTTGGATGATTCTAAAACAATTCACTCGAAATTCAATAAAATGGAGCTCAAATTGCGTGTGTAGTGGATGTGTCTCCTCAAATGCAACATTATCTTTTTAATTTGAGCGATTTTAGGAAAATTAACCCGAAATTCAATTAAATGAGACCAAAATTGTATGTGCAGTGCATGTGCCTTCTCAAATCTAGGGTATTTTCGATTAAAATTGATTCTTGCTCAAATCGAGATTGAATCAAAGTGATTTCTCCAAATGAATTTGTATATATTATATACATTGTAAAAATTTCGTTAGTGTTCCATCGAAATTTCAGTATATTTCAATTTTGGTGAAATTATAGTAGAAAATGTTTAAAAATATCAAAATTTTGATGAAATTTCAGTAAATTTCGTTTTGATTTCAGTAAAATCTTAGTTTTTTTTATCCAAATCATTATAATAGAATTTTATAATTTATTACACAAATTTTTAAGCAAAAAAAATATTTTGTCCCCAAATAATATGCACATTATAATTGCAACATGTATATTAGTTGGTACTAATATTGTCTAAATCAAGATGATGAAGTACCAAGTTATTCATTTATATATATTCATTTTGATATTAGTAACAATGATTCAATTAATTTAAATTTCTCATGTTATTATATCACAACATTTATGTAATAGTTAATTCATATATTTGTTGTAAATATGTCATTTTATTTGATATTTTAAATTTTATATATATATATATATATATTAATATTAGTTATAATATTTTGTATAATACGATGTTCAAGTTCCCAGGAAATTAACCTTACTATCAGGTTATTCAAACAGCTCGGTAAATTACATAATAATAATTTAGAGGTGTCAGATTGTTAACCTCAATAAGTTAGAATTAACTTTACAATTAAATTTATTAAGAAAATAATGAGAATTTTTCTGAAACTACACTTCAAAAATCAATACTCCATTAATTAAGGAACAACATTATTTATCTTTTCGTGTCTTTTCAGTCGGATTTGAACATTTTCAATAAACTTTGGTGATGTCATTTGGTAGATATAATGTAACTACATTAAATAGTTTGAGAAATAAGAGATTAAATAATACTTGAAATATATATATTGGTACAATTTACAAATATATATCCACCACTTACCAAACAAACAAGACCCCATTTGGGGTTTGATTGGATGAAATGGATGAGAACGAACAATGTAGGGCTCTTTATTTTATCTTGTTAGCATGTGATGAACTAATCCATGTATGAATTTGATGTTACTTTGTACGTCTCTGACTGTGACATTTGATACCCAAAACATTAGGATAAAGTTTGCGATAATAACTGGATCTAAGTACTCTTTAGACTTTATAAAAAGTGACAGATCATGCCTTTTAAAGAATTTTTAGCCATTGCCAAATGAACTCTAATAATTAAAATAACTCATACTTTTGATGTTAGGCTTGCTTGAATTTTATTTAATCGCCACAAATTATGTCTCAAATTGTTTATTTTGGTTATAAGTTTAACTACAAAAGATTTGTGAATTAGAGTCCAAATTTAGTGGGGATAAGTTTTCCTATTCATTCACTAAATGGTGATAGAATAAAAATAGAATAATGATAGAAAATGAAATAAAAAATTATATGATATTATGGAACGAAGACTATCTTCAACACTTACACATCATTTTAATATAGATTTTACACTATTTTAGTGTAAAATCTACAACTCATCTCGCATTTTGAAATACTTTTTGTACTAAAAATGAATATTTTCTATTATTATTTTTTGTTTTTTTTTTTGGGTCATATATTTACTAATACTCATCATTATTGTTAATTAATTGAATTTTGGTCTTTTTATTTATTTTTATGTAATGTTATTGGGATTTTTTATTGTGTAGCAGTTTAAATTTTATGGTATATTTGAATATTCATAATTTTGTTGTTATAACATATCATATTATTTAACATTTTAATTACATATAATTAAAATAACTTTAATAGTAATTTTTTTATAGATTAATTGTGAAACGAACAATTTTATAACCTTTATAACATTAAAAAGTTAGTATAAAAAAAGATGAAAAAAGAAAAGAAACAAAGAAAAAAAAAATAACGCGTTTTTTGACCTAAGCCACATTAGGCGTAAATCATGAGGTTGGTAAAAAAATATAAATTTTGAGTTATAATTAATATAAATTATTCTAATGTGAAACATATTGTTGAAACATATTTGATGTATAAGGATAAAGAGAAGAGCGGTCATCGACAAGATTTGAAATAGATGTGATTTGATTTGAGGTCCGCTTTGGCAGATTTTTTTTTGTTTTTTTTGTTTTCTTCTTTATTGTGTTAATTTCCCTTTTTTAGTTTTATTTCCTTTTAAATTAGGGTTCATTTTTGCACATACAAATAGGACCCTAGTTATTTTGAGAGTATTACAGTACAATTTGACTTAATAAAATCTATTTTTTTATCTTTTGTCACATTCATTAGTAAACCTAGGAAGACATGGTTGATCAGTCGAGATTAATCCACTTTTGTAGTTTAACAAACGTTAGTGGCATATTTTACTTATTTTTCTTGCTGGCCATCCTCTTTATTTGCTCACTCTGGTTGTAACTTGTTAGAACTTGTAACGTGTCATTTACCTACTTTATTACTATTAGAACTTGTAGTTAGGGGTGGAGATCGGACGGATCGAATCGAAAATAGGATGTTTCGGAAAAATTCCAAAAAATTTTGAAAATGAAAAACCAATTCCAATTTCCATCCAAAAATTTTGGGAAATGTGAAATCCAATCCGATTTCGGAAATTTCGGAATTTTTCGGAATTTTTTTCGAAAATTTTCGGAAATTTTCGAAATTTTTTTGGGAAATTTTCGGAAAATTTTCGGAAATTTTCGAAATTTTTTTCGAAATTTTCAAAAATTAAAAAATTTAGAAATTTTCGGAATTAATTAGTTGGAGTATTAGCTATATAGCATTTTCTAATATTCTAAGAAATAATACGACTTCGAATCTGATATTCCAAGCATTTAACATCAATATAATATCTACCAAAGATATGAGAGATTAATTATTATGCTCATGTACAATATTCATATAAAACACACGATAGCAATACACAAAAATGCAGCCCTGTTAGTAGTAAAAGTTAACAAATCATACTAAGAATCATTGACAGTAGATAAATACATATTCATATAAATTTTTATAGTTTTTGAGTCATATTTTATATTTAATATATACTATAGTATACTATAATATAAAATAAAACTATAAAATTTATATGAATAGTATATATTAATAGTATAAAATAAAACCATAAAACTATATTATAAACTATATTATCATTTTGTAAGTAATTATACTTATTAATTCATATTTATTAAGTTATTTTTCTTTTAGGAAGCTCAACTCAAATGAATATTTGAATCTATATTATGATTTATGATAATGCTTTGTTCGAAATTCTTCGATATTTAAAATACTTGTTTTATAATTTGTATAATTTTCTTTGTCATTATTCCTATTATATAACATGTTATCATTTTTAATGAAATTTATAATATATTTACCTTTGAAATAAGATATTCACTTTTTATTTTATATAATATATAATATATAGTATATAATATATGGTATATAGTATAAAGTATTCTTTTATAATATATAGTATAAAGTATATAGTATATAGTATGCAGTATATAATATAGTATAATTCTAAAACTACAGTATAAACTATAGTATATAGTATAAAATAAAATTATAGTATAAACTGTACTATATACATATAGTATATATTATATATAGCATAAAGTATATAAAATATATTATATAGAATATAGTATTATAAAGTATACTATAATATGTATATTTATATTTACATTTAGTAAAAGTATATAAAATATATTATATTATATATAGTATATTATTGTATATAGTATTCTTCTATAGAAAATAGTATATAGTATAAAATGTTTGAATTATTTTCAACAATTACTATTGGTCTTGTGTTTGATTCTCAAATGCCTCTACTAACTACATTTTTGAGTGTGAGAGGTCTTGTGTTCGATTCTCAAATGCCTCTACTAACTACATTTTATAAATTTTCGGAAATTTCGGATGAATTTCGGAAATCGGATCGGAATTTCGGATCGGATCGGAAATCGGAATTTCCAAAAATTGAATTTCGGAAATATTTCGGATCGAATTTTGGAATTTTCAAAAATTTCAAAACTAATTCCGATTTCCATCCGAAATTTTTCGGAAAAATTGGAATTCGGATTTTCGGATTTCGGATTAAAAATATTCGTTCCAAAATCGGAAAATTTCGGATCGGATTCAGCGGATATCGAAAATTTCCGTTCCAATCTCCACCCCTACTTGTAGTGTAACATGTCATTTACCTACTTTATTACTATTACATTTTTGGGAAAGTGATTTAATATTTGATCAATAAATCTATGGATTCTTTGAGGTGAAAAGGAATCAAGAATATGTCAATTGACAACAAAAAAGAACATTTTATGAATAATAAGTTTTTTTTTTCACTTATATTAAGAAATGATAGTTAATTTATTTTTTCAACTATGTTCTTCTATTACTTGACTTAGTCTATGCGCATTACTACTCGTTTAACCTCATTTGAATTTTTTTTTCCTCAAAGTTTTTGTTATAAATTAACCAACATTAAAATTGGACAAAAAAACTCATTATAATAAATCTTATATGTTTATAATAAGTTAAGGAATATCTTAGAATTTTATGGCGTGTAATATATATGGAAGAGATTACATACAATAAGTTGAAAATGAAGAAACCCTTTTTTTGGGTAATATTGATTACGGTTCACATGAAAGAAAAAAAACTAATCATTACTAAAAATTAAAAGTAATGTCATTTTAATCCTAAAATAAGTGTAATTACAGAAGTTCAAGGAACATTTACTCATATTTTACCAAACTTGTCATTATTACAACTTTCAATTAATAAATGAGATACAAAATGATTATTAGAAATCTCTATAATAATTATACCAATAAAGATAAGTCAATGTTTTTGTTAACTTACTCAATTATTAAACAAATTTTAAAATGATATTTATTTGACAAACGGAGTAGTAATTAATAGCTTGTATTTTGCACAAACATTTATAAAATAGGGGGGAAATGACCTCTAAAGCACGATTGAACGACACAAGAAGATGATGCTATTAATGCTAAAGACTAACAGTAAAGATTTGAATGCTAGTGATAACAAATATACATTCTTATAAGGTAAAACATTATTAATTATTTTAATTGGCTCAATCTCAAAATCAAATTATCGAAACATATTTCATGATTTACTTGATTGCAACTTTCAGAGACTTGTCAAGTGAGGTTATTAAAAAAAGATTAAAAAAAAAAAAAGAAACATGAAATTCCGCGTGAAAAATAAGGTGCATTCCTAAGTGAGGTTCAAGTGATTAGGTAGTGTGTAAGTACGTGGCACTCTGCTTTTCATAAAAAAATTCACTACATGCGTGGCTCGAGATAAGTGAATAGTAGCTACTAGAAACACTTTCCGCTTTTTACGATCCATAATTAAAGTTCTAACCATTTCTTCTTTCCATTTTTCTTCTTTTCCATTACTCTCTCTCTCTCTCTCTCTCTCTCTCTCTCTCTCTCTCTCTCTCTCTCTCTCTCTCTCTCTCTCTCTCTCTCTCTCTCTCTCTTTCTCTCTCTCTCTCTCTCTCTCTCCTCTAATTTGGAACTTATTTAATCATAACATTTTATTAATTTCACAATATATTCTAGTTAGTTTGCTTTATGAAATAGCATTTTCAAATTATTCATACTTAAAAGTCGAAGCATAGATTTTAACTTTAATAAGACAGTTCATATGCACCCTTCATCATAACTTACAGATTAAAAAATAAATACCAAAAAAAAAGTTATTTATGATGAGATTTTTTTCCGAAAAAAAAAAGATTGAGTATTATAATTTGTTTTAACCCAAAAGCTAAGCTTTATTCATACTTAACTCAGTATTTTGATTATTGACGCAGCACTAGTAATAGTATATCTTTGTCCAACACCGTTTTTTTTACCTTCTTGAAATCATTGCTTAATATAGATATTTAATTTGTCAATAAAAGACTGAATAATAAATTGAAGCAATATTCCCAAGAAAACTTTACAAATTAGTATGAGAGGACCCAAAAGGAATACATAAGCTGTGACGTCATGCATTGGGTTCAGAGAAGATAGGGCGGTAGGGTATATCTAGTCCATATAAACAACCATAATAAAATTACTTTGCAAGTCAATGTTACATTTGATTGGAAGTCCTTTTTTTTTTTTTTTAACTTTCTAGAAGCCACACACTTAATTTCTAGCATCTATATTATCCTATTAATTTTCTTCTACGCAATGCATTTGTTTTTTCCATTTGTAAATAATATCCCTCAATTTCAAAATAAATAATAGTTTAGTAAAAATATTTGTTTTAAAATAAATGTTATTGTATGATTCAAGATATATCTACCAATAATATACCATTTACTCATACCATATTAAAGAGAATTGTTAAAGAAAAGGTTTAGTTATACTTAAACATGATAAATTAGACTATTTATTGTCTTTTTTAATTTATGTGAAAAATATAAAACAACATTTATTTTAAAACAGAGAAAATACTATCTTTTGTAAATGAATAATGCGATTTTTTTAAGGATAAGTTGAGTCGTCATTTTGTGATGAATTTGATATTTATAACATTATTTTGAGTTATTTTAAAAATAATTATCCATCTCAAATCAAAGTCCAAGTTCAACTTTAATGTGGTTTTTACGATGCCAACTCTTATTTGAAAAGAGAAAAAAAGAAAAACAAAATTAGAGAATGAGTTTGCAAGAGCCCATTTTGTTTCATTTTAGTTTCATTTAGTATTTTTATGGTGTAAAAGTGTATTCTAAGATATAAATATAAGTTATTTCAATTCATATGCCTAATGTATATATTTATTTAGCAAATAAATTGATATTTATTTAGCAAATAAATTGAAATTTATTTAAAATAAGCTGGGCCTTAAATCTCATTTTAAGAATTTCTAAGTTCTATCTTTAAGAAAAATAAAAATCACTATTCATTTTCTACAAATTAACATGAATCTCTTTCAAAGGAAAAAAAAATCATTCGTTAGTTAGAATTGTCATCGCGCATTCTCCAATTTAATGCTCTAGTTTATTAAATAAGCTAGTAAATCATTTAACACCATATAATCATAAACTATCATACAACATTAAATTCATTCTTATACAAAATATGAAAACAAATTATAAATCTTAATAGTCCAATGAGCATAAAGCCACACAAATACATAGCCAATCGAAATGGGATCACCTTGGATGTTGCGTATAAAAGCAGTCAACTTTAATTTGTCTATGCTTCTCCAATTGGTTTGGCCACTTTGTTTCGACATGACGCAATTTCAGGGCCTCAAATTTTCAAAGGAAAATATAATTTTAGTAATTTCCGTTGTTGTTTTATTCTGTCTGATAAGTGGGATGAGAAGTCACTTTCAACCTTTTTTGTCGACATTATTTTTATATATTTTTGTATTGATGTTGTGCAATCAATATAAGTATATAACACAAGAAAAACCTTTTTTATTCCGAGGAATTTAGAGAATATTTTACGGGACAAAAGGGTCATGCCTTTTTATTCCAGTCCGTACTAGATCAGCCACCATTAATTATGGATTATGTTTGGTAAAAGTAGAAATTGACATAATCACGGGCGTTTACTAAGTACACACCACTAACAATTCACAACATGTGTACATTTACAATGTGGAATATGAATTTACTTATCTCAAAGTCCTATAATTGCATTATGTAATTAGTTATGAGTGTTTTCAATTTTGACTTATAATAATGATATAATCAACACAATAGAATTAAAGTTATTATAAACGTGTTGCTTGGAGTGTTGCAGAAGATATTAGAGTCCATTTGGATTGATGGATTTGAAGAGAAATTTGAAATTCATGATAGTCAATTGATCGATGATGTTTGGATGGACGTGAATTTCAAATCAATCACTTTCATTTTGACTTAATTTTGAAGTCATTTTGATAGATTTCAAATCCACTTCAACTTAAGTAGATTTAAAATACTAAATAAAAAATGTAGTAAATTTCATAGACATCCTGACTAACATTTCTAAACTTGAACATAAACAATGGACATAAAATAGTGTAACGTTTAAGGTTAAAGTTTAGTAGAGACCCTTTCTTTCTGCAAGGCAAAACTAGTGTTCTCAAAGATAAATGAATTTTTTTCTATTAAGTAGTAAGTTAGTAACGCTAATCCATGTAACATCCAAGAGTTACAACACTTTAATATGTAGATATAATGACTAGATGTTATAACGCATTTTATGTTCATTACTTTAGGACTTACAACGTATTCAGATGTCTCATTTACCAAATTCATGTGAGTCTTACATATCCCCTAATATAATTGCCCATTTTATGTTGCCAACTTGACGTGTCAATTTTCCTAACTAAAATTTGATATTGAGAAATTAAATGCATAGTGATCATCTAATCATTTGAGAAGTTAAATTAATGCACTGTGATCATCTACTTAGAATGTAGATGAATTGTGTAATATTTAATTCCTAAAAAATTAAATATTTAGCAATCGAAAGTTCAGTCAAACTCAGGATAAACAACCACATTACCAAACCTAAATTTTAAAAATCCCCCATATGTGTCGAAATTGATGCATATAATAGAACACAAATAAATAACCCACTACTTGAGAAAAGTTACTATACCGAGAAGGTAGTTTGTAGCTTTACACTCTCTATGGTCTAGATCGTTTGATATATTGATTGTTTTATGGATGATGTTTTAAACTATTCCACTATGGTGCATCTCAAGTCAAGAACATTGACCCAATAAGGTCTCAAAACCTCCCGATATTTTCACATTTCTATTTGTTTTGATCATGAATAACTATTTTGATTCATAAGTGTTAGTACCTTTTAAGCACCCTCACTTTCCACTTCTCACTTACATAAGCAATCACATATCCAGAGTATTCTGGCATACTCTTCCTCAATAATGTTTTAAAAATCATTAAAAGACAAGACTTAACACAACCACAATCTTGCAAGTTTCAATCAGATTTGTCAAGCTATCTTTTGTGTTCTACATAGTAGTTTGAAAATCACAATGAATCATCACTGCATATATATGCAAATTCCAGCATGTACAAAATATCTTCAAGGAAGTTGTGTAGTCATTCCATTAATTCACTGGCTTTATCCAAGACTATAAATATAGATTCCATTGTGGATTGCTTATAGATGTTAATTTAGTAAATATCCATGACATTGTTCCACCTCTTATAGTGTAAATATAACCATCAGTAGAAAATGAGTCATTCTGTCAGATACCACCTTCAAGCATTGCTTATCCATTCATGTAATGCAGCCCAAAGTCAATATTGTATTAGAATAACAATAATTAATTAAAAATAAATATTAAAATTTTGGGTGGAAAATTATTTTCATTTCCAGAGAAACAACATTAACGATTGTTGTGTTATGTAATAAAGAATATTCATATATGTATATTCTCAAATTCACTCAGTTTGGCCTGAATAGTACTCAATTAGTATAGACCGTTTGTGATACACATGATTCATTAAATTAAATATTTTTAGAATATTAATATAAAAATATAATACATTTTGAGTAAGAAATATAATAATTTGGAGAATAATTTTGATTTATATAAAAGAAATGTGTTATGGTATTCAAAAATATGTTTTAGCGAATAATATTTTTACATTCTATTAAAGATATTTAAGATATTTTTTAGTAGAATTTGTAATACGTATACTTTAATTATATGTTAAATTAATTAAAATCGAAATACATATAATAATAAGCATAAAATACAATATAGTTAGAGTTTTTCTATAGATCTGTATTAACAAATATCAATTAACATCACATTTCTTATTATTATTTTCTTTTATATATTAATATTAGCAACCAACAATAATTTAAGTTTTTTCTTCAATTTACTAATGTTAATTTGTTTTCCTTAGAAAAATATTTTTATAATCGCATGGCCTAAAATTATTTTTTATGGCAATATGATTGGTTGGGATCAATCAGAGATCGACTTCATCCGAGCGTCGGGGTGATGTCACTTTTGCATAGAAAGATGTGGATTAATTATTAGGAAATCATATTAGTAGGTTGATTTGACATAGATCCCAAGATTTTGTACGCAAGTTATTTTGAATTCACACATAGGATAACAAATACTAGTACTTTATGTTATCTTCATGGAATTCTTTATCAAACTATATATATATATATATATATATATATATATATATATATATATATATATATATATATATATATATATATTACAATTAAAATGGGTGAAATTACATAAAAGCCATTAATGCAAAACGGGTGACTACTATGAGAGGAAAATATTAGTGAAATAATATTGGTTGCTAAAAAAATTAAAATTAGGATTTTTCTCTCTAAATTTAGGAATTAATTTGCAGCTATAACTTATAATTGGAGATCAAATTACTTATATAATTGACGATAAACAATATTAATCTCAGATATTCGATCGTTAGTTTGTCATAATTCGAAAGTTATGATGTCATATAAGATTTATGTCACATTCTATCATTATTCTCCATCTATTTTACTTTTATATAATGAGTAATTTCAATTTTGATCATATATGTAAGACATTTATCATTTTTTTACAACCAAATATTTGTTTTCCAATTTTGGTCATCTATGTTTTAATTTTTTCAATTTCAATCCAATTTTATTCAAAATTTTTAAAATCACTAACATGATCACTAGGAAAAAAAATTAAAATATAAAGCACCAAAATTGAAAATTGGATAATTGATTGTCAAAAAAATAAAAAATATTTTACATACATTACCAGAATTGAAATTAATTCTTTATTTCATAAAGACTACTATCCATTAGTGCTACATTTAATCTTTTTTATTTGCAAATATTTTGCAATGGTGAGACACATGTATATCTAGGGCGTGGCGTGACTGCGTGAGACAAGTTTGATAACAAGTTAATAACAGTAAAGAATTAGGGGCCAGCAATGGGAGCAAACAAATAAAGTGTTGTTGTTTCTTGCAAAGAGATAAGATCAAAATGTAAACATTTTAGCTGCACAACTTTATTTGTAAGGAAAGAAAGGCTTATTCTTTCTGCACTCCTTTTTCTCATAGAAATTATTCACGTTGTAGCTAACAGAATCCACGACCCAATCCACATGCAAACTAGTTATTTCTGGAAATAGAAACTCTTCACAACTCTTCCAAAAATGGAATATATGAGAAAATGAACAAAAATTGAGAAATATTGTGTAGTGCAATGTGCCTCGTATGTAGAGCTGCTGCATTCATGGCAAGATTCAGTTCATGAATCCTAAGAATTCAATGTTTAATTACCATAATAGTAAGTGATGGGGATAGTGGGTGGCTATGGCATTTTCCTCAGAATGGCAACTATGTACTGTATTCACCCCTTCTAGACTGGATGTTGGACCTTGAGGGTGGGGCGGGGTGAAGTTAGGCTAGAAACTTTTATCTATTTGACACGACTTATTAGTTAGGTTATTGATGGCTAATGGCTAACACTAGTCAAATCAATCTTTATCTTTGCTAGATTAATTTATTGAATGTAATATATCTTTGTTGTCTTTTTATACATAAAGAGAACATAATAATCACCATGTATATACATATGGTGAAATTTATAGAGTGTACTGTCTATCACTTATTTGTAAGATCTTATATACGCTATAATACATGACATATGGTAATTATTGACTAGTGTTACTCATTAGTCATCAATAACCTAGTTAATATTTTATATACACAATAATTATCACACATAATGTATATTTGATGTGTGGTAACACTAGTCAATAATTATCTTATAGAGGTTATTTCACAATTTTTAATACACTGATAATTATTTTAAAATAATTATTACACGTCATGTATATTTGATGACATCACTATTCAAGATATATCGTGTATTAAAAATTGTGAAACTTGAAAAGTAATACTAAATGTAAAAGAGGATCCAATCTATCACTTGTAAAATCGGATCATACTATAATTTCAAACTTGGTATTGAGAAATACGTCATTCATTAACTTTGAAAACAACTAGAATCAAGCTTTTATAAAATACTTCATTGGTTCCAAAATAAATAATATTTAAGCCAAGTTTTTTATGTTCCAAATAAATAATATTATAGGTATTCAGAAACATTTGCTCATAGTCTACCAAAATCATTTTCATTTACTATTCTCAAATTAAATAATATATAAAAGTGATTATTGAAAATTTACATATAATAAATGTACTTAAATTATATGAATAGATTAGTCTTTTAATCAAACTTCTTTATAATTTGTATGCAATCCTAAAATGATATTTATTTGGAGTTGAAGGAATACAAACATTAATCTTCAAAATTCATGATTAATTAATTTGAGAAATTTTGATTCAAATGTATTAATAAAACCAATGAATTTAAAACCAATGAATTTATTTATTTATGAAGACTGTCAATGGACTCATGTCCATAAAAATATTTTATTTGATAAAATCATATAAAGGTATAAAAAATAGAAAAATGAGTTAGTACTCTATTATCTCATTAAAATACACATATAAAAATCCAAGAATTATATATCTGTTTATATTTATTTATTGTTAATGAAAAGTTCAAGATCGTTTTACCATATTAAGATTATGGGTGACATAATCTTGGGATTTGGGATTAAATAACGTTTGTTAGTGGATGGATTTAGTGCAGCACACTCAAATATATAGATTAATTAATACTAAGAATTTTATAAAATGAAAAAAAAATTGGTTGGTCATCGACCTATAGCCTATAGGCTAGTGACAATGCACCTATCTAGCTGTAATATTCTTTTGTCTTTCATTTGGAGGGGATAAAGAATCATCACATCCATACTAGGGAAGGTAAAATATATTAGTATGAGTTTACTATGAGGTTTGTGTATATTAAAATAGTAAAAGGTGGTAAGAAATGATAAGGATAATCTTTGATGAAGGTTTATCTTTTTATTTATTTTAATTTCCTATTTTTCTCTAAACTAAAATTGCAATACATATCTTCCTTTGATAAAGTCTTGATGATGCTGGACTTGGTAAATGTTATGGGTTTTGTATCATTTATTTGTAATTTTACGTGGTCATTAAAATTTCAATTCATACAAAAGGAACTTGGTTGGGTGAATATAATTTCAAAACTAATTTGTTTTTAACTTTTATTAGGGAGAGATGAAGAACTCTATCTCATATGATCGTAAACCCCTAAGTTGGATGAAATGTAGATCATGAATGTGTACGAGTGGCAGACACATGTGGGAGAGAGCAACATGATACAAACTTGAGGACAAATCTTCACAATATTTTAATGGATTTCTGCTCCTCATATACGAAGTTTGAATCTATGTTGTTGAAAGATTTCTCTTTGCATCACCACATATCTTTCCAACTCGACTATATGCCCGTAGAAGCTAATTTGTTTTTAAGTTCCTTCGTAATTAAGTTGTCTCAATTGTCGGCATCAAGAGCTTATTTCATAATGATCAACATTTTTAGACAATAGCAACATGCAGTTGAATATTTGAAAAACAAATAAATAGGATCTTTAATTGTGCATGTAACACGCTTCGCCAAACTTTACCAAACTCACTTCGTTAGTTGTGTAATTAACGTGGCCTAATCTCCTTTTCTTCGATCTTAACAATGGCAAGAGATTCTCTTGAGCTGGCAAATTAATTAATTAATTAACTAATTGGTCCTTTAATTATTATTTTTTTTATCATTGATAATTACTATGTTCGATTTAATCTAATTAAAGAAAAGGGGTCAGAGAAGATGGCGCATGGCTTGGGGAGGATTCCTCTTTTAATGTGTATGCTTTTGATGTGATGAGTTGTTTGTCATGGGCTTTGTCTTGTTATCACTAAATTTTAATCAATCATTAATTATATTTAATTAAGTAAATTGTACTGTCAAGTTTATCCCGACAGCCTAAGCCCTTGTTTCCTATCTTCCAACTTACCTGGTATATGCTAAACAGCTAATTACAATTGGGACTTCGAGGATTTAAACACTCATTAGTGGCTAATCACTATCATCTTCTTGATTATGTCTCAATTATTTATATATTAATCAATATTATAATATCAGAACTCATCTCGAGAAAGTATAACTACAAGCCTTAAAGCTTCTTTATTCGTTGATTAAGCATAGTTTTATACTTTTATTAACGTTACAACCTTTTAAATTGGTATACAAATTATATTGGAAGAGTGGTCCTGCTATATATATATATATATATATATATCTTAATTTACATTATTTCTTAATTAAATCAATCGTTAGTTGTTGTAGTTGGATTGTACTAATACTTATTTATAACTTGGATCATCAATCTAAGTAGTGTCTTTTCACATAATTCTCAATAACGTTTAAGATTTTGTGTGAATGAAAAATTAATATATATATATATATATATATATATATATATATATATATATATATTGAGAATTGACAATTTCTAATCAATCATACTATATTACTTCTGTTCGTTATAACTTTTATTTAAGATTGTTTCATACAAACTAAAATACGTATTGTAATGTGTATAAAATGATTAGATTACCCATTATTTTAAGTCCAGCAAATTCTAAAAGTTTAGTATACATGAAAAAATAAGCTACATGCACGTAGAAGAACATTAATTTTTTTGGTAGTAAAACACCAATAAACATTATATCAAAATAAATTTGTACTCACTCCGTTTAAAAATAAATACCGTCCTAAAGTTTAAATTTTGTTCCAAAATGTCGTTTTAGATCTTTATACAATTTTATTTCGAAATTATCCCTGTTAATATTCGTTAACTAAAATTTAGGGATTTAATATGTATTTTTTATGGAATCAATTTGACGTTGTTTCCAACTTTGAATCCTTAATTCCTCCATTAGTTAAAGATATATTTGTCTAATTTTTATATTCTTTAATTTATAAGAAAAACTCTAAAACGACACTTACTTTGAAATAGAGGATTTATTTTGTAGAATGTCAGTTAAATTGAACATATGGAAAAACTAATTTCTTTTATAATAATTTATAGTATATAATGAATTAAATTTCAAAACCTTCAACAACTGGATTCATATTAGAGTACAATTTTCAAATTAAAAACATGTAAATGACACAGCATTTCACTTTTAAAAACTTATTTATTGAATTTGACACATTATTATGTGCCTCACTTTCTTATGCATCTTTCCTTCGTACAATAATGAGAGTATGATATGTGTCCCTGCTGCCAATTCAAATATATATCATTATCAAAAAAAAAAAAATCAAATATATACCAAACTTTTGTAAATCTGCATATGTATGGAAATGTATTTAATCATCATAATAATGAGCGTAGGATATGATTTGTTTTCTCTTCTCCCATGCATTAAAAATTATCATTTTTAACCCAATATAAAAACTACAATTAAACAATTTTAATCTGATATTTAAAAGATCAAAATATCAACGATGACTTATGAGAGAAATTATATACTAATGATCATGCAAACATAACAAATTGTATACTTAAGTTATGTGAAATAATTTTAAATAACAGATAGAATAAAGAAGCCATAAATAAACCATAAAGATATTGATTAATTTTGTCCAACCAATCCAATTCTCTCGCAATAGGTTCTCAAAAATTCCAAATGGCATATTCTTTAAACATTCCAACTATTCTTAGTTTGTTATTAAGTTAAAACTCAATTGAATAGAAACAATAATAATATGATAAAAGAAAAGACAGAGTAGAAAAGTGGAGTAGAATCGTTCCATGTTTCCCTCGTCCCCTACTATCCCCTTTTTATTTTATCAAGATGAGACTACTAATTTTAGTATTTTGTAATAAATTTAATTCGTACCCTTAATTTACGCCTTAACTTAAGCAACTTATCTGGATAATCACTCTTTCTTTTTTGATAATATAAATATGACGTTTTTTTTATTGAGTTCAGAAAAACACTCATATTTAGAGTTCCATTTTCATCTTCATTTATAATCCATTCTGATCCAATTGCTTCACAATAAAAGCTCGTTGAATGCCACCACTAATTATACTGCGCGTGTGGCGCGTGAAGCTATCAACCATCAACACCTGTTCCTAAATGCCAATCAACCTAGTCTTCATATGCCAATTGTGAAATCCTAGTCAACATCTCTTACATTTACGAATAATATAAAATGTGTTGGTTATTTTATTTATCGTAAATATATATTAATTTATTTATTATTAATTTATAATATAATTATTAATTTTAATTTATAGTATTTAATTGTGAGCATATATTAATTAATTGATAAGTTTACAAAATTATCACATTATGTTTTATGTAAAATAATACAGAATCTGTTCATCCTATAATAATTTTGTTTGAGATCTTTTCCTATAATAATTTTGTTTGAGATCTTTTCTCTGTATTAATTAATTGATTCGAGTTAGAATTATTATTTATAATTTTAACATAGGTAATTACATAAAAGTAAAGTTATACACTATGTGATTGCTTGGTAATGAAGCATAAAAAATCTATCTGAAGATATTTCAAAATAATCATCCTAAAATAACTAACATATGTCAAGTGTAAAAACTACATAACTAATTTATATATATCGAGAATTAAAAATAATAGAATATAAGATAAAATACTAAATTGAAATAGATGATCGAATTCGTTGGCCTCATTAATCCTTGAATTAGTATATAATCAAAATTATTGAAAATAATAGTATTTTCTATGCAATAATATAACTCAACACAAAACAATAGCAGAGGCACCACGCATTATCCAAACAAATGAGGGTAGTTTCATTTATAACAACTCGTAGAACTCTTTTTTAGTCAAAATTTGGCAGTAAAACCTCATCCCATACCAATAGAATCTGGGCTATTCCACTGACATCTGTTTTTTTTATCTAAAACTCAAGTCATACCATCTAAACTTTAGTTGTACCACCTTATCTTGTATTAGGATATAATTGATCAAAATGACTAGAAAAAAAAAAAAAAAAAAAAGAACAAAGGTAAAGAAGCCAGCAAGAAAAAAAACATTTGTTACGGTAATCGGTTAAAAATGAGGATAACCACAATAAAATTAGTATAAACTATACTTTTAACAATGGTTAATAAAATTGAATCAAATGAAATAAAATAACAATATACCCTAAAAAAGATAAATCCAACTTTTGCTTGTAGGCAAACCCTAGCTTAGCAGGTCAAAACAATCTTTAGATGTTGAAGAAAGATTACTACTCCCCATGCTTAAAAAACAAGAAACCTCTAGAGGCTAAGGTGTTCACTGTTGATTGCTTGGTAGGGATTATTGTCCTCTAATCAAGGTTATATGCCCTTTTTAATATATAATTAATTAAAGCCCTACGAACCCTTTCAATCCACCAGTAATTTTACGATCATAAGTCGTGGAACGTGGGCGTATCATAAGCTCACACGTGGCATTCAAATGTTCCTTCAATTTCCCAAACATCAAATGTCTATGCATATCTCTTAAAAAACACAAAAAGTAAATATCTTTGTTAGCCTTGCGTCCAATTCCACAAACTCTATCTGCACATGCTCACCATTATATCCACTCCTAAGTGTATCTATATATAAGCCATATGTGATGAGTCACTATATATTATATATAAATATATATATTGAAGGATCTTTCAGGTGTCCTAAGATCCAAAGACAATGGTGAAGAAAATAAAACTTTTCTACGAATGTGCAGACCAAATTCATAAGGTGGTCCATTCACAAATCTTGGATATCAAACTCTATTTTGTGAGTATATATTTATTTATTTTCAATTTTTTTTTGTGTGTTTTCGAATATGTTTTAAATAACTAATGAGATATCAACCGCTTTACAAATCTTGAATTTATTTTAAGGGGATAAATGTTTTTCATATCAAATCATAAAGTAAATTGGGATTAAAATGTATAGAGTAGACAAATTTTTATGATGTAATAATGACGTACGCTTATAAATTAATGATATAAATATAAAATATCAGAAAAAATTAAATATAGAAAGAGCATGTTTTAAATTCAAAAAGGGGCGACCACACCCCTTATAAGAAGAGAGCACATAATGTTACAAGAACTCAAGTTTTATTGCTGATTTTAGTTGACTCACTTATTATATTTATATTGTCCCTTTAATTTCATATGGTATTTTAATAAAGGGAAATAAGGGAAAAAAAAAAAGAAGAAGAAGAAGAAGAGGGTTGAGTTATTAAATACTCAAAAATAGATAAAAGATTATCTTAAAGAAAATTCATCTTCATATATATATATATATATATATATATATATATATATATATATATATATATATATATATTGAAGTAGTTTAAATAAGTTAATGCTGCATATAATGCAATACTGAAATTAATATTTATCACATTTATGTTAAATTAATTTAAATGTGGTTTGTAACAACTAAAATTATCTTAGTATGGACCCATTTATAAATCTTTCTTAAATTCTTAAATCAATTTATTTTATCAAAATGTAAGCTAAGTGAAATAATTGTTAAATTGTGGTGGACCGTTCGTTGTAACTGGTATATATAGATCAACAATTTTTAGGTGTTTATCATATCAACGTGAGTAGATGTATTGTTGGTCCAAGAACATTGGGTCATTACCAGGCCCAAAACAACACCTTTTGGGCCTTATTTTCTCTCTACTCACTGTAATCATCCACAAACCAATATCTTACTTTAAATAGTAAATTCCCCGTATGTTACACAACATCCTTTTTTGAGAAGGACTTCTGTGTTCTAGGAGTACGGATCCTAAACAGGGGTACGGATCCTTAGAACGGATCCTAGACAAGGGCACGGATCCTAGAATTCGTGTCCCCAACTCGCTCCGCCCCATCTCTAACCTATGTATATATAGATTTTTTTTATTCTGCATTCAAGATGGACGCTGCCATAGCTGAGACGCTGCCATAGCTGAGAGAGTCGCGATCTCTCAACTCGTTTTTCTTCTCAATTTTTACTCTTAATTTCTTCTTCAATTTATGAGAGAGTCGCGATCTCTTAATCAGAAAACAATTTTTACTCTCAATTTCTTCTTCAATTTCTTCCTAAAATCTAGGGTTTGATTTCCTATCAGACTAGAAGCAAATCTAGCGAAGTCATCTTGGGATGAAATTCGTTTTGAATTTTTTTGAACACCCTAAAATCGTTAGCAGCAGGCGGAGATTGGGCGGCGCCGCCTACCAACTCCACCGAGAAGTTCTCCGTTGTTTCCTACTTCATCACTGCTCTGGCAGGGCTTTCTGTCGTGGTCTACTTATTTATGTAGGAATGGATCCTTATGATCACCATTGTTGCTTAATTCATTTGCTTTATTTAATTTGTAGGTATAATATGTTTTTGTTAGGGTGATTTGCTACGGAGTATTGAGTCTATTCACATTGTTTTTGTCTATGTTGGTTAATTGATTTAATGATCAACTTTTTTTTTTCTAAATATCTTCAAATCAATAGCTTCAAAAATTGTGATACCTAAAAGGAACCTATATAATACTTGTAAGGTAAATATGTAATATCTTGAACGTATTATTGTAATACTTTAAAGGTGCTTATGTGATACCTGAAAAAGACTTATGTAATATCTGTAAGGTAAATATGTAATACCTTAAAAGTATTATTGTAATACTTTTAATTTTAATACCTTAAAGGTGCTTATGTGATACCTGAAAATGACTTATGTATTACCTGTAAGGTAAATATGTAATACGTTAAAAGGTATTACTTTTGAGGTATTACTAATTTGTTCTATAAGTATTAGACATATGCTCTTCAAGTATTACAAGATTACATGGTTGAATGATATGTAAATAATATTTTCAATATATTATGAAATTACTTTTGAGGTATTACTGATTTGTAATACCTAAAAGGAACATATGTAATACCTATAAGATACTTATATAATATCCCATAAATGACTCCATGGAGATTTGAAGAAGAATACAAAACAAATAAGAAGAATAACAAATTGATAAGAAAAGAAATTAAGAAGACGAATACAAAATAAATAAGAAGAATAACAAATTGATAAGAAAAGAAATTAAGAAGACGAATACAAAATAAATAAGAAGAATAACAAATTGATAAGAAAAGAAATTAAGAAGAAGAAGGGGAGAGAAGATAAAAAAAAAAGAGGAAAAAGAAGAAATCAGAACTGTTTTTATATTAATACCTGAAGGGTAACAGTGTGATAGCTTAAGAGTAAATGTGTGATACCTTAAGGGTAAATGAGTGATACCTTAAAGTATAAAATTCAGGTGTGCGCGGCGCACACCAACTATGGTGTGGGGGCGCGTGGATGCGCGTAAAAGCGGCCCACGCGCCGGTTTGGGTTGGGGGCACGGATCTAAGATCCGTGTTCCTGGTGCATATAAGTTTTAGCCTCCTTTTTTTATTCATTTTTGTATTTTTATATCGATATTTCAAAGTAAAAATCAATTATTTATTTCATTTTTATAACAAATAATTGATATAATTGTGATATCTAGTGCATGTGGATCGATTTTATTTTTGGAATTGATCCGATTCATGACCACGTCTATTATTTAATTATTTAAAACGTATTCTTAATCACTACAAATCAACATGTATTCTTAACCACTTTTACTTTAACTAGTAAATTTCCCGTGTGTTACACGACATCCTTTTTTATTCATTCTTATATTTTTATATCGATATTTTAAAGTAAAAATCAATTCTTGATTTTATTTTTGTAACAAATAATTGATATAATTTCTATATCTAGTGCGTGTGGATCGATTTTGTTTTTGGAATTGATCCGACTCATAACCACGTCTATTATCTAAAACGCATTCTTAACCACTACAAATCACATGCATTCTTAACCACTTTTACATAAATCCTTCAAAAAATCTATTGAATAGTAAACTACTATAACTAGCAATAAAACTAAGTGTACTCAAGAATATGATATATTTTCATGAATAATACATAATAATGCAAAATATTCTAACGCATTTGTCTTTGCAAGCTTGGTGTGTATGCTCGATAATAAGAAAAAAAAACAAGTTGTTCCTTATGCATTGTCCTTTTGCATGTCGTCTATCTTCTTTAAATTTATTCATTGATTAACAGTACGCAATGCAATTCCAACCTAAAAAGTACAAGAAGGCATATTTTGCCTCACACTTTCTAGTTTGCGGAGAGTGAATAATTTGATGTACCTTTAAAATCTGTATAAATTGAGAATTTAAAGACATTTAAGCAATGATGTTAATAGAAAAGACAATTCAAATTATGTCCAAAACAATTAATTATTAAAATAAAAAAAGAAGCAAAATATAACAAATAAAATGCGGACACATTAGCTAAGAATCTAGGAACATGACAATTTGGAGCATCATTGATGCAAATTTACTAACAGCTAGCTCTTGCCCAAAAAAAAAAGGAAAAATTAAATTTTATTTATTACATTTAAAAAATATTAAATGAGAGAACACATGTTGTACTATCTGTTTTCCGGAACGGATAAAATGTATATAATGTAAAAACTAAATTTACTAGTTACCTGAAAAATAAGATAAATTAATAATATACATTATAATCGGTAGAATAATAAAATTCACAACAATTTGAGAGCAAACTACTCAATTAATTTTCCCTATAAAACTATGTCAAAAGAAAAAATTATAGAAATTTAAAACCTTGAGGTGAACATAGGGAACTATGAGGGAATTAGTGAACATCGAAGATTGATATTGAAATTAGATTTATATATAAAATATATATGGAAATTACGTTGTCATTTTTGAATATGCATTCATAACTGTCTATAATATTGGTATTTCTGTGAGTAGGAATATCATATGATCTAATTGATTAATCTAAGTTAATTTATCATCCAAGCAGTCATTGATGTGCGCATTGACATATTTAACTATGCAGTGAAGTGAGTAGAAAAATATGGTGAAAATGATTGGACTGTGATATAGATTTCAGCAAAGACAAAACAGTTATAGATTTTATGTAGACACACAAAATATTGTAATTAATATTTATTTTATTCAAATGTAAATCATTATAAAATCTAAAAGATTGCTATATTGGAAGAAACCAAACTTGTCGATTTCTTTTTAAATATGTACTAAAAATTCAGTTATTTTGATCAACATGTATGCTAGATATATCCCTTAAAATTAGCAATCGTCTTGAATTTTATATCAAACAGTATTTTCTTGATACAAAATAAAGGTCTATCAAATCAAATTTCACAAATCTCAATTTTAATGGCATATCCGAAAATAAATGTATATAAAAAATTGTGGATGTATATTTCGGTTCATATTTTATATCAATAAAATTGAACCTGTATACTAGCGAATTAGACATATTTTTATATTTAGTGAAATTGGGGATTACAGACTACTTAGAAACAATGAATTTTTGTTGCTTGAATTTTTAAGGATTTAATAATTTTTTTTAAAATTTATTTATCGAAGAAGAAAGTTTTATAAGTACTACTGAGAGACTTATTTTATTAGAACGCAAATTATATTTCTTTAAGAATTTGAAGGTGGAAATTCAAAAAAAAATTGAAAATTTACATCTCTATGTCAATTACAAATTGAAATTGATTTTCGATTAATAATACCCTTGTTTAATATTTTTGCCAAATAAAAAAGGAATCAAAATTTGCATTTATGTTAAGTCCAAATAGAAATTAATTTTCGATCACAAAAACTTTTTATGCATCTGAGGTATAGATCTTTAGATCTATGCATTTCGAGTAACCCGTCTCGACCCGACCAAACATGCACCTAGATGTTCATTCATAAATTTGCTTCCAGGTGTTATACCTTTATGTTATTGTTAGTCATACATTTTAGTAGTATTAGTCATATATTTATGTTATGTTAGACAAATCTTTATGTAATGTTAGTTGTTCCTATTTTTAGACAAATATTAATACATTTCATACATTTTAATTATATTAGTCACACCTTGTAGTTATGGTCGTTATACATTTACATATTATATAAAAGTTTGACTTATGGTCGTTATACATTTACATATTATATAAAAGATTGACTATGTTTATATAAATGTACAAGTAATATCATATAAAGTTATGAGTAATATCATATAAAGATATATATGTATAAATTATGTCGAATTTGATTGTTTTTTATATTAAAGTATTATATAAAGATTATGATAATTATATATAAAAGTAAGTGAAAAAAAAAAGTGCACGAATTGAAGTCAAATCCAAACCAACCAAATTACATGGTGCACCAAGTGCACAAGAGAATTACTCATTTTCGATTAACAGCATTCATTACAAGATATTGAATAAGAGCAAATAATTTGATATATCACTAATCAAATTTAAATATTTGGAAAGACATTTCCATGTTTAGGAAGACATCAATCTTTAAATTGAAATAAATAAATCTAAGAAATATCAATCTACCCATAAAATAAATAAATGGAAATTACATAATTGAAAAGTAAAAATGGGCAGGAAAGTGCATCACGTTCCTCTTTAGAGTTAATTTTTTAAATATGATTTTTTTTTAGGATAGAGAGAATAATATATTTTTTTAAGAAATTAATATTTAGATTTTAACGAGATTAAATTATATTTATAATGGGACTTAGAAATCTATGGATGACAATGAGTAGATTTAGAAAAAATAATTGAAATATCATCTTCTTATCAAAATATTATATCAAATACGATCCCCACTTTAAGAGTTTGATACGAAAACGAAGATTCTCATAAGTATTTCCCAATAAATTTATCATTGTTTTTTTAGAAAATTATGAAAAAATAAAGATCATTATAACAAAAACAACTTGAAAATTAAAGTAAAATCAATTAGCACAGGCACACTGTATAAAAGTGAAACCGACCATTTAATATAGTATTCAAAATTGAGCAATATTATATATTATGGTCGAATCAACGGTTGGTTGAAAATTGAAATTAACCCATTTGAGTCTGGTTTGGCACCTCTATTTCAAATTTCAAGCACCTTGCCGTGAGAAAACGGCGTCGTTTAGCAGTTACGCCCAACCAAAGAAGTGTCAGTCCAGTCACCACTCATTCACAAAGCCTCCATCTTAAACGACACATTCCGCCGCCACAGCCTTCGCCGCCGACTCCCCAATTTTTTCTACTTTCATCTGCATCACACTATTCATGGGTAAGGGTGGGGGCTGTATCCCTAGCAAGAAGCGACTCCCCACACACACCGCCGCCTCCGAGGACGATGACCTCCCTCAATCCACCCCACCCGCCACCAACAATGAGGCCGCCTCCGCCCAGGATGAAGCCGTCTCCTCAATCCCTTCCGATCCCCCTCGGAACCTCAGACTCTTCATAGTCTTCTACTCGATGTACGGGCACGTCGAAGGCCTTGCCCGGCGGATGCAGCGGGGCGTTGACAGCGTGCCCGGCGTCGAGGCCGTGATCTACCGCGTGCCCGAAACGCTGCCCGACGAAGTCCTCGACAAAATGCGGGCCCCGCCCAAGGACGATTCGATTCCCGTGATCGGGTCGCCTGACGATCTGTCCGGGGCTGACGGTTTTCTCTTTGGGTTTCCTACGAGGTACGGCTCCATAGCTGCGCAGATGAAGGCGTTCTTTGATTCCACTGGCCAATTATGGAGGGAGCAGAAGCTCGCCGGAAAACCTGCAGGCTTCTTTGTTAGCACCGGCACCCAAGGCGGCGGCCAAGAAACCACCGCGTAAGCTCCTTACAATTACTGATTATATAATGTATAATTAACAAAATTATCATAATGCAGTAGTAGCTTTATGTGCATTTTGCATTATATTTGCTCATCATTATGATTCTGAAAGATCCACTCTAATAGTGGTGTTTCAATCCTTGGAGTTTTAGAGCTTTGTTTAATTCGATTAGTTAATTCGTATGGAAACTCACTTACTGACTTATGTCTAACAGTTCTTTGTTAAAAGAGCTTTATGAGCTATTGTATGGGGATCTTATTACAACTATGCTTGAAGAACTTAGCTTCAAGTACATACATCCTCACCTAGCACAATGTAGAACCTTTTGTAGTTGTAGGCAGTAGTAGTGTGAGAAATGTGTATGTTTAGAGTCTGAAGAAGAGGGTTACTGAAAGAATTGAGAGAAAGCCAAGGAACAGATCAAATAGGTTGACGACAAACAAGGGCAAATGTTTTCTGATTTGGATATGTTATGAACTCGATGATGGAAAAACAAGAATAGCATTAGTTGATTGTTGACATTACATGCTCTTGAAAGTAATGAATTTGGAGCAGTAGTCAAGTGCCCCCAGTAGCACTCATTTTGAACATCAGATTCAATTTCTAGTTTAATAGTTCAGAATATATGAAAAGATAATGGCTTTGGGCTATTTAAGTATCTGGGCTTCAGCCTTACTTAAGTTAATTAAAAGCAGAGTCACCATTATGAAGTGCAAAAAAGTTTTTCTATATTATATCGTCATTCAAATGTGTGTATTGCTCTAATGTATTTAACAGGATTGACATCATATTAGAGTTTCATAAATATTGTATGGAATATAAATATGCATCTGTAAAATTAAGAATCTTTTTTTTCATGGGAATATTGCAGTATACGCCCCAAATTTATACGTCCATCATCAGAAATTTTTTGACACTTTCAATTTCTAAATTCTCTCTGAAAAGAAACAATGGTAATGAGTTCTAGGGGCAACATTTGAAGAGTTAAATACAAAGTTCTTAAATTTGCTTTCATTTTACAAATTTGGATGAGAATTTTTTCCTCAAGTCAAAGAAAATTACGAGGCATCTAGGATCTTAAAGATATGTATAATCTCCCTATCATTGGACAAAAAATATGGTGATGGTCACTACTGTAATTATTGTTGTTAGAAATATTAATAAGCTGAGTTTGGTTAATCTGTAGATTTGTCTTCTACTTTGAATTAATTGCTTCTTTTTTTTTTTTTTTTGTTCATAAGATTTGATCACTTGGTTTAGGTTTGTTTAAATGAGATTGGTATATTGGTGATTCACTTGAAATTTTGCGCTTCTCCCTTTATTTTAGCTGCAGCATAGTTCAATAGAAAATTTCATACTTAGTTTGCTATATTTTGAGTGTAAAACTACCAAGAATTACCTAAAGTCATTACCTAACATGTGATGAAGTATTGTGCAAGTATTGTTGTGGGTATAGAACTTACCTTGAGAGTGTTTGGTTAAGCTTATTTAAAAGAGCTTATAAGTTCTTCCATCTTATAAGATATTTTATCTTAATTTAGAAATAAGATGTTTGAGTGTTCGGGTAAATAAGAAAGTGGAACTTATTAGATGTTAGTATGTAGTAATGACAATGGTAAATGATCAAAGTTAAAAGAGTTTATAAAAATAACATCTTATTTTAGAAACAAGGTGATATCTCCTTCCTTTGTAAAAAGGAGCTTATAAACTACCAACATCTTATTTTAGAATGAAATAAAATTTTATTTTTACATCTTTACCAATGATTTTGAGGATCTTATAAGTTTTTAAAAATCTTATAAGATGTTTTAAGAAACTTATAAGTTTTACCCAAACACCCTCCTAGTCTCACTAAATGTAAGTTTGACTCATAGTTTTTCTTGTAAATATTGAAATGAATAATGTTATAAGAAATGCATAAATGGCTTGTATATGAGCATACTAAGTTGAATTGTTATTCAGATGATGATGCATTAAGGGTTGTGCAGGTGGACGGCGATTACCCAACTTGCTCATCACGGAATGCTTTTCGTTCCGATAGGGTACACTTTTGGTGCGGGGATGTTCAAAATGGATTCAACGAGAGGGGGTTCTCCATATGGTGCTGGGGTGTTTGCAGGTGATGGCACTAGGACACCAAGTGAAACCGAGCTGGCCCTTGCAGAGCATCAGGGCAAATATATGGCCTCCATTCTCAAGCGACTAGCTTAACCCTCACCATTCTGTTTCACAATTGGTATTGATCCTTTCACATTTTGATTTACGAGCAAAGAATCCCGCTACCTGATAGTCCTTTGTTCTTTGTTTTTTATTCATTTTAGTCGTCTGCTTGTTCAATTCTATTTTGTTGAAGGTATATATATGTGATTATCTTTCTGGATTGATTAGAGTGCAATAGGCTGTTGTTCTCTTGGCTCTCTTTGTTTTGTATCTTGTGCATTCCCATTGACATTAAATTGTACATGCCATTTTTTATTTTTCTAAACAAATTGAATGGTTCATTTGGATCCAGCCAAAGGTTATGAATCAGAAGGCATTATATATTTTATATTTGAATTACAAAAGCTACCTTTTGATACTAAAGGTCTCAATTCGGCTGCCCGACCTAGACCAAAGTGCATGCTTTGGTTAGGTTTAAGGATGGTTATATGAACACCATTTGTCGGTACCCATCTTGACCCACTTTATTGTAGGAATGGGTGGTGTGGGTCTGGGTCTTGGTCTTTTAGGCGCTCTATACTGAATATGTTGTATATGTAAGGCAAAATCTCGGGTGAGACGGTTTCATGAACCTCATTTTGTGAGACAGGTTCAGTCGAATATAAGAAATTATGTAACATTTTTATATGTATTAGATAATATTTTTTTGTAGATAATACTTTGTATTATAGGACGTGTTTTGAATTAAGTTGAATTATAAAAAAATATATAATATTTTTATGTTCATCAGGTAATATTGTTTTTTATTATCTGATAATAATTTTATATTATAGGATACATGATTCGAATTGGTTGGGTCAGGTCTCTAAAACACGTGCGGATCCTAATATTGTTCAAACGCTCTTCTCTCTCGCATAACATGTAATACATTATGTAATATTCTTTTATGTATTACATGATGTATAGAAAAATATTATCTAATACACACAAATGTATTACGTAATCTTTTACGTCCTACTCGCCCGTGTCATGAAATGAGATCCATTAGATAATTTTATACAAGATTTCCTCCATATATATATATTTAAAATTTTAAAAGTATGTTGCTTATGATTATTTTGATTTTATTTTATTCGAAATGTTTATTATGATTAAATATATGATTTTTCCATTAAAAAAAATCAGAATTTGTTCATAATGAATCTCGTGAGATGCTGACAGCCAACTTATTATCATAAAAAAAAATTAATTATTAATATTAACGTATGAAGTTGTTGAGATACACCAATCTCTTACATCATTGTTGAGATTGCTGTCTCATTGCAATTTCGTGTTTGGCTCAACGCAATCTATCATATTTAAATATATCAACGTGTCATGGAGCTCACCTAAATCCGATGGCCACTTGCTATTTTCAGGCTACCATATACAATACAAGTAGGGGTGAGTTCGGGTTGGTATTAGCGGGTATTGGGTATGCGGGTTGGGTATCTGCTTTGATCGGGTATCCTAGCATTGTCATTCAAAAATACCCAATTCTTTTCGGATACTCGCTTCAGCGAGTATCTTGCAAGTTGTGTCTGATTCTTCCCATAAACCTTGTTTTTCTCTTTAGTTTGTAAAAGATTTTTTACAAAAAAACATAATTTGGGACACAATTTTTTGCACTTAGTTCGAGTACTCAAAATCCAACCGGGTATATCCGCAACCAACCCGAAGTTCGTGGATACGGGATCAGGTAACCCAAAATTTCGTGAATGATGAATGAATCCCAACTCAATCGGATGATATCGATGCAGGTTGGATTGAATACTCAATATCCAAAAAATTAATCCCACCCTAATACAAAGGAACGCCTAGTCTATGTTTTGGATCATTTGGGCTGGTTCGTCGGACATTTTGCCACCTCTTACCTTTATTTGATACTTCTTGTTGCTGTATTAGTTAATTTTGAACAATTATCATCATGAATATATTAATTAGTTGACATTTTAAATTAAATTTATTTAAAAATTTGTTTTTATATTCATGAAATACCATATTAAAAAAGCCATTTTAAAAAATAATTTATATCATATTTTCAATTGTTTATCAATATCGATGACATTTCTATCAATATTTCCCTTAAATCCAAGTATCCATTTTTATTGATAATGATATTCTCAAGCTTGTGGTTGGGAAGAACCTCTAGTATAATTAGTATTTTCAATGGTAACGAGTGGTGGAATCGGAGAATAATCCTTGTCCTCATCCCCGCGAGTTTAATGGGAAAAACAAAATTATGTCCTAGTTTCGTTCAGGACGCATTTTGAACTAGAATTCTTCATCCCACCGTAAAGCTTAATTTGGATAGAGACTCTAGCTTAAAGTAAAGGATACTTCGTTAGCATAAACATTGGTTGTAAAATGCATCTACACGATTTGAAAATTTAGGATTTAAAAGAAAACAATTCTAACTTTTATAAATTCTAGGAATTTCTAATATTGAATCTCTTAATTTGAAACAAAAGGTGGTGACAATTTGGTATGGTGATTTATGTCTAGAAAAAAAATTATTTATGAGAAATTTTTTAAGATAATAAACTAATTAATAAAATATTATTATAAAATGATTTTGCGACGACTATCAATGATTTCCACAATATTTTGTCGTTAATAATTTTTTTTTGCAGTGGTAAGACTAGATAAGATTGTCTAATAAACTCAAACCATTACAATTACTCTACTAGAATCCTCTATCCCAATTTTTTCATGTTTCATCCATTTACCACCACCAAAATCTACTTAGTTTTAATATTTAATTAAAATTAATGTCAAAATCATGCAATTTTGATAGCTACTATGAGTAGAATGCTGAAACATGGAAATATAATCTCAATTGGAAATTAATGATTGATAAATATATAAATATCAATCTAAATCACTATAAATGCATAAATAATACTCCCTCCCTCCCGAGCTATTTTGCCTACTTTGACCGGCACGGATCCTAAGAAAATACAGTTGACTGTTGATTGAATGTTTAAGTTTATGCTTTTTAGTGCTTTTTTTTGCCATTTTTTGGCTGACAAAATAAGTTGGGACAAGCAAAAATGGAAAGTAGATAAAATAAGGTGGGACGGAGGTAGTATTCCCCAATCCACTTGAGTATGTCTTAATATGTACATCAATTTAGTTTACATGCATGAACCTAACAAGTAACAACTCAATCATTTAAAGTCCATACTTATTATAATCACTTAAATGAAAATGCCTATTAATACATTCGACATTCGTACATAAACCAAAAAGGTTGCCTCGATTTAGTCATGTTTCAATTATTACAACTTAATTAAAACAACGGAGTTGAAACATACATCCCTTTCACCTGGTTTGATCATTTTATAGGCAGTCCCCTTTTCAAGGCAATCTTCGAAACCACATCACACATTGATTTGTGAGATGAGCCACCTTCCTTTAGAGCCTCTAATGCACTCATCTTCAACTGCTTAACCTTATCCCTCATGCATTGCCCTTTTTGGCTTTCCAACAATGTCCTCACCATTGTTTCTATCTCTTCCCTTCCCACCACCTTCTTCGCCGGCAACACCCGCGGCCGCACTGCCACACCCGCCTCCTCCGTCAAGAAAGTAGCATTCATCTTTTGCTCGGCATAAAGTGGCCACGCGATCATCGGCACACCGCTCATGATGCTTTCTAGAGTCGAATTCCACCCACAATGTGATAAAAATCCTCCTATTGCAGGATGGTTCAAGATTTCGACTTGTGGAGCCCAGTTCAGAGCAAGAAATCCCATGTTACAAGTTCGGGTTAAAAACCCATGTGGTAGATAATCGGGAGTGCCATCATGACCGTCGGATGTGCTAAAAAAGGCATCATCCACACGGCCTACGGTGGGTGGGCGCACCACCCAAAGAAATCTCTGTTGGCTAAGCTCCAATCCCAATGCCAGCTCAGTGATTTGTTCTGCAGATAACATTCCAGCACTCCCAAAGGACACAAAAATCACTGATTCATTGGGCTGTCGGTTCAACCAAGCAATAGATTCATTTTCAATATCGACCGGTCGAACCGGTCTTCTGAGAGGACCGATCGGGTAAACCGGGTTCTTAGATACTGATTTCATTACCTCGTTTTCCCTGAAAGCTTGGAGAGTTTGAGGATCCAAATCTGCCCAAGAGTTGATTAAAATCCCATCAAATAAACCGACCTCTTTCCCCATCCTTACATACTCATCGTACTGCTGGTCATTCCGGTCCATCATCGGGTCGACCACATCCTCCGGTCGGACCGGTCTACAACCCGGGATGACCAAATCCTCTTTCTGATCAACGTACTGACCCTCAATTTCTCGATCAAGAACAGGACAGTAAAGAGTTAGAGCAGTGAACCATGCCGTGGAAGGGACATACACGAACTTGGCCATGTCGAACTCGGCGGCAATAGGCAGCGCTCCGGTGCCGAAGTGGTCGACAAAGAGGGCGTCGGGGCGGGGATCCATGGCGGCGATGGCGGAGCGGACCAATGGCAGTGCCTGACGGAGCATTAGGCAGAGTTGGGTGACAACTTGGGTGGAGAGGTCGATGAGGTGTGAAATGTCAACAGGAAGAAGCTCGAGTATTTGAACCAGTTTGTGGTGGTGGAGGTGGAGGAGCTCGGTGGGCGGCGGCGATGCGGAGGTGGTGACAAGAAGAATGGTGACTTTGACATTGTGGTGGGCGGCGAGGCGGTCGCCGAGGGCTACAACGGGGATGACATGGCCCATTCCGGGACTACATAGTATAGCAACATGGAGATTATCGAAGGAGCTACCCATGAAGACCAAGAGGGAATGTGAGTTGGGAAAGGGAAGGAGGGGGAGGTATATATTATATCACTATGTTGGTCAAGATAACTAAGAATGGTGATTGTTCTGTTCTATAGATTGATTTAAAGAAACCTCCATCCAGGGACAGAGCTAGACACTCTATGTGGAAGTTCGTTGGTTTTAGGAGCTGAATTACCATAAAATGAATATTTTAGTATTTAAAATCAAAAAAAAATTAAAAAATATACATAAAAAATTAAATTTTTAAAAAAATTTAGGGGTGGCTAAAATCCCCACATAACAAAGAGAGGCTCCGCCCCTGCCTCCATCCTTATCTATATTTATCTACAAACTAAATCCATCCTTATCTATATTTATCTACAAACTAAATACTTTTTTTCGTTAAAGTTTTTATTTTTTAGTCAGGATAAATGTTTTTATCCAATTATTTATCCTTAAAACATTTGGTGGTACAAATTTAAATATATAATGGAATGTGCTTAGATATGGTGATATGAATTTATAGTATTTGGTGAAATGATTACATGTAAGACTATATTTATGAGTGATACTCATCCAACCCAATCCAATAATAAAATATTAATTTTTCTCTTTTCCACTTATACAATTCACAATTCAACCAAATTCTAACATTTTCATAGTTTATTAGTGACACAAATCCAACCCAATCTAATATTTTTTTTATTATTTAATAATTATATATTATTTTGTGAGCATATTTTTATTATATATTTATTAATTCTGTATTAAACTATTTTTTTATTAGTGATACGTTTTCATTTTTTTCATATATAAAATAACATACAAACACAATAACCAAATCGAAATTACAATAATTGAAATACGAAATAGAAACTACAATTATTGAAATACGAAATAGAAATTATAATTATTAAAATACGAAATCGAAATTATAATAATTGAAATACGAAATTACAATAATTGAGATTGTGAGACAAGTGAGAATAAATTTTGGATTTTTTTTTATGAATTTTGATATTTTTTATTTTTTTAAATAAAAATTATTTTCAATATCAATACTTTAAATTATATCGGAAAAAAATTAATTGAAACCAATAGAATAACGACACGTGTATATTATGTATTAAAAGTTAGTGTCATGACATTGGTCACCATGTAATCAATATCGTAACACCCACACCATCTCTCCTAATATAATAATATTATTTGTGGGGACATTTAGTAGTGACATCCACCAAATGTCATCAATAAACATAATCTAAAACATTTAAGTATATGGTGGTAAAACTTAAATATACAATAGTATGGATTAAAGTATATATACGGTGGTACAAGTTGTAATATATGGTGGCTTGAATGATGGTAGGTGTGGTGGTACAAGCTGTAATATATGGTGGCTTGAATGATGGTAAGAGCATTTATATAATGGTACGTACATAATTAAATATATGATGATATGGACTTGATAGGGATTCTATTATTTTGACCGTCAAAAAAATATATTTTATTGGCTATGAATAGTAGAGATGAGTATGATTTTCTAACTACTTATATTTTAATATAAGTTGATTTAAAATACATTTATTTATTTTTTTATTACCAAAATTATTTATTATTTCTAAGTTACTTATTACGTAACAGGTTCTAATTTCCTTTTGAAGCAATTATATACGAACAATCATAACTTTGATAGAGTGAGATCCCTAAAAAAGTGAAGAGCATGTGATTTCTACAGCTTTAGGTGATATCTTTAGTTCATGATAATATTTAATTTCAAACGTTTGTTTTATTACATTTCAATCTAAAAGAATATTGATTTTTTAATTAGAATTATTGCAAATGAGATTCTAAGCATGAAGATAATATTAAAGGGATATAGAAACATAAAACTCTAACCCTTATGAATGTTCGTAGAAAGAAATCATGAAGGGGGATAGTTGTCTATTTCAGTCTTGAGGCACTTGAAACCAAATGAGACACGGACCTTAACTTCATCAACATTTTTTAGCAAAATAAGAAGAATATGTCAGTCAATAATGATAGTTGTTTGAGTCGAGGTGGTGCTATTTGTATCTCTTAGCATATAAGAAGATTGGTAAGCTTAGCTTTTTTAAGTTAAGTGACATTTGTAATCAAATTTTAGTTTAAATAGATATTAGATGTGTGACTAATTTAAAGAATTAAGTTAGGTAGAGATATTACTGTCCTTGAGGTTTTCGTGAAGTTGGATTATAATGAGGAAACAGGTCAATGGCTAAATTTTAGAGTCGATGGAAAGTATCTCTTTTGCATTGCATCCCTGCTTGAAAATGAGAAAAAGGATTTGTATCTTTCTTTGCTAAAAACATGAGTGTGAATCATAGACTATGATCGAGTAGTTGTGCTACAAATTACGGTTCGTAAAATCAATCGGGATATCAACATATTGCATTGATATTGATTAGTTTCTTTTATGACTTCAAATATAACAAATAGAATGAAATATATAAATGGAAAGATTTTGTCCTTTTGCAAATTAGATACGACTTTAATTATTTTACTAAATTTACTCAATTCATTATACACAAAAATTTCTATGTAATTGGTGCATGAATCCTAAATTCATGCAATTTAAGTAGACCCGACCTCGTACTGTTCTCCAAGCATCGGCACACACCGCCATGCGTCTTAGAGAGGTTTCCACACAGTTTATTTTCTACATTTTCTAAAAAAATATGTACAGTTAATTATAACTTTCATACATTTATGTTACAAAATTCATATATTTATATTATGACATTCATACATTTATATTTTTTTAAACAAACTTTAATACATTTCATAATTTTAGTTATGTAGTCATATATTTTAGTTATGTTAATTGTATTTTTATATACTATATAAAATGTATGACTATATTAATATAAAAATATAAATAATATCAAATAAAAGTATTGAATGATATCACCTAAAGATATATACGCACAAATTATGTTAGAATTTTTTTTTAAGTTAAAGTATTACATAAAAATAAGAATATTTGTATATAAAGATCATACTAATATAATATAAAAATAATATATAAATAAATAAATAAAATAAAATAAAACACATAAATGCTGATCAATCCAAGTCCACCCGCATCAATTGGATAGGAGGCTACCTCTTCATTATAATGCTAAAGTTGATTGGGAAATACATTTTTTTATTAAAACTACTCCAACAACTGTCTATATATAATACATACTAAATCTTTTCAGTTGTCCATCCTACCTAATTTTGGACTCTTTATAGCCTGTATTTTGTCTTGGTAGGCTCTTGTATTGGGATGTTTGGCCCTCTACCCCATATATCATATAAAAAGTGAGCCACATGTTGAGATACAATACAATAAATTATATATATGTTTTTGGTCAATGAGTTTGAGGAGGGAAAGAAAAGGGAACAATAAAAATTATAAAACTTAGGTGACATATATTAATGAATTGTAATACATGTTGTTTCAAAAATTATGGAATTGTTAATACAAGTGTTAAAGAAAACTAACATCTTGATAACGTTTTGTTAAGTTGGCAAAGGTCATGAGAGAAAGTAGTTCCTATGCAAACTCATCCATTGCACACAGATAGAAAGGGCTCAATCTCTGAGCTAAGCGCTTTGTTTAGACTTGGGCTAATGAATTACCCATGTGAACTAATTGTATCCAATTTAATTAATATTACATAGAGAATGGAAGTCTATTATGCGTTTATGAAAATACACAGAGAAAAGAGAAAAAGAAGAACACACCATGAATTTATTTCAAAAACATATCGTAGCTCTTGGATTGTGAAGCGTGGCAGAGTTTTGTTAGGATTTACCCTCCGATACTGAGGTGAAGAAACATAAATGGACAGTCTGTGATTCATGTTGATTTAAAGCTATTTATACACACACTTCATGTTGATTTAAAGCTATTTATACCACACTAATAGACTGTGTCTTGCGGTAGATGCATCCCTCAACTTGAAAAACAACTCAAAGCTCAAATCTCTCTTGCCAAGTTGATTTATGCAACATGGGAGCCAAGGAAAAGGCTAGACGACGAGGTAAATATAATGAGGTCCCAGTAGTCGACCCTCTATTCCATATGGTGTTATACTTTAATAGTGTACCGCACTTTATACAATTGACAGTGTTTCAACATGTGGCTTGTACCAATTACAAAAAACAAACAAAAAACATCAAAATTAACTAGATTGAAACACATCAAGAAATAGAAAAACTCATGTGAAACGTCCAAGCTTGAAGAAGTTGTAACCCTAATTTACTCGAGGCTCGTGAGTCTCTTTTTGACAAGAAATTTGCAACAAAGTGAAACCAATACTTTACACTGGCATCCAATAGCTATCTGAACCATTTATCAGGTTCAAGTTTCTTTGTACAGAGTCTCCACCTGATGAATATAGCAATTTCCTATTTTCAAGCTTGTTTGGTCAAGGTGAAGACAATTAAAACAGAGTTCTTGCTCAAGAATGAAATCAGTATAGAATATAGTCCTAGGTAGCTCACCAAATCATCCTCTCTTCATTAGCTGAGCCAAGATTGTATTTGAGAGGTTGTCAACAAAACAGGAACTATGCAGACATGAGATCTCCAAGCAGCGTACCACGAATGGCTCAGCAATTCGACATAAAGACACGTGTTGTTTCTATCCTGTTTATTAAACCATACCTCTCAGTGGAAGATTAAGAAAGAGCTTTTCCAGCCCCAAGTGTGAGCTCCAAATCATCCATGCCAACTTCATGTATTTGCTCACCTTCCCATGCATTTACTGCACCATTCTCAAACTCAAATTCAGGGCCCCTTGCCCTCTTTGCAGCTCCTCCCCATCCAAATTGACTGCCTTGAAGAGAACTCTGCTGGGCCACAGGTTTTACGAGATTATAAGTAGGTGAAGTGGGAGCAGATGGGGATAACCCTGTTTGGAAACTGACCCATTGGGCAGAATTAACAGAAGAGACATCAAACTCATCACATTCGGGTATTGGGGCAGGTGTAAAACGTCGGCGCCGTGTAGGGCTAGATGGGGCAGAGGCAGCAAAAATAGGGTGAGCAAAAGGATTGAATGAACCTGTGGGAATAGACTCCCATTGAGCCGTGGGCTTTGAACTTCTTGTAGGAGACGAAAGAGGAGGTGTAACAGGGGCACTATTGGAAATACGTAAAGGAGGAAGAGAGGAGGGGATTGCTAAGTTGCGTAGGAAAGGTAGAATGTAGGAAGTTGGGTTTCCATCACAGCGCGATGGACTTGGAAAGGACGATGATGTTGGACTAGCTTGATATGAAGGAATCGGACTGGGGAACGCTGAAGAATTCGGGCTTGGCTGCATTGATGAACATACACTCATATTCCCTGAGGTCATCGGAGTATCACCTGGGGGTGGTTTGCATCCCTGAGCAACCGAAATTATGTCCGAGTTAGCATCACATGGAACTAAACAACACAATATAAATAGGATATTGTTATCTCACATAAATTCAAATGCAGAAGATTTCAAATGTTCAGTCAAATTTTCAATAGGAACTCAAACATTTCAATGAATCATTGTAACAGGGCAAATATACTATTATGATATTATACATATCAAGATGTTCGGACAAATGATCAGCCACAATTCAGCAAGAATCATATTCATTTTCAGTATCCCCATTTATATCTTCTCACTTCAGATCAAACCATAAGCTCGAGAAATCCAAGTATCAGCAATAGTAACAAGAACAGGCCATGTTAAAAGGGTGAATGCAAACTGTCATCCGAACTTTGCACCTCACCACATAAATTTTTCCATTTTGCACTTTGGCTAAGTTCACGATTGTTGCACTTTGCTATCTCGGAGAGCTATCATCGTGACAAATCTCATTCATTGATTACTAGGCATATCTATGGCTGAGATTTATCAGAGATGACAAACAACAAATCTTAAATATTAAGGGGTAAAGTGCAACGAAAAAAAAGCAAGCCAAGTGCAAAAATCCATTTTATATATATATATATATATATATATATATATATATATATATATATATATATATATATATATATATATATATATATATAGACTTTTGGACGGCAAAATGCAATTATCCCCCATTAAATCCCAAATATATACATATATATAATATAAAACTGATAAATCAACCAAGTATTGCAATAAACAGGGAAATTTACAGAAGACTATGCACACGTTAATTATGACATCAAGTGTAAAATTTTCAATAGCTCTATCTCGACAGATCTAACAAAGCAAGATATTTAATTCTCCAGTGATTTAACTTGAACGGAAAGTCTACTTAAATCATCAAAGATACTTTAAAAAATTCCCAAATATCCAGATTAGATCCAATAACACAAATCGAGATACAACAAACAAAAAAACCAATTCGATTCAAATCAAGCTGAAACTAAGAGCAAATCAATAAAACTGAAATGAAACATTGAAATCGTTGGTTGACCTTGCGATAAGTAGTGCCATCGTCTTCAACAACCCAACCAGCTTCGATGCAGAGGGCTTTGAGCACTTCATTATTATCACAGTGTTTAGGGAGCTTGTAATTACCCTGAGCTCGAAGGCCGGTGTAGATCTTGGCGGCGATGGCTCTCCTCCGCCTCTCTCTCCTCTTGTTGTTCTCTCTCTCCTTCCACGTCGGCTGGCGCCCAGTCGCCGTCATTGTAGTCAAGCGCAACCGGAAAAGACCTCCACCGCCGCGTCTCCGCCACTAGGTGTGTGCAAGTGTGTGGAATTATTGGAGTAATAGTAGTTGTTGGGGAGGAGAGGGACTGAATTGGGACATGGTGGTCACGAGGACAACGCCCCACGCTTTATTGGAATTTGTCTAATTCTATATCATTATTTCCTCTCTCTCTCCAATCCTGCTATCCTATATGTGTCCATGGTTGATACGTTGAATTTATTCATGATTGATGTGTTAAAATTTTAAAATATTTATTAATTTTATTTTTTATATAATAAAAAAATAAGATAATTACACGTTATAAATTGATATATCAAAAATTATCAACGATAGGTATTTACGTAAAACCATTTCTCTCTCTATTATTATATAATATTATAAATATTATATTATACCCCACCATCAAAAACTAAATGCTAAACAAGTCTACTTAAAAGTCAATGGTAAATTTTTGTAGAGACAATACCCTAATATACCCAAAAAAACTATAATTTTAAACCTAAATGCTCAAATATATTTAACTTATCCTTCAAATTACCCAAACACTATATTTTGTCCCCAAAATACTCAAAAGTGCAAATAATTGTCAACGATTTACAGTAATATGTCAGTGATGATTGGTGTCTGTCAGTTCACATGATACACAGTAATATCTACCTATAAGCTTACACGAAATTGGGTCTCATTTAGGCTTACACGAAATTGGCTCACATTTAGGCTTACACGAAATTGATTCAAAATAGCCTTACACGAAATATGTCTCAGCATAGCCTTACACGAAATTTGGGTCCCATTTAGGTTTACACGAAATTGGCTCACATTTAGGCTTACACGAAATTGACTCAAAATAGCCTTACACGAAATATGTCTCAGCATAGCCTTACACGAAATTTGGAAGGGAATAACCTTACACGAAATTGAATCATGAATAGGCTTACACGAATTTCGTATAAGATGGAGAAGGGAATAACCTTACACGAAATTGAATCATGAATAGGCTTACACGAATTTCGTGTAAGGTGGGAAAGAGAATAACCTTACACGAAATTGAATCATGAATAGGCTTACACGAATTTCGTGTAAGGTGGTTGACTATGGTGATAGGTGTCAGGGGGTGGGGGGTGGTTTAGCCAAAAATTGAGTATTTTGGGTAAATATTATGTTAAATTGGGTACAATATGTATAATTTAAATGGAATTGGGTATTAAGAAGGCCCACTATTTCTGTTTGGGTAAATTGGGCTGCTCACCCAATTTTTGTATAAATATCTATAGTATTGTTACAAACTTACAATAAATTTGTGATCGACACACCCGAACCCATAATAAAATAAATAAATAAAACAATAAAAATGAAAAGATTAAAATACTTTTATTTTTCATAAAAACTTTTGTAAACTTTATGTATGGATCCTAGATCCATACACAATAATTTGACCCGCCCCACGTGCCCTTCACGCATCCCCACGCGCCTGGGTGAGTGCGCTCAAACCCACCCAAAATTCGTTCCAGGTGCTTGATTTTTATGTTATGTTAAGTATACCTTTATGTTATGTTAAGTATACCTTTATGTTATGTTAGTCATACCTTTAGGGTCTTTTATATTATATTAAGCATACCTTTATGCAAGTCTTTTACATTATATTAATCATACATTTATGTAACGTTAAGCATACATTTATACAACGTTAGGCATACCTTTATGTTATGTTAAGCATACCTTTATGATTTTATGTTATGTTAAGCATACCTTTAGGGTTATAATGTTATGTTAAACATACATTTATATTATGTTAAACATATTTTTATGTTATATTAGTCATACCTTTTAATTATATTAGTTATACCTTTATATATTATATAAAAATATGACTAATATTAATTAAAGGTATGCGTAATATTTATATAAAGGTATATATGTACAAATTAGGGTTTTTTTATGCTGAAATTATAATTTTTTTCGTTAAAATTAGGGTTTTTTGCCAAAATTAAGGTTTTTTTGCCAAAATTAGGGTTTTTTTTTAAAGCTAAACTGTTACATAAATGTATGCTTAATATAATATAAAGGTATACTTAACATAATATAAAGGTATAACTAACACAACATAAAGGTCATGATAAAAAAAAAAAAAAGGAAATGCGCAGATCCAGGTCGGATTCAGCCCGACCCGACCCGCGTTGCATGGATCTTAGATCCATGCAACAGTTACACACAAGTCCTTCTCTTTATTTTTATATAAAAAATATTTCTCCCTTCTTCTATATCTTCTTCTTAAACATATCTCTCAAACCCTAAGTTAAAAAAAACTCTAACAAATCTTAATTTATGGGGAAAAAAATCAACATGATAGATGAAAGATGTATTTGGAACAAATAATTCATGATTTTTCATAAATTTTTATAATTTTAGAAAATGTAGTTAAATACTTTTTAAATAGAGATGTTAATCAATTTTTTTTTTACAAAAAACATGTCGTTCCGCATGTACATACCAAATATTATACTGTGTGTTCGATCTCTACAGATCGAAGATTCTTAAAGATGTTCGACCATAAATAGAACACTACATTGTATGTTCAACCATCGTTGGTTGAACATTACAACGTGTATTACTAACCAAGATTGAACAAAATGATTGAAAAACTTTGATATTTAGACTTTTCTTAAAATATTTCATACAAATCTCATCGTTTTAGCTTAAAAAAATGTATTAAATAATGATTTTTGATGGATTAGATATGGCTTCTTCGTCAACAATTTAAAAAAAAAAAACTAAAAGAGAATAAAAAAAAGAAAAGCAAAATGAGTTTAAGCAAGGGAGGAGGATTTTTTTTTTTAATTTTTTTTTTCTTTTTGTAATGTAGTGAAGTGTGTTTGGAAGTTTTATAATTTAAAAATATTTAAATATGGGTGTATTTAGTAAAGGGTGGGGTGTGTATAGTCCCCACCCTTTGTGATTAATTATAACAACATTTAATTATATTATTTAATGAATAAGTAAGGGATTTCGATTTGATTAGTTGGTTTTACTGGAAAATTGACAAATGAAACCGCTCATAATCATCTATGCTGCACATTGTTTCTAATGAGTGGTTTAGTACTTCTCAATTTTTGTCAGATGTAATTAATAATGACTTGATTTTTGCTATTGATGAATAAGTTTCTTTCTTAAATAAAAAAAATAAAAAAAACTATTGTACATTTATAAATTGGTAAAAAAAAAAAAAATGTACTCTAAAAACATATTTTTTTTGTTGCAAAAGGAAGGGAGTGTGATTTATTTGGCATGAGTATATCTAGGTGTGTGTAGAAGTGTATATTTGTGTTTTTTTTTAGATAAATTTTAGGGTTAATAAGATTTTCTCATTTGAACTATGTATGATTTAATGTTTCTTTATATTAATTTTGAAATGTTTCACTTTTTAATATGAAGTTTAAATTTAATGCATTTTATCATATCGGATAAATTCTAAATGTTGATTTTAGATGTGTACAACAAGAATTTATCTGATACTGTAATTATATCAAATTTAGAGTTCACACGATAAAGTTTAATATTTCAAATTCTATTAAAAAAAAAGTTAAATCATGTCTAATTCAAATATGATAATGTTTACTCTAAATATTATGTTAGATACACTTTGCGGTATAATATTTATAAATAGGATTGCAAATTAATTATCAAAAGCTTATTCAACTTGATTTGTTTACACCTCCATCCAAAAACCCTATTAAACATAAATTTTTAATTGCAAATAAGATATTATTTCCCCTCCATTATTATCTAAAATTATGATTATAAAATGACAAAATATAACATAAATAATTTAGTGTAAATACCTCTTATTACCCATTTTCATAGTACAAGGAACTTTTGTACCCCTTCTTTATCAAAATAACTTTTTTACCCATTTTATGTGCAAAAAGTCTAAGTTGCCCTCAACTTCCTCAACTTCACTTACAATGTATTTTATGTTTTTGTATTAAAAATTTAAATCTAAATACACTATATTATATTTTATATCCATTTTTTCTACGTCTTTGATAGACAAGTTTCTAACAATCACTCTTCAAATACAACATGTAATTTTTTTTTAAAGATCTGTTTATTTAGGAAAAAGATTTCAAAAATTTGTTTATCCGGTGAAGATATGTTTATCTGGGAAAAAAGATTTTGAAAATCTGAACACCACACTCCAACCAAAACCCTGTATTTGGGAAAATCATCTGAAATTTGTTTATCTGTAGAAGATATATTTATTTGGGAAAAAAGATTTTGAAAATCTGATGCGCTTCAACATGTACACGATTATAATTTGAGATTTGTTTATACAATATGTTTATCTGTGTATTGCGCTTCAACCAAACGCATTTGAGATTTTATTTTTTTGTACACGAGTATATTTTATGAAGTACACAATTAAGTACACGATTATCTCGTATACACAATGTACTTATCGTGTACACGATTCATAACGTGTACACGATTATAACATGGATTATAATTATCGAGTACACGTTGTAAAATACATATCGTGTACACGTATATCATATATATATTATAATCGTGTACACGTATTAAGATACATATCTTGTACACGAATATCGTGTACACGTATATCGTATACATATTATAATCGTGTACACATATATCGTATACATATTATAATCGTATACACGTATTAAGATATATATTTTGTACACGAATATCGTATACATATTATAATCGTGTACACGTATTAAGATACATATTTTGTACACGAATATCGTGTACACGTATATCATATACATATTATAATCATATACACATATTAAGATACATATCGTATACACGTATATATTGTGTACACGATAGATATCTTACAACATGTACACGATATTATTGTGTACACGTATATCAGAATATTTATCGTGTACAATAAGATACATATCGTGTACACATATCAGAATATTAAATGTCGCATAATTTTGACGATTTTCTCCTACTCGTGTATGTACATACTCGATTATAATGGTAATTATATACAAAATCAAAAAAATCAAGAAATTTCACAATTATTCACTGAACATTCAAATCATCAAAATCAAAAATAAAATAAATAAATAATAAAAAATTGTAACCAAAACTCTTGTCTCTCTCTTCGAATAGTTCGATGTTCCACTTCCAAATTCAGATTATACAAATCAACTCAAATCAACTCAAATCAACTCTCATTCACCTTTTCTAACCTTCTTAGCTTATCCCGATGATATCATCTTTGAGTGCGAGTGACGTCGTGCTTCCACCATAGACGCAAATCTGACATCAACCATCTCCGACAAGAATCACCGTCATTTCTCTCATCTTCCTAACCCATTCTCATCTCTGTTTCTCTCATCTCTGTATAACCTCATTCTCATCTCAGATTCGACCATTGATATTGAAGTGGTGGAGATTGAGTTTTGGTGGAGTTTGGGTTGGGGGGAATGAATTTTCAATTTTCAAAATTTTGGGTTATAGAATTTTATGTATTTTGAAATATTAAAATTTAAATATAGTTAAAGGGTAGTATTGGAATGTATTTAACAAAATACCTTAAAAAGGGGTAAAAAAAGTTATTTTTATAAAAAAGGGGTAGAAAAGTTCCTTGCATTATAAAAAGGGGTAGTTTTGGACTTGGCCCAATAATTTATATTGAATTTCTTTAACACAAAAATAATTTAGATTAGATATTAATTACCACTTAATAAGTAATTTATCCCTCTCCTCACCTTTGTCCCCCATCACAACCTTGAAATCTTCATTTACTTTATTTCCTCATCGGACAACTAGAGAAGTTTGTTTTAAGATTTAGAGGTTGTTTGGGTATATGCTTCTTAAACATCTTATAAAATGCTAAAAGCTTATAAGTATTTCAAAAGTATTTGATTAAGTTGAAAAAAATAAGAACTTATTTAGAAAAGTAATAGGGTATTTGGGTGAATTTATAAAAGAGTTTGTAAAATTTTTAAAAGCTTATAAGCTCCTCAAAATTGTTTGAAAATAATTTAATAAATAAGGTTTTATTTCATCTTAAAATAAGATTATGAACTTAATAAGCTCTTTTTTGAAAAGTAGGGGGATCCCAACCTTATTTCTAAAATAAGATCTTATTTTTTATGAACATCTTCAAATTTGATCATTTAAATTACATCATTATTATTACAAACATCTTATAAGGTCCACCATCTTATTTATCTAAATAATTCAATAATTTATTTTTAAAGTTAAACTAAACATTTTATAAGCTCTAAAAACATCTTATAAGATGTAAGGTTTATAACCTTTAAAAATAATCCAAGCCTAACAGGTACTCTCTAAGAGAATCCCTACTTATTTCTAAATAAAATCTTATCTTTTAAAATACCTTTAAATTTGAAAATTTGATTATTAAAATTACATAAATGTCATTAGTAACATCTTATAAGCTCAATCATCTTATTTATCCAAACACTTCAACAACTTATTTAAACTAAAATTATGCAGCTTATAAGCTCTAAAAACATCTTATAAAATGCTTAGAGTTTATAAGCTCTAAAAATAAGTCTAGTCAAATACCACCTTAATAAATAAAAATGTGTTTGAATGAGCTTATGAATCAAGATGTTTACATCTTTATAATTTTTTTAAAATGTTTTGATAAACATTTTTGTTAATTTACTTGAAAATATTATTATTAGAAGCTTATAAATAGTTTTTTCAAAAGTAAGGAGACTCCATCTAATTTCATAAATAAAAAATTATTTTTACAAATCCTTTTATTGGCTTTTTACAAATTTGTCATTCCTAATATCTGAAATTTAAGAATTAAATATATTCATGATTTATTAAAATTATATATGTTTCCATAATGAATATATAAACTAAATTTATCTTATAAATTTAAGAACATATTAATATATTTTCTTAAAAATGAGAATTAATTAATTGAATTTATTTAATAAATAATTTGATTTAATTATAAAATACTTGGGTATACAATTTTCTTGCACATATTTCAGATATTATAATATATTGAGGTGTATAATATATTACAATTGAGTTTTTTTTTTTGCACTTTTTTATATCTAATTTTTTATATAAATATTATATTAATATTAGAAAACTATAAAATAAAATGAATTCTTCAAAAGTTAGATTTAATAAAAAAATTATTCAATTTTTTTATTTTTTAAAAACATTATATGATTTAATTAAATATTATTAATTCTATAAAGTATAGATTTTTGTTTTATATTTCTAGAAATTTGAATTTTTTTATTTCTATATTTAAGTACAAATCCATCACAAAATCACTCTAAGTACTTATAAAATTTAACGCAAATGTTTAAATAAAATAAAAGTCCTTCAAACTGACAAAAAAATAAAAAGGTTACATTTCTGAATTTTATATTTAGATATGAAATACAGATATCAAATTAAAGATAATTAAAAGGGAATTGATTTGATATACCATACAACATATTTAAAATGAAATAGTTACTGTAATTGAAATCCTATTAGAATTTTTTTTTTTGTAAAAACAGTTCATATTAATAGCTTTTTTTATTTTTTGCCCACAAAAGTAGTGTCACTGACTAGGGATGGGTTCTAAATGTTTTGTATGAGCAATTTAGTGGATTATTCTATGTTATGCAGAAAATAGAGGATTCGAGGTTTACAAACATTTTTGAACCTCTATAAATCTTAAATTCCTCAATACTTATACTCTGATAACTTCATTCATAATTTGAATTGATACTCTAAAGAAACCAAACACTTTCAAAGTAGAATACGAACTAAGCTTACCATTTCCATACAATTTAGCTGACATGATATTTTGTCAAATGAGAGCTAACTACTATTTTAGTATTAGTTTGAGTTGCACACTTATTTGCTATATTACATTAGCTCATATTTAAGAAAATTGTATTCCAAAAAAATTTCAAGTATACTTTCATTGCATAACTCAGGATTTCAAACGATTTGAATAGAGACGAAACTATAATACTAGGGCCCCATCGAAATTTTAAAAACTATAATATATTTTAGTAATTCTAAAATTATTATAAAAAAATATATAGAATAAAAAATTCATCATGTAATAAGTAATTTATTTTTAATGTTAAGATATTATTTATTTGAGTTAACATGTTTTTTTTTTTCTTAATTATACACGAGTTATCTACTTTTACATTTTGCAATAATTGACAAAATATAGAATGTTGTGAGTTTTTTGAAAACTACAATTTGTGAATTATATTTGTAGCTACACATACATATCTTTATGTTTAATTAGTGTTTATTATTTAAATTATCCAGTAAATTAGGGGTTTGACAATTTCAAATTTTAAGTTTTTGAACCGGTAATTTAGTACTTAAACTTTTCAGGCTTAGCGAATTTGGCCATATTTCAATCTCAATTGCTCAATTAGGCCGAAATCGAATGTGAGCTCTTAATTTCGGGTTTTTTTAGGTCCAATTTGTTGATGTGATTTTTAATTTTATTTAATTAAATGGAAAACGAAAAAAATGAAATAATTAGAAAAAAAATCAAAAATAGGAATCTGGCCAAACGAGCAGTCCTCGTCTTCTTCCTCCCGATCAGTTTCAGCCCACTTTCTTTTCACATCACTCTTTAAGTTAAGTTCAAAGTTCAAACAGACAACCACGAAGACAAGAAGATTACCAAAATACAAGGGTTTTTCACAGACAGGAAAACAAGAAGTGGCGGATATATACCCAGGTACCACGAGTATGACGAAGAAAGAGGGAAGAAGAGTTTAGAGTTTACCAAATCGGATTCCAAAAAAGCCCTAGAATAGATTTGGGGATTTAGTGCCCAATAGACCGATTAAGGGTTTAAGAAACCAAATTCGGACTCAAAGCTTGTGAAATCCAACCACAAACAGTGATTTGTAAAATGCTAATGCACTCTGTCTAACTTCTTCAATTCATTCGACATTCAATTTTCATTCAATTTTCTTAAGAAATTAGAGGTCAATTCAAATGAGATTCTTGAAATTGATCTGGGGTGAGATTCTTGAAATTGATCTGGGGTTTGTAAATGGGTTTGAAGAGGGTATCGTTTTGCTATTTGAGTTTGTAAATGATGTTATACTTTCTGGTCATCTTCTCCGATTGATCTTACCGGCAGTGAGTGTTCACCAGCAACACGCAACACGAGTGGCTGTATATATATTTTTTCTTTTAATATATTTAATTTTATTTCTTTCAATTTATCTTTATTTTTTAATTTCTTTTAATATTTTAGTTTTTTTTTAATATTATTTAATCAAGATAAACTTAAATCATTCAAAAAGAATGACCATTGTGTACAGACATGTTTCACATAAATGTAAAATAAATTATAATTCAGTAAATTGGGCTCAAAAGTTTGAAATTAAGGACACATGTGCAGTTCACATGCGATTTCTGATTAATTGAGCAATTCGATTTGAAATTGAGCAAATTTTACGAAACCTAAAAAAAGTTAAAGTTCTAAATTGTTAATTCGAAAACTTAAAGTTTAAAATTATCAGACCTCCTAATTTATTGGATAATTTAAATAATAAACTCGGTTCATAATAAATCTCTATACATGATTTGAGTTTTATAGTTTTAGTCATTAAACTTTTTATACAATTTCGTTAAAATATGCAATAAATATGCTACCACAAATATAATTTACCTATTTTAAAAGTTGAAAAAACTAACAATGGTCTATATTTTAATTTTTTTGAAAAAGATATATTACAAATTAAAATTTAAATATGTGTTCATTGTTATATGAAAGTTGATTATATGTATAATTTATGCATATTTTCTAAAAAAAATTATTGATGTCAATTGGTTCTCCAGAAAAAAAAAAAAATCAACTTCGTTATTAAATTGAAAGTTGTCTAACAACAATGCGTAGCGTAGTAAGCAATAACTACCATTTAATTGTGAGTTACATTGTAAAAATAGTTTCTTGTAACTTACAATAAGAAAAATTATAATTCTTGAAAATGTTTGAAATTTGAAGACGTTAATTCAAACGCTATTCTAAATTTTTTATATTCACTTGGAATTAATAAGTAGTATCAAATCGTGTTGAGTTAATAATTAACAGCTTGGTTATCGACACCAATCGCATTATTTGAAAACTTTGGTTTCTTTTATTTTCTTGCACAAAATTATTGTCTTAGCATATCATGGATATTCCCTCAATGTTATCAATACAACAGTGAAAATTGGAAAATTAGAAGTGAAGAAATAATTTTAAATGTTATGATGTAATTGAGTTTGTTGGTGGATGGTAAATTTGTTTTCATTTAGTCAACATATATTATTCACTTAATTTATACATGATTTACGCAATTTTACATTTTGCAATACATTGTTATTCGACCTTTAATTTTTTAAAAATCATTTTTAATATCAAATTCATATTAATAATATCTTCATGTGAGTTTTTTTAGATATTTGAAAGGAATAAACTATATTAATTGTCGCTTATTTTTATATTTTTAAAATACCCAATATTTGAGATTATCATTTTAGTCATTGGACCATTAAGTTAAATTTGTTAAAAGAATATTAAAAATTCAAAGCTTAACGTATGTTTACTGTAAAATGAAAAATGTACCTAAATACACGTATAATTTTTACATATTTCCCATTTTTATATCATTGTCATTCACTCAAATCTCTTAAACAAAATTTCTGACTTTCACCACTTAAAACACACCTAATATATCATCACAAAAACTCGTGAGCAAGTGGAGCACAAATGTAAGGTCTATCCAAAATAGGTCAATCCGATCCGGCACGATCCTCCATGCGCTGACACGTGCCCTCATGTGCTCTAGAGAGATGCCACACAGTTTATTTTTGCATTTTTTGAAAAAATATGTATACCTTGTATTATGACATTTATATCTTTATATTAGTGACTTTCATATATTTACATTTTTTTTAGACAAACATTAATACATTTCATACCTTTTATTTATATTAGTTGTACTTTTATATATTACATAAGTAATATCATATAAAAATATATATATACAAATTATGTTGAATTTTTATTTTTTTAAAGTTAAAGTATTATATAGAGATAATAACATTTATATATAAATGTCACATTAATATAATATAAATGTAACACATTAAACTTCAATATTCTTATAATTGTATCATACTTCTTATAATTCCCAACAATGTCAAATATTTTTTTTTAACAATTACAATAAGAGTATGATATTTTAACTATAATAAAATTTTAAAACAAATACAATATTATCCAAATGACCAATTTTCAAAATCCATTTAAATCTAAAATGTAAATATGAAAATATTAACCCACACAATCCAAAGTAGTTAATGAGTCGCAAGTCGCACGGTAGCGCCTCGTACACACCGACGGTCCACACCGCCACTGTTCACTCCTCCCGCTTCAAACCCCATTGAAGCATATATCTCACTCACCTCCTGCTGCTAAACCTCACTCAAACTCAATATTCAAATATGGCAGAGCCCAAATCCTCAACGCTCGTCTACTTCGCACTGAGCCTGATTTCAGTTCTGCCACTCCTTGTCTTCTCTTTCTCCCCCGAACACCCCACGGATCGCCGAATCCTTGTACTGCTCGACGATCTGTCCCTCAAATCCTCGCATTCCCTCTTCTTTTCATCCCTCACCTCCCGCGGTTTCGATCTCGATTTCAAGCTCGCCAATGATCCTGCAATTACGGTCAAGCGATATGGCCAGTACTTGTACGATGGCCTCATTCTTTTCTCTCCTTCCACAGAGCGTAAGTTAATTGTTTTCTAGGCCACTTGGTCCTCTTTACCAAGTTATTACTTTTCTGATTGCTGAAGATTTGTGTAGGGTTTGGAGGCTCGTTGGATGTGGAGGGTGTTTTGGATTTTGTTGACTCTGGGCATGACTTGATTTTAGCTGCGGATTCAAATGCATCCGATTTAATCCGGAGCATCGCTGCTGAATGTGGGGTTGATTTTGATGAGGTGGGTCTTTTATTGGACTTATTTGTTTTAATTGATTGATGGGATTAATATGGAAGTTATATAAATTCAATTAGGAAAAAGAAAAACCAGTTTTGATTCTCTTTGTTCTATTGAAGAGTAGCTAGGAAAGAAAATGCTACATGTTTTGCTTAGATATATTTATTTGTACATATTTGGTTTTCTATTCCAACTACTGCATGTGTATATATATACATATATATATATATATATATATATATGTAAAGCGTGTAGAATTATCTTTCCTAGCTACTCGTCAATGGAGGAAAGGCCATTACTGATTTTTTTCCCCCAATATGAAATTAAGGCCTTAACATTGTGATCTATTGGTATGAACAACAAGGTGTTTTCTTAGCATGAGTATTTTGGAACGAAGGGGAATTGTCCTACAGGATCCAAAAGACGTCGCTGATGCTTATTGAAGCTATAACTAATGAAAGTTAGCATACCGTATATATCACCAAGCAATCTTTCCTACTCATACATTCCGATCAAAACATGTGTCCATAGGATTTTTATTGTGAAACATAGCTCAGATGAATATTTCTCACTAATCACTATGTCTGCATATGAATGTACAAGTAATTCATTTGATAATATTGTTGAAACTACTGAGAAATCAGGGGACCGGTGCCGTGTCCATCTATATGTTCTTTTGATTTGCAACAAATCATACTAATGTTTGCAGTTAAAAGAGTCCTTCTAGATATGTTTGATGTATTCCTGGTTATGATGCAATATTTCTATACCTGGTCTTTCTATATGATATAACATTGTTCGGTTGTACAGGATCCCTTGGCTGTTGTCATTGATCACACTGGTTATGCTGTCTCAGAAACTGAGGGAGACCATACCTTAATTGCTGCTGATGATTTTATTCAGTCTGATGCTATTCTCGGAAATAAAAAAATTGAGGTCAGTGTGAAGGGTGTTTATCAGACACAACATTACTGCATATGCTGTGTTCAAAAGTATGTGGCTTGATGGTGAAAGTGTCACGTATGCTTACTTGGCCGTGTAAATGCCATGTTGTGCTTGTGTCTAAATGTTGTCTCTTCAATGATCTAATTGTTCATCCCATTCTTAGGCACAGTGAGATTTGGAACTTCTTTTTTCACTTATGTATTCATGGCCTCCATTATTGAGGGCATGCTATTCATTTTAGAATAAAGCATCAGGAATTGTGTTTCACGCACCTGCGTATAATACTGATTTATGCAACAATTTGTATTTTTGAAACAGGCTCCTGTGCTCTTCAAAGGGATTGGACATTCCTTAAACACCGGAAATAGCTTGGTATGCTGTGGGCTATTGCATCAGGCTTTTCCATACTGTGAAGTCCCAATATGTATACTGTGAAGTCCCAATATGTGTCTCCGCATAAACACATGTTACCTAATGATAGGCTTTCTGCACTGACTTTTTCCACTATTTTCCTCCAAACTTTCAGGTTGTGAAGGCTCTTTCTGCATCTTCTTCCTCATACTCCACTAATCCAAACTCAAAGCTGTCCAGCCCGCCATCGCTCACAGGAACTGCCATCTCGCTAGTTTCAGTTGTGCAGGTTCTTGTTCATTCTTTCCGTTTTCTTAAATCACTCACAGAAACATTTCCTACTAAGCATTAAAAAAAATATCACTTTGTATTAAAATCATTGTTGTACACATTTTCTTTGTTTAGCCTTCAATACAGTTGGCAGTTGCACACATTTTTGTCTTTTCTCAAATACAATACAAAATTTTTGTGGCTCAATTGTGTATGAATTTACTGTGTAGTTAAAGGAAAGAAACAGAGGCTCAGATTGAGACCATGATACTTATTTAACTGACTTCAACAAATCATTAAGACCTTACCAGACCCTGTACAAATATACTCCCTCCGATTCCACTTAATTGTCGTTATAGAGGTCAAATGTTGTTTCGTATTATTTCTTTTTTAGACTTTTACACAACTTTATTCCGAGATTATCCATGTTAACATATCTTAGCTAAAACTTAAGGATTTGATAGGACCTCTTTCTAGGAATTATTGTGATTCTCATTCCAATTTTGGATCTTAAATTCCTAGATTAGTTCAGGGTCGTATATGTGTCAATATTTATTTTCCTTAATCTATTACAAAAAATTTAGAGCGACATGAGATTGGGATTGGAGGGGGTAATTAATAGACACAAGATCACTGGTTTAAATTTGAACTTGATGTCTGAGAGCAAAATGTTTTCTGGTAGTACTGAGGTGAAGATGGCACTTTATTCAGGTGATGTCAAATATTTCGGATGCATTGCTACCTCATTCCCTCCATCATATGCCTACACTTGATGTCCCATGGAAGTTTTTAGTAACTTTAAAGAATTTATACATTTCCCTAGATGATCATTGATGACATCTGACTAGTTACTACTGTAGCTACCAACTCAGCCAATTCCACCTCAAGTTGCCGTTTTCCTTCACTCCACCAAAATTTGTTTCTCATGAAATTTCCTCCTTGATTATGAAGGAAAAAGACGCAACTTCATATCTGTGACCTGATCAAATGTTTTACCCTGCACATCATTAATCTGATTGTAGCAGTTTGCGTGTGGCACTTTTTGAGGAACATAGACTGCGATCTATTTTTGACTGGCTCGTATTTCCTATTTTTCTGCATGCATTTTCTGTTTGATAACATGACGTTTCGGATTTCGTCGTACTGTCAGGTTTCATTTCAATGCAATTGATTCACCTATGATATCTTAATTGCAGTGATTTTGATGTCTCATAGGGGATTATGCTTTTGTTGTTCATGCCTTACTTTATTTGTTTTATTTTTACTGTTTTTTCCTAGTTCATTTAGCAATACACATGTAGACAGACACACAAAAGATCCACTTTCCCACCTTTCAATGCCTTCTAGTGAGTACATTTTGGTAGCTCTAGTGGGGAAGTAACCAATTGTGGGTTGAGTTTGAGAAAATGACCATGAAAGTGTCTGTATCTGATAGAGTTCAAGTCGTTACAGCATTTATACAACATAAATGAAAATTCATATTATTTAATTACAATTAGATATTTATGATATTAGGAGATAATAATTTTACCCCTTTTAATTGTGCATCAGGGAATTAAGAAATATGATATCTCATAGTATAGACAGAAATTCTAAACTTTTGTTAGTGATAAAATCCATGGAAAAATCACTAGTTCGGAAATAAGAATTGGAGAATTCAGCTCCAAAAATCTAGCTGTGCTTGTATTGCATGGAACCACCTATGTGGAGAATTTGGTTGTCTACTAAGGGAAGAGCTGGTACAGACACACAACTATTGGAAGAAGGAGTATTGAACAAGTTATTGCTCGTGTATTTTAACATACACGTCAATATATTCTAATTAGGTTTCACATTACTGATTCAAACTGTCACTGTGGTGTGTTGATCCAATTTTTCCTCACATGTTCCTCAAACTCCCACTTTCACCTGATATCATTATGTCAATTAAAATGGATGCAGGCAAGGAATAATGCACGGATTATGGTCTCTGGTTCATTGGACATGTTCAGCAACCGGTATGTTGTTGCTGTGAAGATTATGATTGTTTTGACATTCATTTTCTTCTAGTTATTTTTGTTATATAGCTGTCTGGAGTACTGACAATCAGTTTGTTTTTCTGTGCCAGGTTGTTCAGATCAGGAGTGCAGAAAAGTGGGAGCTTGAATAAGTGAGTGCTCTCATTTAACTTGCAATTGTTTTTATCTCTTTCTAATTCTTTTGAAATTTATATATATATATATATATATATATATATATATACAGTTTTGATCAGACATGCACTGCACGTCTTATAAGATTTCTTTTTCTAATTTTTTAATATTTTATATTATACACAGAATTGTTTTTCACCCTACCACTTCACTCCTAACCCCTCATTAGGTTATACATTTTTAACAATTTGCATCTCACACATTAATCATACAACTTCTTCTCAATTCTTATCCATACAGATAACTTCTTCTCAATTTCCATCCACACAGATGCTACCATGAAAAATATTGAATTAATTAATATTCTTTCCAATTCCAATCAAGCTATTATGAAAATATTGAATTAATCAATTAAATGAAATAATGAAAAATATTCAATTAATTAATTCTCAATAAATCCTAAATCATAATCAATATTCGAGAAATCCTCAAAATTAACCATAAAAATTAAAATACAAATTGAGCAACAAAGAGAATAAATTCTGAACAAATCGTCAAAATCAACAAATCATATCCTCCAACTCAATCATCAGAAGTCTTCAATCAATCCTCAAAATCACAAGTCATCAATTACCAAAAATCTTTAATCAATCCTCAAAATCTCAAGTCATCAATTATCAAGATGACTTTAATCAATCCTCAAATTACCCAGAAGACTTCAATCAATCTTCAAAATCCCAACACAGATGCTACTATGAAAAATATTGAATTAATCAATATCCTTCCTAATTCCTTCAATCAATCTTCAAAATCCCAACACACAGATGCTACCATGAAAAATATTGAATTAATCAATATTCTTCCTAATTCCAATCCAGATATCATGAAAAATATTGAATTAATCAATTAAATGAAGCAATGAAAAATATTCAATTAATCAATTCTCAATAAATCCTAAGTCCTAATCAATATTTGAGAAATTCTCAAAATTAATCATAAAAATTAAAATACGAATTAAACAACAAAGAGAATAAATTCTCAACAAATCATATCCTCCAAATCAATCATCAATTACCAAGAAATCTTCAATCAATCCTCAATTTAAATACTGTCTTTTTTGTATCGTCAAATATAATGAATCTACACATGTGAAAAAAATAAAAAAAAAATCAATACTATAATTTTCTAAATGTAAAACCTTTCAGAAAAGAGAAAAGATAAAAAATTATTATACCATTCTAATGACGTGGAATAACTCCTCCTGTCATGTCCACTAATGTCACAACCATGACAAACTCTTGCTTTTGAAATTAGTTTTTTCTTTTATGATTTATACCTTATACCACATCATTTTGCTCTAACTTGTGAATTTACTTTTTCCTTTGATGATTTATATCTTTTACCACATTCTTTTACTCTCACTTGTGAATGATCATTAATCTCAATATCGTTCTCACTGAATTTACTTTTTCCTTTGATGATTTATATCTTTTATCACATTATTTTGCTCTCACTTGTGAATGATTATTAATATCAATACAGAAGATCGTTGCATTTTTTCACCAATTCGTCTCTTACTTTTGAAATTACTTTTTCCTTTGATAATTTATACCTTTTACCACATCCTTTTGCTCTCACGTGTGAATGATCATTAATCTCAATACAGAAGATTGTTGTATTCTTTCACCGATTTGTATTTTAATTTTTATGGTTAATTTTGAGGATTTTTCGAATATTGATTAGGAGTTAGGATTTATTGAGAGTTGATTAATTGAATATTTTTTCATTGCTTCATTTAATTGATTAATTCAATATTTTTTATGATAGCTGGATTGGAATTGAGAAGAATATTGATTAATTCAATATTTTTCATGATAACATCTGTATGGATGATAGCTGGATTGGAATTGAAAAGAATATTGATTAATTCAATATTTTTTATGATAGCATTTGTGTGGATGAAAATTGAGAAGAAGAAGTTGTATGATTAATGTGTGAGATGTAAATTGTTAAAAATGTATATGCTAAAGAGGGATTAAGAGTATAGTGGTAGTATGAAAAAAAAATTCTATGTATAATATAAAATATTAACAAATTAAAAAAAGAAATCTTTCAGAAGTGCACACGGTGTGCATTTTTTAGGTGCGTGTCTGATCAAAATTGTATATATATTTCTTTTTTAAATATTTAGTATTTTATATTATAAATGTAATTCTTTTTTCACGCTACACTTTATATAAGGATTTTCTTATCAATTTTCATCTTAGACACCTAATCTTTTATCAACATCTTTATATACAGGCTCTCTTATCAATTCTTATCTCAAATATAGACCTAATCGCTCAGCAGTATAGACCTTTTTAACAATTTGCAACTCATACCAAATATTGAATTCAATTAATTGAAATAATGAAAATTATTGAATTAATCAATTAATTGAAATAATGAAAAATATTTAATTAATCAATTCTCAAAAAATCCTAAATCCTAATCAATGTTAGAGAAATTTCTAAAATTAATCATAAGAATTAAAATATGAATTGAGCAGCAAAGAGTTAGTAGTTGTGGTTGTTTGTGGTATTAATGGGATGACAGAAGAAATTGTACTAGTTAAAGATATAATATTTTCTTATCTTTTCTCTTTTCTGAAATAATATTTTCTTATCGTTTCTCTTTTTTGGAAGTTTTTACATTTAAAAAATTATGGTACCAATTTTTTTAAATGTTTTTTTACATATGTAAATTCATTATAATTAACGATAATAAAAAAAATTGGGGATTTTGAGCATTGATTAAAGACTTTTTCTTCGTATGAGATGATTAAATTGCAGTATATGATTTGTTGATTTTGAAAATTTGTTAATTGTTAATTGATGATTGAATTTATTTTTGAGGATTACTCGAACAGTGATTAGAATTTAGGATTTCTTGAAAATTGATTAATTGAATATTTTTTATTGTTTTATTTAAGTGATTAATTTAATATTTTTCATGGTGTTTTTCATTAGTTCATTTAATTGATTAATTCAATTTTTTTTATGGTGGTGCGAGATGCGAATTGTTAAAAAAGTTTATGTTGATGAGGGGTTAGGTCTATATTTTAGATGAAAATTGATAAATGAGTCCGTATATAAAGATATTGATGAAGGGTTAGGTGTTTGAGATGATAATTGATAAGAGAGTCTGTATATAAAGATATTGATGAGGGGTTAGGTGTCTGAGATGAGAATTGATAAGAAAATACATATATAAAGTGGTAGGGTGAAAAAAAAATTATGTGTATAATATAAAATATTAAATATTTAAAAAAAAATCTTAAAGAATACGTACAGTGCGCATTCTTCAGGTGCGTACCTGATCAAAACTCTCCCTCTATATATATTATTATATATCTTAAATTTGGGTCATCTTCATATATCATCATTACCATTTTCAGTCCTCATTTCTTTTTCTGCTAAATATATATGCCTAGTACAGCAAGTTACAAAATTTATTCTATTTAGACAGTAAAGGATGTCATAGTATCTGAAGCTTACAGGCATATTTATCTCTGACTATTGCCAGTCTTTAAAGCACATGTTTAATCTCATTGATACAATATCGGCACTCAGTAACCTAGAATTCAAGGACCAATTTTAGTTTCATTCTCCAAGTGATGAAAATTAAAATTCTGTCATTCATGCTGCGAAATTATTTATGATAATTGCTCTGCCCAGCGTTTATTTAGTCTTTATTCGCTATGCTGGTAGTTTCTCTATTTTATAAATGTGGCTAACAGATAACTTGAATTGTGACAGATATGAAAAATCTGGCAATGAACAGTTCGTAACTGAACTTAGCAAATGGATCTTTCATGAAAGGTGTCATTTGAAGGTGATGTATTTATGTGGCAGTAATTGATTTCACACTCTTTATTTTGAGGGTCATATTGAATTCCTTATTTTGAGAAGTTGAGTGAATTTCTCTTCACAATTCGTAGGCTGTGAATCTTAAACACAACAAAGTTAATGAAACTGAAGAGCCTTCGATATACAGGATCAATGATGACCTGGTGAGACCGCAGTTTTCTGTAAATCTGGCTAATCTGTTCTGTTTTATAAGCTGTACTATCTTTTGAACTTTTTTTTTTTTTGTTTCGTCCCAATCCCTTAAAAAGGACTAATAGTGATCATTAAACAAGGTCTTCTGATAAAATGAAATTCTTGCAGGAATTTTCAATTGAAATTTTTGAATGGTCCGGCAGTAGTTGGGTGCCATTTGTTGCAGAGGATGTTCAAGTGCAGTTCTACATGATGAGCCCCTACGTCTTGAAAACTTTGTCGACAAACCAGAAGGTATTTTCCAAAACGATGAACTGTTTCTAAAGACACCAGGACTGTCATTTCATGTGTGTGCATTTTTTGTAGGGGCTTTATCACACTTCATTTAAGGTGCCAGATGTATATGGAGTTTTCCAGTTTAAGGTTGAGTATCAGAGGCTGGGATATACTACCTTATCTCTTTCAAAGCAGGTCAGTCATCATGCGTTATCATTTTGTCTGTCTTTATATAGGTGTGGGATACTGTTCACTTTAATTTCCCATACTGGCTCATTTTGTGAAGGGTTCAGTTGTAATTTGAATTGTGCCTTTGATTAATTGATGCATGTATTTCTCACTTTCCCTTAGTATATTACCAGCCACCATGACGTACAACTCTGAGCCTAACTCCAAAATTGTGGGTTAAGTTGTGGAGGCTCATATATAATTGACTCAAAATCTATATATTTCTGTTTTCAATGTGAAGAAACATGCATCTGTTGCCAAGTCTAATGGGGCAGAAGTGGAGATGTCATTACCTGTTATTTTCATCAAGGAATTATTTTGTTGATTCCCATAGGTTAGAGATCAAGAATGTTTCTGGTGAAAGAGATGCTTTACATTGCTCAGAAGTTATGTGACAAAATATTGGCAACTGATTGGATAATGTTGATGCTGGAAATCCATGACATAGGGGCTGGGGAGTGGATAGCATTGATAAGATTGTATCATAAAACTTAGGGTTGGACATATTTTTCTATACTAAATCGCAAAAGACAATTAATGCTTTAGTTATGCTCATTCCATTGCTTATCATTGCAAAAGAAAATAATATCTTTGGGTTTGTTGAGTCAGAAAAGAATATAAAAAGGAATTGGAGGAGCATTTTTACACACTTAAACTATTGGAGTTTAGTAGAACTATGTGTTATTAATGCATACAAGTACTAACAATGAAGACTGCTTAATTTTTTTTCAGATTCCAGTTCGACCATTCAAACATAATGAATACGAAAGATTCATAACGACAGCTTTCCCTTATTATGGAGCTTCATTTTCAATGGTAAACACCTCTCTCTCTCTCTCTCTCAATGTAACCTCTGGGAGATCATCTTGATGTTTACACTAACTAGAAGAATTGATTATTGCAGATGGCTGGGTTCTTCATCTTCAGTGTCGTTTACCTTTACAACAAGTAAAAACTTCCTTATGGTTATGTGTTGCTCTAACTTAATAGGTCTCAATTTGCCTTTTTTGCTTTATTCGATTGTGGGAAGGCCTTAATGAATTTCTCCTAATTTTGTTGACTATATAGATATGATCACTACCCAATGTCATTGTATTGATGCATAAGACATGTGATTCACCTATACTCAAGTTGTAAGGAAAATTTTGACCTTAGGACAAGATAAACGACAGAATGTTGTCTTAAAATTAACTATTTTCTATTATTGATTTATAGTTGTAGTTTAATTTTCTTGATAAATTTTATCCAAGTTATCATACATGGACCAAGTTCTGTGCATCTTCAGTTTCCTTCTTTCTTTTCTTTTCTTTATTTTATTTTTTGATATATTTTGTCCCTTGATAATAATTTGCCATTATTTGTTGATTTGCTTTGTGTGCATGAGTCACGAGCCTATTATTTTATTCACAATTATTTCTATACACTAAGTGTACGGATCTAACTGGGTCAACTCGACCCAAAAGTGACTTTCACGCGTCCCCACGCGCTTAAACCCTTGTTCTGCTGTATATTGACATAACCTTTTACTTTAGCGAACTTAACCTTTTAGTTTTATCCTTACAACTTTTTAGTTATATGCATATAACCTTTTGTAGTGCTGAGTAGTGAAAAAAGTATAAGTTATTCACTGAAAAAGTTATGAAATTTGTACATAAATGTTGTAGTATTACAACATAAAGGTTATATCATTACAATATAAAGATTTTGGCTATATTGAATTTTTATAGTGATAAAACTATAAGTTATTTATTGAAAATGTTATGAAATCTGTACATAAAGGTTGTACTATTACAACATAAATGTTATATTATTACAATATAAATGTTTTGTTTATATTACATGAATTTTTATAGTGAAAAAAGTATAAGTTATGCACTAAAAATGTTATGAAATCTGTTCATAAATGTTACATTATTACAACATAAAGGTTATATTATTACAACATAAATGTTATGACATAAATTATAAAAAAAAAGGATGCGAATTCGGGTTAAATCGGATCCGACCCGACCCGCGTGCCCAGTTGCATGGATTATGATCCATGCACTTGATGCATACAAACACATGGATCAAAATATTCTCCTTACGCAGAACCTTCAACGTCATTCTTAAGTGTTCTTCATGGTGTATTTGGCTACCCGAGTATATCAAAATATCGTCAATAAAAACTATTACGAATCGATCGAGATAAGGGTGAAAAACTCGATTCATCATATCCATGAAGACTACTGGCCCATTATGAGTCCAAAGGGCATGATCACGAATTCGTAATGGCCATATCTGGTTCGGAAAGCTGTTTTGGATATGTCCTCCTTCTTAACCTTTACTTGATGATAGCCGGATCTTAAATCAATCTTTGAAAACATACTTGCCCCTCTTAACTGGTCAAACAAGTCCTCAATCTGGGGTTAAGGATACTTGTTCTTGATGGTCCTTTTGTTTAATTCTCGATAATCTATGCACATCCGAAAAGTTCCATCATTCTTCTTTATAAATAGTACCGGAGCTCCCCATGGAGATACGCTGGAATGAATAAAACCTTTCTCCAAAAGTTTTTGTAACTGAACCTTTAGTTCCTGCAATTCTTTTGGTGCCATTCAGTAGGGAGCCTTTGACACTAGTGCAGATCCGGGCACCAATTCTATACCAAACTCCACTTCTCGGTCTGGTGGAGGACCAGGTAACTCTTTAGGAAAAACATCCTTGAACTCCTTCACTACTGGAACTCTTTCAATGGGATCCATTTCTTGCTTAGGATCTACCAAGTTAACCAACATTGTCTCACAATCTCCTCCTTTTAGCAGTTTTACGGCTTGCATGACCGTAATAACCCTGAAATTCAAACTAATTCAAGTTCCAAAGAAAGTAAACTTCTCACCCTCAGGTGGCTGAAAGAGAATTTCTCTCTCGTAGCACTCGTTGCATGATTATTCGTTAGCCAATCCATTCAAAGAATTACATCGAAGTCCTTCATTTTCAGTACATGCAAGCCTCTAGGTTCTTAACATCTATCGCATCACTTTCTAATTTTAACATCTCATAAAGCTTAACGAAGATAAAAGAGTAGGTTGCCCCAGTGTCAAATAAGATGAGTGCAGGCAAATCGCAAACCGATAACATACCTGCCATTGTCTCCGGTTCTTCCGCGGCCTCACGACGGGTAATAGCATAAGCCCATGCTCTTCCTACCCTTGACCCTTGGTTAACACCTGACCCCGTGGCTGGAATCTTCGGATAATTCCATATAGTATGTCCTGGTTTTCTACATCGAAAGCAATTGGGCGTTCCCAAAAGGCATTGCCCATAGTGATGCCTTCTACACCTGGAACAAAAAGGTTTTAGTTTGGTACCAGGTACATTAAAATTACCACTACCCACTGATCGCTTTGCTTGGTTGGGATTTCGACTTTGGTTCGGACCCGGGTTAACCTATTTCCTTTTCCCCAGCTCTTCGTTGGCTCTCCTTGGAGCCACCAAATCCGTTTGTAATCGAGACGCCACCTCCATAGCCCTTCTTACAGCCTTGATATATGTTATCTCTCCTTGCCCTGCCAATATAGCCCCAATATCTGGACGTAAACCATTACAGAAACGTCTGGCTTTCTTCGAATTGGTATCCACCAGATGAACCGCATACCTACTCAACTGGTTAAATTTCCTCTCATATTCACCTACTGTCATGAACCCTTGACAGAGGTGTAGAAATTCTGTTTCTTTGGTATCCCGATATGACTGTGGCAGATAATGTTACCTAATGATCTCCTTAAAATCTGCCCAGGTCAACTCATTCCTCGCTTTTAAGGTCAATGTTCGACTGTAAGACTCCCACCAGAAGCTTGCCTCCTCGATGAGTTGAAAAATTACACAAGAGACCCTCAGTGCCTTAGTGCAAGTCAGATGAGCAAACAGTCGGTCCAAAACTCTCAGCCATTCCTCTGCATAAACCGGTTCACCCCTTCCATTGAAGGTTGGTGGGTTGAATCGTCGGAAGAGTTCAATTACCCTGTTCACATCTTCTTTAGGCTCCATCGATGCTGTATTCGTATTTCCGTTACCCAACTGTTGGGCTGGCTAAACCTTGCAACACTGCTACCAAACTCTCCATGGGTTCCAGGTTAGGTACCCCTGACGTTGACTGACTTGGTGTAGCCTGTTGTGGTTCAATTTCTTCTCGTGTACGTGGTTCCGACGCTGATTGTCCAGACGTCGATGTCGTTTGTGGATTTTTTCTTGGTCTACCCCTCCTCATGTTTTGATTAGAGAATAACCAAATTGTTATAACGCTCGAGAAGATAATAATAATAGGGTTCTATAACGCAAAATAATATCATTAACCACTAACCGCTATCATATATATATATCATAACCAAAATTATAATGAGTACACTGGTTAGTTGGGTGCAGACGACTCTATTTCTATGTACATATCAAAAAGAATAATTGAGTCTCTGTGCATCCTACAAAATATTGCATATATACAATGTATATACAACAAAAGAATATTGTCCACACTCCTAAACCAACCATCACAGACCACCAATTACCATCTAAGCCATTGCAGCAGGTGGAGATGGGGGTCCCTGTAATCCTGGTGGAAAATCCTTATGACCCATCCCGTCAAAAGCCTCATCAGGATCCTCCTTTGGATCGTCCTCCTCATCATCTCTGTCTCCATCCGAATCGCTGCTGGAAGGGTCAAAAGGTCCCCTCTCTGGAGTGGACGAGGTCTCCTGTCGCATCCATAAATCCATCAACTGTTGGGCCATCCGCCCAAAATCTATATTCGGTACATTATCAATGGTCGAGTACACTAACTCATCACGGAAAACACGCCGAGCCAACACAACCCACTCCCCTGGCAATGTGTGGATTAAGCGGGTTGCCGCCTCCATGTTGCCTATTTGACCTGTTCTTCTACCTGTCTCCCGCTAGCAATGAAATAATCTAGCTATATGCTTCCCAATAGAAACATCGTCCGCTACCTGACTGCTCATGAACAGCTGTCTCAGTCTAACCCCAGCGGATTCAAACCCGGGAACACTCATCCTGGCTGTCCTACGTGGAGGAACCATCTGTCACCCACAACCCCACATGTAAGTTTCATAAGGAAACCACATCAACAATAATTCTCAACCCAAATCTTTCCCTTTAACATCACCAACTTATATAAATAGAAATAAAAATCAATATCAGATAAAAATATTCATATCATCACGTTATAAGAAATTTTAAAATTTTCAATCAAACCTGTGGAAGGAGGTTGAACAGAATTGTCTGTCTGGTTTACACATTAGTCATACTGTATATATTTATTAATATACACACCACATAATTCTTTATGAGCAAGGCCCTACGAAAAAGAAGGTAGAGCCAGGCTCTAATACCAATACATACCGTGTGTTTCCGGCATTCCGTTGTGCCGGTGGGTTGTGTGAGGGGTGTAGTGACCGGTGCTTGCCGCGTTTTTAACACTTTATGAAAATGGGGTGTGACAGTATTGGTATCAGAGTCTGGCTCTACCTTCTTTTTCGTAGGGCCTTTCTCATAAAAATTTCTGTGGTATGTATATTAATAAATATATACAGTGTGATTAATGTGTAAACCAGACAGACAATTCTGTTCAACCTCTTTCCACAAGTTTGATTGAAAATTTTAAAATTTCTTATAACGTGATGATATGAATATTTTTATCTGATATTGATTTTTATTTCTATTTATATAAGTTGGTGATGTTGTGGGGAAAGATTTGGGTTGAGAATTATTGTTGATGTGGTTTCCTTATGAAACTTACATGTGGGGTTGTGGGTGACAGATGGTTCCTCCACGTAGGATAGCCAGGATGAGTGTTCCCTGGTTTGAATCCGCTGGGGCTAGACTAAGACGGCTGTTCATGAGCAGTCAGGTAGCGGGCGATGTTTCTATTGGGGAGCATATAGCTAGATTATTTCATTGCTGGCGGGAGACAGGTAGAGGAACATGTCAAATAGGCAATATGGAGGCGACAACCCGCTTAATCCACACATTGTCAGGTGAGTGGGCTGTGCGGGCTCGGCATGTTTTCCGTGATGAGTTGGTGTACTCGGTCGTTAATAATGTACCGAATATAGATTTTGGGCGGATGGCCCAACAATTAATGGATTTATGGATGCGACGGGAGACCTCGTCCACTCCAAAGAGGGGACCTTTTGACCCTTCCAGCAGCAATTCGGATGGAGACGGAGATGATGAGGAGGAGGATCCGGAGGAGGATCCTGATGAGGTTTTTTACGGGATTGGTCATAGGGATTTTCCACCAGGGTTATAGGGACCCCCGTCTCCACCTGCTGCCATGACTTAGAGGGTAGTTGGTTGTTTGGGATGGTTGGTTTATGAGTGTGAACAATATTGTTTTGCTGTATATATATAATATTTTGTATGGTGCAGTGATACTCGATTATTTTTTTTGATATGTACATAGGAATAGAATCGTCTGCACCCAACTAACCAGTATACTCATTATAATTTTTGGTTATGATATATATATATGATAGCGGTTAGTGGTTAATGATATTATTTTGCGTTATAGAACCTTATTATTTTTTATCTTCTCGAGCGTTATAACAATTTGGTTATTCTCTAATCAGAATATGAGGAGGGATAGACCAAGAAAAAATCCACAAACGACGACGTCGGCGTCTGGACAATCAGCGTCGGAACCACATGCACGAGAAGGAACCACAACAGGTTATACCTGGTCAGTTAACGTTAGGGATACCTAACCTGGAACCCATGGAGAGTTTGGTAACAGTGTTGCAAGGTTTAGCCCAACGATTGGGTAACGAAAATACGAATACAGCAACGACGGAACCTAAGGAAGATGGGAACAGAGTAATTGAACTTTTCCGATGATTCAACCCACCAACCTTTAATGGAAAGGGAGAACCGGCGGAAGCAGATGAGTGGCTGAGGTTTTGGATCGGCTGTTTGCACATCTGACTTGCACTGAGGCACAAAGGGTCTTTTGTGTAATTTTTCAACTCACCGAGGAGGCAAGCTTCTGGTGGAAGTCCTACAGTCGAACCTTGACCCTAGAGGCGAGGAATGAGTTGACCTGGGTAGATTTCAAAGAGATCGTTATGCAGTACTATCTGCCACAATCATATCGGGATACCAAAGAAACAGAATTTCTACACATCTGTCAGGGGTTCATGATGGTAGGTGAATATGAGAGAAAATTTAACCAATTGAGCAGGTACGCGGTTCATCTGATGGATACAGATTCTAAAAAAGCCAGACGTTTCTGTAAAGGGTTACGCCCAGATATTGGGGCTATATTAGCTGGGTAAGGAGAGATAACATATATCGAGGCGGTAAGACGGGCTATGGAGGTGGCGTCTCGATTGCGAACGGATGTGGTAGCCCCAAAAAGAGCCAATGAGGAGTTGGAAAAAGAAAATGGGTTAACCCGGGTCCGAACCAAGATCGGAACCCCACCCAGGCAAAGCGACTGATGGGTAGAGGCAATTTCAATATTCCGGATTACAGGTCAAAACCTGTTTGTTCCAAGTATGGAAGACCTCACCCGGGACCATGCCTCTTGGGAACGCCCAATTGGTTTCGACGTAAGGAACTAGGACATACCGTATGGAATTGCCCAAAGCTCCCAACCCCGGGGTCAGGTTTTAAGCAAGGATTAGGGATAGGGAGAGCTCGGGCTTATGCTCTCACCCGCCGAGAAGCCGCAGAAGAACCGGAGATAATGATAGGTATGTTATCGGTTTGCAATTTGTCTGCACTCATCTTATTTGATACTGGGGCAACCCACTCTTTTATCTCTGTCAATTTTTACGAGATGTTAAAATTAGAAAGCAATGCGATAGATGCTAAGAACCTAGAGGTTAGCATACCTTGAGGAAAGATAGTAAGCTCTCAGTGGATGTGTCGAAATTTGAGGATTTTCTTTGAGAATAAAACCCTCTATGCCGACTTGCATGTACTGGAAATGAAAGACTTCGATGTAATTCTTGGAATGGATTGGTTAACAAATAATCATGCAATGATCAAGTGCTTTGAGAGAGAAATTCTCTTTCAGCCACCTGAGGGTGAGAAGTTTATCTTCTTCGAAACTCGAATCAGTTTGAATTTCAGGATTATTACGGCCATGCAAGCCGTAAAACTGCTAAAAGGAGGAGATTGTGAGACAATGTTGGTTAACTTGGTAGATCCTAAGTAAGAAACAGATCCCATTGAAAGAGTTCCGATAGTGAAGAGTTCAAGGATGTTTTTCCTGAAGAGCTACTTGATCTTCCACCAGACAGAGAAGTGGAGTTTGGGATAGAACTGATGGCCGGATCTGCACCAGTATCAAAGGCTCCATACCAGATAGCACCAAGAGAGTTGCAGGAACTAAAGATCCAATTACAATAACTTTTGGAGAAAGGTTTTATTCGTCCTAGTGTATCTTCATGGGGAACTTTGGTGTTATTTGTAAAGAAGAATGATGGAACTTTTCAGATATGCATAGATTATCGAAAATTAAACAAAAGAACCATCAAGAACAAGTATCTTTTACCCCGGATTGAGGACTTGTTTGACCAGTTAAGAGGGGCAAGTGTGTTTTCGAAAATTGACTTAAGATCCAGCTATCATCAAGTAAAGGTTAAGAAGGAGGACATATCCAAAACAGCTTTCCGAACAAGATATGTCCATTACGAATTCGTGGTCATGCCCTTTGGACTCAGTAATGCGCCAGCAATTTTCATGGATATGATGAATCGAGTTTTTCACCCTTATCTCGATCGATTCGTAATAGTTTTTATCGATGATATTTTGATGTACTCGGATAGCCAAATACACCATGAAGAACACTTAAGAATGGCGTTGGAGGTCCTGTGTAAGGAGAAGTTGTACGAAAAATTCAAAAAGTGTGAGTTCTGGCTGAATAAGGTGTCCTTTCTTGGACATATCGTCTCCGAAAAAGGAATAAAAGTGGACCCCGCCAAAGTGGAAGCTATGAGTAACTGGAAGGCGCCTACTAATGTAAACGAAGTGCGGAGCTTTTTTGGGCTGGCCGGATATTATAGAAGATTTATCGAAGGATTTTTCAAGATTGCCACGCCGATGATTCGCTTAACCCGGAATGAGACGAAGTTTCAATGGAATGATCAGTGTGAGAAGAGTTTCCAAGAATTGAAGAAGAGATTAACTACTGCACTAATCTTGGTAGTTCCAGATGGAACAAAAGGATTTGTAGTCTACAGCGATGCATCCAAGCAAGGTTTGAGATGTGTTTTGATGCAGCAGGAAAGAGTGGTGGCTTATGCGTCAAAACAGTTAAAAACTCATAAGCAAAACTACCCAACTCATGACTTGGAGTTGGCCGCAGTAGTACATGCCCTTAAGATTTGGCGGCATTACCTGTATGGGGAAAAATGTAAGATTTACACTGATCATAAAAGTCTAAAGTACTTCTTCGAATAGAAAGAGCTTAATATGAGGCAACGGAGATGGCTGGAATTAGTAAAGGATTATGACTGTACAATTCTTTACCATCCAGGAAAGGCAAACGTTGTTGCTAATGCACTTAGCCGAAAGAGGGCAGAAGGGATAGCTTGCCTACTTACCAATCAGGATCTATTGGTAAGAAAAATGGCTAAGTTAAATTTGGAAATAGTAGTGCCACCAAATAGCATCAAGGCTAGGATTACAGCTTTAATAGTCAGGCCCACCCTACGAGAAGAGATCATAGAGGGCCAGAAGAATGACAAATTTTTGCTATGGATAAGGGAACGCATGGAGAGGGGAGAAACAGAAGGATTTGCAGAGTCTGTCGAAGGAGCTCTCACCTTCAGAGGAAGACTCTGTGTGCCAAAGAACGAAAAATTGAGGAATAGAATTTTGGAAGAGGCACATGCAACTCTGTACTCAGCACATCCTGGAGGTACGAAAATATACCAAGATCTGAAGAAAACTTTCTGGTGGCGAAACATGAAGAGGAGCATCAGACTTTTCGTCAAGAAATGTCTCGTCTGCCAGTAAGTAAAAGCAGAACATCAGCGACCAGCAGGGATGCTGACACCACTGGAAATTCCCAAGTGGAAGTGGGAGCACATTACTATGGATTTTGTTATCGGATTACCTAAAACAATTCGAGGAAATCATGTTGTGTGAGTTATAGTGGGCAGACTAACCAAGTCTGCTCACTTTCTGCCTATTAAAATGACATTCGACTTGGATAGATTGGCCCGAATTTATATGAAAGAAATTGTCAGGCTCCATGGAGTGCAGTCTCTATTATGTCGGATAGGGACCCCCGCTTTACTTCCAGATTTTCGCAGTGCTTACAAAAGGAGTTAGACATTAAATTAACTTTCAGCACTGTTTTTCATCCTCAGACTAACGGCCAGACAGAGCGAACGATACAAATTTTAGAAGACATGTTGAGAGCCAGGTCCTTGGATTTGCAGGGAAATTGGGAGGATCATTTATATTTAGTAGAGTTCGCTTATAATAACAGCTATCAGTCAAAAATTGGGATGGTACCATACGAGGCGTTCTATGGAAGAAGGTGTCGATCACCCATATATTGGGATGAAGTGGGAGAAAAACGAGTTTTAGGATCTAAGTTGGTCGAACAGGCGGTAGACGTAATAAGAAAAAATCCGAGAAAGAATTAAAGCGGCTTAGGATCGATAGAAGTCCTATGCGGATAAAAGGAGGAGAGAGCTAAAATTTGAAGTGGGTGTTAAAGTTTTTCTAAAGGTGTCGTCTACTAAAGGAGTTTACCGATTTGGAAAGAAAGGTAAACTAAAATCCAGATACATTGGACCCTATGAAATACTGGAACGGGTGGGCGAAGTAGCATATCGATTAGCGCTACCACCTGATTTCGTGGGCATTTACAATGTATTTCATGTATCCATGCTACGAAAGTACGTGTTTGACCCGAGTCACGTAATCCACCAAGAAAACATTGGGCTCGAAAAAGACTTATCTTATGAGGAATCTCCTATTGCTATTATAGATAGAAAAGTTCATAAGCTGAGAAATTGAGATGTAAACTTGGTAAAGGTCCAATGGAGTCGGCACAGCGCGAAGGAAGTGACTTGCGAGAATGAAGAAGAAATTCTCATGCGATATCCGAATCTATCGAGTTTTGGTATGTCTCTAAATTTCGAGGACGAAATTTTTTTGTAGGGGGGAGGGATGTAGTATCTACATTTGTTTTCATTAAAAACCTAAATCTTATTATTAATCTAATCTAATTATATTAATCAAGCTAACAATAAGAAGACACCTCATTCTTATTTGCAGTACACTTGGCAGAATTTTGGAAATGTGGGGAGTTTAATTATGAGGGAATTTGGAAAGAAAATAAGAAAGGAAGTAACAGTTCTCATCTCTCTCACTCTCCAAACACCATCCTCACCATCTTTCTCTTCTTTCTCACTCACAGCCAACATCACCGCCACTTCCTATCATCACCGGCGAAGGAATTTCCAGTAATTTTTCCGTTTAAGGTGTAATTCTTGTCAAGCCCGTCATAATTTAGGGCTCGATTTTAGAAACGGCAATCCCGTTTCTCTTACTCTCTCTCTCTTCTGCTATCGCCGTCGCTGTTTTGCCACCGTGTGTTGCCGGTGCTCCGTTGCGTCGGTGGGTTGTGTGGGGTGTAGTGACCGGCATCTGTAGCGCCGGTGTATTCAATTGAGAGTCGCCGCTTGTAGCGGCGGCGATGCTTATATATATGTGTATGTTGTCTGGTATATATATATATATATATGGCAGGGGTGTGTAGTGTGTGTGTGTGTTGAGTGTGTGCAGTATGTGAGGGTGTGCGTGGTGTAATTGTGTCGTCGGCGACGGAGGTCGCCGGCAGTGGTAGGGTGGCGGCGGTAGAGGGGCGACGGGAGCGACAGGGGTGGTTTTTGGGGCTGGGGTAATTTTGGTGAATTTGATTTAGTTTAGGGGTCAAACTGTAAATCCTAGATTTAAGATAAATTACACTCAGACCCCTGAAGTTAGAACTAATTGCATAAAGGACCCTAAAGTTTTAGAGGACTCAAATTTTGACCCCATAATTCTCTGAAATTTCAGAATGATCCCAAAACTTCTTTGATATAGCAGATAGACCCCAGAATTTTCTAGAAATCACAGAATGAACCCTAAACTTTGCAGAAATTACAGAATCATCCCTAAACTTTGATAAAATGACAGAGCGACCCCTAAAACTTGCAGAAATTATATTTTGGCCCCAAAATTGGATAATTACTATATTTTATATCCTATAACAGTATAAAATGGTAGTTTGATCCTAAAATGATATAAGGCCCGACGAGCGAAGCCTTTAAGTAAGAAAACCCAAATTCTAGGGGTAAAATCCACAAACCCTATTTTTCAGTAAACCCTAAATTTAGAACCCCAGTCTATCGACCTTTTTAAGAGTTTATTGTTTTATAGATTTCATTGGTTTAAGCTATTTAAATCAGATGATAAGCCCCGATTCTATACTCTGTAGGAAGTTCACGTGTGGGACAGAAATAAGCCTACTCTCGAAAGCTTTTGAACAGGACCTTGTGAGAAATCCAAGGTGGGGGTAAAATCTTATTTATGTTTTAAAATCGTACAGTTTTATGGAAAACAATGTGACTACGTGATTTAAATTCCATCAGGATGTGGTGTCGTTTTAAAGTGAATGTTTTCACTATGTGAATAGTATTCGAGTAAATTGTATGGTTTTGAAAGCTATTGATTTCAGGTGATACAAATGCAAATGGTTTCATATGATGATAAGTTGGGGAACTACCCGCACAAAAGGGGTTTCTTTAGAAATCAACATATGACAAAAGATTTCATTACCTATGTGTTATGTGAATTATATGGCCAATGTGAACGTGACCAACGTGTATTATATTATGTTATATGAGAACTATTATATGACATTTTAATTGCGCATGCGACTGCAAGCCAAATAGGGTATTTCTCGACGGAAACCCAATAAGGGGGTATTCTACGGAATCTCAACATGAAAGAGGTGTAATAATCCATAGGGTCAGTTTGGGGTCCTGATAGGCTTCCTGAGGGAACCTATCCAAAGGATGCATTTGAACTACTTTGGAGTCTACAACGTGTATTATGTATATATTATGCAAGAAATATTATGTGTACCTCTTTCACTGTACAAATGGACCCATTAAGTGTTCTTTTAGCACTTACCCCTTCTATGATTTTATTTTTACAGAAAACATTGAAGGTAAGGAAAGGTGAACAGAAATGCCTGTTATTTTTGCATGTATATAACAATGTATATGGATGTTCTGCATTTCTGAAGCCGTAGTTATGTACGAAATAATGGCTATGTGTTTTGATCGAAACATGATCATTTTCTCTACTGCAATGATATAGACCTTTGATATTTTCAATTGTTATTTTTTAGATCTTGATTGTTTAAAATCTCAACAGTTTAAGAGTTTTTGCTGGACGCCCTATGAAAATATTGCGTTTACACTCTGTTTAAAGAAAAAAAAGAAAAAACTTATCCGCATTTTTTTAACTATTTATGAAAATGGGACGTTACAGTATAGTATATATAGCAAACTTATATTTGTACTTAGCTTTTAATGCGTTAAACTTTTTCAATGTGGGATTAAGTGACTTTTGAAATTCCCACATTAATTATTTCATCATCTCATTCGAATGGGTAGCTTCAACAATTAATTTTCCAATCACCCAAAAAAACATAGATTAATACTTTAGCATTTAATTATCAAGAATTAAATTTATAGCCCAACACTTTTAAAACCCAATTTCTAACATAGAAGTACCACACAACCCATAACACTATCATAATTCCTCGGTATACAGTGGAGAAATCATGGCTAGCAACCCAGGTCTATATAGAAGGTATAAAATTCAAGAATTAAAATAGATTTAGCATATATGGAGGAGAAGAAGAAGAAGAAAGACATACATGATTCTTCAATTGTCCCTATAAGCAATGTAATTAGCTAAAGCAATCAAAGGAGCAGCTTTAATCGGATCAAATCCCAGTAGCTGCTCTTGAGCTTCCTTATTCAACTCCTCTGCAAACTCCCTCGATTCCTCGATTCCGATCAGCTTCGGATACGTTGTTTTATCCGCCACCAAATCCTTCCCCGCCGTTTTCCCCAATTCCTCCGACGATTTCGTCACGTCAAGGATATCATCCACCACCTGAAACAACAGCCCTATGCACCTCGCAAACTTCCTCAGCTTCTCAATTTCTCCATCATTTCCTCCGCCTAATATCGCCCCCAGCACCACCGCCCCCTCCAGCAACGCCGCCGTCTTGTGGTGGTGAATGAACTCTAGATCCTCAAGCCCTACCTCCGCCTTCCCCTCCGAGCAGATATCCACCACCTGCCCCGCCACCAGCCCCTCCGATCCGATGCATTTCGCCAATTCCCCCACCACTCTCACGATCCTCTCGGCCGCCACCCCCTCAGTCGCGGTGGCGATGTGCTCGAAGCTGAAGGCGAGGAGCGCGTCGCCGGCGAGGACCGCCACGTCCTCGCCGAAAACCTTGTGGTTCGTCGGCTTTCCTCGCCGCAGATCGTCGTTGTCCATGCAGGGGAGATCATCGTGCATTAGCGACATGGTGTGGATCATCTCGACGGCGCAGGCGGCGGCCATGGCGGTGGACTCGGCGCCGCCGACGAGCTCGCAGGCGGCGATGCAGAGCATGGGGCGGACCCTCTTGCCTCCGGCGAGGAGAGAGTATCGCATGGATTCGTGGATTTTGAGAGGCTCTTTGAGCAGCACGGCTTCTTCCAATGCTTTGTTGACGGAATTAGCCTTCCGAAGCATGTACGTCTTGAAGTCGAAGGCGGGGGGTATTTCGGTAATTTCGGCGTCGTCCCTCTGCTCGGTTGTGAGGACTGCTGAAATTGGGAGATCGCGGGGTTTAGTTGTCGGAATAGAGAAGTAGAGAGAGAAAGGGAGGTTGGTGTGGTGAGAGAGAATGGATGTGGATCTCCTCCGCTTTGTGTGTGACCCTGACCATGTTGCCATAGGATTTAGGAGGCCACTCATTTTTCCAATCAATCTACACCACTCTCCAGAGAAACCACCTTTTAAGTGTAGAGAATTTGCTCAACATGTGTGATATCAATTTTTAACTACAAAAGATTGGGAGATTTTCGAGAGAGAAAGTTTGGCATATTTGGCCTGCCAAAGGCATCATTTATAGCTACGTAGCAGCAATGAGAGACAGAGAGATAGCAAGGGAGAGATGTTGCCCTTTTTTTTTATATTAAAATTTTAAAATATATATTATTTAATGTCCTTTTCTTGTTTCAATTTGGGTTCATTTGGATGAATAAATTTGAGAAAATATTTCAAATCCATCATATCATATCTTTCCTACCACATCATGAAAGTCAAAAGAATTAATAATTTCTAGACTTGTATTTAAATATTGGGTGGTTTTATAGTGCATATGGGGCAATATTAGATTATTGCAAACTAATAAATATGGTGTCTCATGATTATTAGGCCAAGAAAAATAGTTGGAATATTAATCCATCATTGTGGGCGTCCTTAACCATCAAAGAGATAGTTTAATACACTTGAAACAAAATTATCATAGTTTTGGATTTTTGGATTATTATGGAAAAAAAAAAACATTGTCTGTGCTAAGGATGCATAGTATTTTATTGGATATAGATGTTTCATGTGAAATTTAATGTACATGTTACATTTTTATGGGTTGGTTGGTTGGCTGTCTGGTTCTTCCTTGCGCAATATTGACTCTCTCCACACTTCACCTAAATATTTCTTAACAAATTAAAATTGGTTTTATGTCAATTTTACAGACATATTGCTCATTGGAGGAATGCTTTTATTTTGGGACGATATAGAATAGTCACATTTTATATAGTTTTATTTAATAATTATTTTGATGGAAATAAAAAGTTGGGTTATCCATTCGAAAGGATTCCTACGAGTGAGTTTCTAATACAAATTTCAATCTCAGATAAAATGTCAGAATCCAGATAATATTTTAAAAAATAATCCAAGCCCCAAGGATAGTTATCCAAAACTTGGGAGATAATATTAGAAAATTACATAAATATCCCTAATAAACATTAAATATCAATGCTTGTAATATCAAAAAGGACATTTAGATAACATCACTCTATCATATCGTCCATATATTACATAGTAAATGGTGGACAAAGATAGTTAATCGTTTTATGCACATATTATATGTCAGAATAAATATTGAAAGTGGATAACAATTTATATCTTATCGTATGAAGTGATCTCACCTAAATAATTAGCCTATCTTTATTTGTCAAAATAAACCAAACCCAAGAAACTAAGAAATTAGCAATGCTTATTGAGTAAATCAGTTTCATACATATTTTGCATAGATCGAGTCTCAATTTTTTTATTAATACGTCACTACAATATTTCCATGAGTGAAATATGTACATAATCCCTCTTCTTTTGTCCTTGTCCTAAACACTTAAAAAGTCTCCACCTCAACAAAGAAAAAAAAAAAAAAGATTAGGCAAAGTTATTGGATTTGACAATACGAGGATTATTCCCATGGTTATTATCAATTTCATTATTATTAGGAATAATTACATAAACTATTTAATTGAAAAATCAATATAACTTTTTTAAGTACCTCTCTTAACATTGCATTGGCTACTTGTACGAAGAGTACAAACAACAATTCTCAACAAGACTTCTGTAAATCGATAGCATTTGTAATTTCATAATTTTTAATTTTAATTCTTTCAAAAAAAAAATCCACATAAAACAATAAACGCGCCGTTGCCGGGGATCGAACCCGGGTCACCCGCGTGACAGGCGGGAATACTTACCACTATACTACAACGACTTTACTGCTAGAGGGTTTCTAATCTATATTAAATCTAAAAGCCTACCATCTTTAACTTTTTTTTTAAAAAAAATATCTTATAATCGTTTTTTATTATTGTCTATATACATTGTAAGAAATTTATTTCAATTTTATAATATTATTTTATTATATATTTGTCATGATTGTATCTTTTGATATCTGTATAATGTGTTTGTCGTAATTTTTTCTTTTAAAATTTCTTCACAAATGACAACAACAATTAGAGTTTGAGTGCAAACTTTTGTTGCTAAAACTAGGCGTGACATAGTATTATATATATATGGATAGATATGCCCAAATCATTTGAATATTATTTTATACATGTCTGTATCATATATTGGACAATATAAAAGATTTTGCAATCAGCTGATATTTCCAAATCATTAATGAAATGATATTTAATACAAGTCTACTTCATATAATATTGGACAATTCGATCACTTATTAAAGCAAAGTAATTGAACTGCGGGTAATGTTAATAATACGAATTTATTGTTCAATCACGCAAAGATTTATGGAATTTTTTTCGTGTCAAAAGAAACTAAAATGTATGGTAATTTAATTAATAAAATAATTTAACCATTCACCAAATATAAGTTTGACCATCTCTTGTCATGATGAATTTTTTTTTCCATAACTATATGTATAGATAAAGAATTGGTAAATAAAATGCAAAATCATTCACTAATCTTTTCCATTTAATTATTATATCACATATAAAATTTAAGGCATAATACATCTACAATAATGAAGACAAAAAAAAAAGCGAAAGAATAATATAAAAGCGAAAGACATTGAAAGAGAAAAATTGCATAAAAACTGTGCTGGGCTTGTCTAATTCTATTATATTTTTAATAAAATACTAAAATTACTAAATGACTCAGATTATTTTTCAATATTTCAGGGGCCAGTGCCCCTTTAGCCCTATTATGGATCCGTCCCTGATAGTGAAAACTCAGCGTAAGAAGGAAGATTTAGTGTTGGTACTATTATCTTAGTATACACAGAAGACAATTTAATTAAAAACATTGCGTTCTGTAAATCATTAGTATATTCGTACTCAACTAAGGAAAGTTCAAAGTCGGGAGCTATCTATTATGTTCATTTTAAACTCTATTTGTTCGATCTATGTTAAATTTATTATTTTCTTTGTAATCTTTGTTTGAGACGACTTATCCCATTTATGTGGGAAAATTTTAAGGTGAATGAAAAAGTCACATTAAAAGATAACTACTAGATCAAGAGGTGTCCACAAATAACCAATAATAATCAGTAGGTCGTAGTTTTTTATTAAAAGGCACAATTCTATAATACTATCCCTTCTATTGCAATTTATATATTGAATATACATTCAACATATTCTTACATGTGATATTTAATTTAAAATAGGACATGTAACAAATAGAATATGTAACATTAAGTGTAATAGAAGATCTCACCCCAATTAAAAATACATTTTGATTCGTTATGTCATATGTTTTGCTTTTGTAACACTCACAATGTTTTGAGTCATTTTATTTTGAGAGCGATTACCAAAAGAGAGTGAGAATCACAGCAAAACAATTTCATCTTACAAGGCAAAACAAGTCTTTACAAGGCATAAAAGTCTGAACTCTTATAAGAGTCTTTTTAAATTTATACAAAAACTTTTATACAACTGTTGTATGGATTTTAGATCCATACACCAGTTCAGTTGTATATATGTCTCACTCTCAAATTTATCGATCTCAACCTTTTCAAGTCATTTATTTGTTTCATTATATTGATTACACATGCAACAATCTTTTCCCACATTAGAAACATTGGTGCATTGATTTCGACATGTTCTAATAGGTATTGAATCGGGTATATATATATTTTGGTTGATGTAACAACAATAAGCGTTCATTCTATAGCTAATATTTGATGGCAAGTTTGTAGAGAAACATGGTCATAAACAAGTGAAAAAAGAAGGAGATTAGCGGAGTGTAGAGGAGTGGTGGGCCCCACCAATACTGTGTTGAAGCTTCACGTGATGACTGCACCATGCTTCCATTAACTTAGCCTCCTCAGCTTCCGCATCTCTATGCATCGCTATCACCTCTTCTCTATATTCCTCTTCCATTCTGCTAAGGTACGCCGCCTCCTCCTCCCTCAACCGCCGTATCTTCGCCTCCACCTCCTCTGTCTTCTCCTTCCTCCGCCGCCCCTTCTCCGCATCCAACTGCTGCTCCACCCGGCTCAGCCGCCACGCCGTCTCCTTCCTGTGCCGCACCCAGTTCTCCCTCCCCTCCTCCACCTCCTTGCAGTACTGAATCAGGATCCCCACCTGCTGAACCGGGAAGAACCGGCCTGTCTCCTGGTGAACCGCCGGCTCGGACGGCGACAGCGTCAAACTGACCGACGGAGACGGCGTGGTTGACGTGGACGTCAACGACGACGTCAATGTGGGCGTGTTGTTCATCCACGGTGGGAGGTTACCGGCGGCGGGGGAATTCACCGCCGGTTCAGTTATGGAGACCGGACCGAGGGAGAGAAGCGGCGGCGGTTCGGGGAAGGAGATAACCTTAGGCTGCACCACGTACTTGTCGGCGAACGTCTCGAGAATGTGGTCGTACTTCTCCGGCGAGGCGGCGGCGTAATCGGGGTGGGATTTGTGGAGCTGCTTGAGCTGCTTCTCCTTGAAAACCTCCCACCACTTGCCGAGCCGCTTGGAAGTGCGGCCGGGGACGGCGGCGGCGATCTTCTTCCACTTGTTGCCGTACTTAGCCTGGAGAGAGATCACAAGATTCTGCTCCTCGGGGGTGAGAGAGCCCTTCTTGATGCCAGGTTTGAGATAGTTCTTCCAGCGTTCGAGGCAGGATTTAGGGTCCCTGTCGAGGGGCTTGGGCATGCGTTGGGAGATGAGGTTCCATTCTTTGGGGCCGTACTGCTTGACGTAGGCGCGGAGGAGGGCGTCTTCTTCCGGCTGCCACCGCTGCCGCTCCTTCATCGCCGGCGAAGCATATCTGTTAATGAAGTTACTGTTGACAGGGGAAGATTATATAGGATAGAGAGGGGTAAAGTGGGGATAATGATATAAACCAAGGGGAGTCAGATATTATGGTGGAAATGACGGGACAGTGGTGTGAGTGGACTCCACAGTTGTGTATAAAACATGAGCTGGCCTGTATGCTCCTGCCTAATTTTTCTCTTTTTATGACCTCTTTTCCAGCGCGTCAATACCACTCTCCAATCATTATCTTTCTCCACCGCCAATTCAAAACACTGAATTTACAGAATTGGGCTATACACATCTCAAAAATTGTGGTTTTATACCTCTAATTTAGAAAATAATTTCGTATATTTAATAAATTTTAGGACGTGTATAATTTCACCCTATTTAAAAAGGACATAGAGTGAATAACATATGAGATCTTCATCAACAGTATTAATAGAGCATTCAATTTAAAAATAACATATGAGATATTTTATTGCATTCATCTATTTTAAAATAATTACCACACACATTATGTGTATCTGTTGATATCATTATTTATCACTATTTAATATATAATGTGTATAAAATTCTATGAAACATAAGGGTTACACAAAATTTGATTTACTTTTTGTGAAACCTCAAAACAAATTTAAAAACTAAATTAATTTTTTTTTGGGGTTACATGAAAATTAAATCAATTCACCAAATGTGTATTTCGTCGAAAAAATTGTCAAAAAAAAAAAATATTTAACTTTGTTTTTTAAGAAACTCTTACACTTTAAATTGCAATCGAATAAAAAAAATAAGTTTTAAATTAAAAAAATGTCAGGTTCACTTAGCCCTTATTTCATTACATATTTAAAATTTAATTTTAGAATATTGATGTATTTTTTGTTATATGCATAGTTTATTTGTCAATCAGAATAAATGTTATGTTTAAATCAGAAATATTATAATCTAAAAGAAATCATATAAACAACTAACTTTAAAAATCAGATCCTACAAGCGTACAATTTTTTTAATATTTAATAAAACAAACATGTGTTATATGTGTCTTATGCTAGTGATCATGTATCTCAAAGTTGGAGATTAACTTAGCTTTTATGTCATTCAATTCTAGTAATATTATTCAAAAGCATTTGTGCAAATCCATGAAGCAAATATTATACTTTCACAACTTAAGAAAATGAATGGTAAAACGTGGAATTAAGTAAAGAGAAAAAGCACTGGCAAGCTGCTCACTTTTTGGTCCCTTGGCCTCAATCTCTACAGTAAGTTTCCCTGTGATGCGTGCAAATTATCACTTTCTTCCTCGTTAGTTGTAATTTTAACGCCATGCGCTTTTTTCTTAAGTAGTCTTTTTTCCACATTAAATTAAAGTGCGACTTCTACTTCTACTTTGCTTGTACTAATCAGTGCACTGAAAAAGCACCATCATCCTTTTTGATTTTTTGATAAGTATTTGATGGTATGTCAACATCATCTATACTAGTTCCTAATCTGCTTATTTTAGTGGACACTTTTTATATGGTCCAACTCAAATGATCATGTTTGCAACTAAGTATTAATGCTGTAAAATAATCAACGTATGTAAATTATATTTTCCCTCATCAAGTGAATTTAAGGAAAACAAATTTTCTTTATCCTCTAATTTCATCACATTTTGACTTTTCATCATCTATCTTTCCACATTTTATTTTTAAAAATTTTCATTTTTTATTTACTTACCAGCTAGAACAAATATTCTTTTTTAAAATTTTTGGTAAATCTTACTGTCCATTTTATCCAGTTTATGTCTTTATGACTTCTACAACCATGGAATTTCTATCCATTTTAATACTTAGAATAGTAAGGTTGAGCATGAAAATTTGAATTTTTTCCATGAGAAATAATTGAATTTCCTTACTAGATTAATAAAGAAGTATCATTTTGTAATTGAGGTAATTGAATGAACATTTATGACCTAATTATTTATCCGTAGAAAATGGAATTATACGTGAGTTGAAATCTTGGACACCTCACCTTGCATTTTTAAAACATGATCCTCTGAAAAGAATCACACGTATCATGTTAAGAAAAAGTTTGTATGGAATGTAGTAGATGACTTTATCTATAGCTGATGGATTATTGTGTCTTGTTCTGTTTTTAATATCCATGTAAACGTCACTTGTTTTAATGCTATTGTTTTATACGCGAAAAAAAAAAAGTATGTGAAATCTTGCCTTATATTGACATTTCTATTTTTTCTACACACCAAAACTTTTATACTCCTGAAAGCATGGATTGGATCCATGCATTCATGTCTATCCGATCCACCACACACAGCCACACACCGTCATGCACCTCCACATGCCGCTAGATTCGCGCACAAACTCGCTCAAACATGCTCTCAGGTGTCATACTTTTATATTATGTTAATTATACATTTTAGTAGTGTTAGTTATATCTTTTAATTATGTTAGTCATTTTCTCTATGTTTTGCCATAACTTTTTTTAGATCTGTTTAATAATATAAGCTTTATGTTTACCATTTAAGTGCATACGATCACTCAAAGTCAAACAATTCGGTTAATGTTTATATAAAACTATTTAAGTGACATCGTTATGATTATGTTGATAAAAAGATATTAGTAATATCACATAAAGATATGAGTAAAATCACATAAAGGTATATATGTTTAAATTATGTCAAAATTGATTTTTTTAAAGTTAAAATATTATATAGAGCTTATGATATTTTTATATTAAGGTATGACTAACATATTATAAAAGTCATATAATACAAAAAAATGAGGCACCGATCTGATTCGACCCAGACTCAACCCAAGTGTATGTGCACAGTGCACCCAAGTACACAAACGTCCTAACTCTTTCCTAAAACAATCTTATGAATATGTTTCAGATGAATTATTTATTCATATAACATGAATATCATTCTTGAATGAATTAAAAGTTAGTAGAATTTGATATTCTAACTTATGAGTAGCTACTCAAAATTATGTTTTGGTAATGGAACAATTGGTTGTGGGTGAGGATTGGAAACATAGTGAACTTTTAAGGTCATAGTTGTCTTTAAATTGTCTTTATTTTTATAATAATTTATAAAAGACTTATGATAAATTCCCCGATCTGTCTTAAAACACTTCAGTTTAGCCACTTGTTTCTTCAGAAATACTTTGAAATGCATTAATTTGCAAAATCTTCTGACTTTTACTCAAGTATATAAACCCAATTCATTCTTGTAAAATCATTAAAAAAAAAAAAACCTTTTGTTGTCAAGCAAATGAGTCTTGTTGGGCTGCAAATATCAACATGTACCAATTCAAGAGGTGAATGAGCCCTCCATGCCAGAGTTTAGGAAAGTAAGATAATGCATCTTCCGATAGATACAACATTCATGGAGTATAACTCTTGCCACAACTTCATTTCTATCTTTTTACTCTTTCATTTTCTGAGTATACTCTTATTTTGTTTTCTAATTTCTTTTAGCTACTTCAACAATTTGACACTTTTAGTCCTGTTGTTAAGCCACTTACTATTCGGCTTGTTTTTACTTTGGCTGTTACAAAAGGCTGGCAGATTCAGCAGGTGGATGTTAACAATGCATTTCTAAATGGTGATCTCAAAGAGGTAGTCTATATGTATCAACCTGAGGGTTTTGTTGACACTACTAAACCATCTCATGTCTGCAGATTGGTCAAGGCTTTATATGGCCTCAAACAAGCTCCAAAGGCCTTTCTCTTGTCTCTTGGTTTGCAGAAATCAGTTGCTGATAGTTCCATGTTCCATTCTAATGTGCATGGAAAACTTCTAATTGTTCTTGTGTATGTCGATGATATTCTCATTACGGGAGATGATCCTCTTATGATTGCTAATCTGATTCAGAAGCTACATTCCACGTTCTCTCTTAAACATCTTGGTGAAGTGAGCTACTTTCTCGGTACTGAGGCTCACAGAAGTTCGAATGGGATTCATCTTTCTCAGTCCAAATATATTAGAGACATTCTCAGTCAAGCGGGGCTTTCTCAGTGCAAACCTAGTCCCACTCCATATCTTGCTGGTCAGAAATTGTCTCTCCATGGTGGTTCACCTTTTGATCAACCCTCACTATATAGGAGCATTGTTGGAAGTCTGCAATACTTAACTCTTACCAGACCCGATATTGCGTTCATAGTTAACAAGCTCAGTCAGTATCTTCATCAGCCTACAACCCAACATTGGCTAGCTTGTAAAAGGGTGCTACGGTATCTTCAAGGTTCTCAACGTGCAGGTATTATGTTCAGCCCGGTTTCAAGATTAACTTTAGAAGGATATGCTGATGCGGATTTTGCGAGCAACATTGATGATCGACGGAGCACGAGTGGTTACTGCATTTTTCTTGGTTCAAATCCAATAACTTGGTGTAGCAAGAAACAACATGTAGTGGCAAGAAGTAGCACCGAAGCAGAATATAGGTCCTTGGCATTAGCAACTACTGATCTCCTCTGGCTCAAGAGCTTGTTTGCTGAGTTAGGCATTCCTCTTGAACGTCCTATTATTCTCTGGTGCGACAACATGGGAGCAATTAAGCTAGCTTTCAATCCTGTCTTTCATGCTCGTACCAGACATATTGAAATTGATGTACACTTCTTACGGGAAAATGTCCAGAATCATGATCTTGATATTAGGTTCGTTCCCTCTGAGCATCAAGTTGCTGATGTCCTTACAAAGTCTCTATCGGCTGGTCGCTTCAACACACTCATTTCTAAGCTATCTCTTCTTGATGATCCTGGTTAGCAACACATCGGAGCGTATTAACGATACATGCAATGCATGGGAATGGAAATGCATGGGATTATATTTCCTAATTGCATGTAATTATAAAGTTGTTAGTTAGTTAGCCTCTGCATCTTTCAGTTATGAAATTAGTTAGAGATAGCTTAGTCCACAAGCTTCTTCACTCTATATATAGATGTATTTTCCTTCTCTTAAATCAATGAAAGTTCACGTTCCTTTTTCTATATTCTCAGTCTCAAGTTTCGACATAAACAGTAAGTAAGAAATTCAAAACTTAATTTTATTTAGGCAATTGATTTCAGATTAAAACTAACACTAAAATACTGAATAAACACATCAATATAATTGGAATAGGTTCCAGGGATATGTTTTCATCCTATTATCAACAAAATATCACTTTTACCAAAACAAGTGCATTAATTATTCTCTCTATATGGGCAAACATGAATATCGAATTAACCATGCACTATTCCGAGATAGTTAACAATTGGATTAAAAGTTATTGAAGTCGTCCCTACATAATCTGATAAATAATTAACATCTTAAAACGCCTATGATTGATTTATCATTACCTAAGTTCATTAATCTCCCCAATCTAAGTTACTTATATGTTGTGTTTATTCTTCTGTTATAAAATCTCATCTTTTGAATTCTGATTCAATTATTAAAACATGCTTGATTGATCGGCTAAATAACCGAACAAACAATCAAAAATAAACAGTTGTATAAGGTATAATAATTAAGAACATGAATTTAAATAAAAAAATTCACAAAGATTCGAATTCAATTACCCACAATCCTAAAACCTCTAAAAAAATTAAATAAACATCATTATTAAGCAATTCATATACAAATTGAAAAACATCATATCTTAACCATATAAATCTAGCTGTGATCATGTTGTATTTTTTGACACAAATCAACAAAATCATGCCCTATCAATTCTTTGGCCACCACACATGCCACTTGAACGCTAAAACAGTCTAAAACCGATTATGGTACCTTCAATGGCAGGTTGTAGGGCAATTTCAACAATATTTCAAAAGTTACAGGTAATTTTCAAAAAATGCATGATATAACTAGATGATATTTTCATAATATAATTACAGAACATTTTTAATCACTTTCCTTTTTTTTTTTTTTAAATTCGTTTCAATGAACGTTGAACACAAAAAATAATACAATTATGAAAAACAAAAAGCTAACAAATAAAAGATAATCAAACGAAGGTAAAAATCTATTGAAAGGCTCATTTCAGTTTGCTTGAGATTTATGTTGTTGATAATACCAGACGTTTAATGCATTTTTTTGCGGAAGAAATATATTTTTAATCCTGCCCCAAAAACACTATTCATTTTTAATCCAGTTAAAATTTGATTTTTAGTTTTAGTTCTATAATTGAAAAAATTGTTCAATTGAAGCCATTTTTCGGCCTAATTTTTGATTTTTCAATCAAATTCCGACGAGTGTGCTACACTCGTTCCCAATTTGAACATTTTAATCAACTTATGCTGACATAATCTTTTTTCACACGTGAAATTTCTTTTTGATATTATTTCATTTACACTTAATTGCCACATCATATTTTCAATAAAAATTAAATATAAAACATAAATCTCAATCAAACAAAATTATGTGGTGTTTGGTGTTTTTGGATTAAGATTATTAGTGTGCACGTTTTTTGTCTCCTAATTTTTGTTTGATTGAGATTTATATTTAATATTTTATTTTTAGTGAAAATATGATGTGACAATTAAGTCTAAATAATAACATTAAAATAATATCAAAAAGAAATTTCACGTGTGAAAAAAAAGGTCATGTCAAAATATCAAATGTTCAGATTGGAGGCGAGTGTGGCACGATAGCGAAATCTGATCGGGAAATTAAAAATCTAACGAAAAAATGACTTACATTGGATAATTTTTTCAATTACAGGATTTAAATTCAAAATCGAATTTTAACATGATGAAAAACTGACAGGACCTGTAGGGCAGTATTAAAAATGAAATTTTCCCATTTTCTTGCACATGTGTCGATCCATGAAATCTCTGTCCGACATTCAAAGCTGAAGGAATTACACTATGGGTTACCTTCACAGCCGAATAAACATACTACCATATCTTCTATGCGGTTGAAATTACGGTCCGTACTCAATATTTTTCCTATTGTCGAATCTAGATGAAAATCACGTGGAAATCCACCACTGATCACATCCCAAGTGTGCGCTATGATAGTGAACTAGAGAGAGGGTTCTGCAAAATTCTCTTCTATAATTTTAGGTTCTACGTTCTTATCTCATAGAGAGAATAGTTAGGGAGAGGGAGAGCGCAATATCATTTAAAAGATAAGTTTGGAAGTTATTATATAACTTTCACAACTTTTCTTTCATTTACATATAAGCATAACTTATATAAATTACATATTGAATAGGATCTGCCACATGGATGACCACAACTTATTATTTGTAAAGACGAAGAGAGAAATTCTATTTTCTCGCTTATTTACTAAGGATTGACCCAATTCATTGATTCGGGTCTAATTAAATAATTCTCTAAAAAAAACACTCATAATTGTGTAGATATGGTAATGGAGTACATGATGGTTAACGGAAGTTGATCATTTATTTCAATTTGAAGTTTCATGCATTTTGTATTTTACTATTTTTAATTTTTAAATTAAGTGTTAATTAATGATGTTATTTTTACATTTGACATGTGGTGGTTGTTTTGAAACACCAGATGAATTATCAAAGTGGAATGAATTTACTATTTGGTGGTTGTCTGATATGTTATCAAGAGAAATGCTTCTAGATTTATTATCATTGTATATAAATACTTCTTTATCGTTATAACCTTACTCCAATGCAGTTATGCTTTATTTTAAGCGTGATTCTTGGATTTAAGATCGGAATCTCGAGCTTTGTAACCCTAGTTGTCAATTTTAATCGACCAAATTAAACCCATCAATCTTCACACTGCATCTCAAATACCTAAAACTTGCAAATATTGTAAACTCAAACCAACAATGTTCATGTAGCATGCTCAATAAGTCTACTGTGGTGAATGAAAAAAGGTTCTTTATGCTCGCTAGATTAAGGGGAGTACTTCTTTCCATCCATTATTCTTTAGACTAAATGAAAAATACCCAATTTATAATAATAAAAGTTTTTTACCCAAAATTGAGGACAAATGACCTAACTACCCCTAAATAAGAAAGTTGGACAAAAAATCGAAGCAAAAACCTACCTCCAAACTTACCATCAAGACGTAGCAAGAATAAAAAGAAAAAAACACTTACCATCGAGATTTGCCCCCACCACCCATAAGGACAGCCGACTGTGAGGGCAGCGCGACTTGAGGTGGTGGTTACAGCGATTTGCAGACGGCGACGACAACTCGAGCAGGCGGCGGTGACGGCTCCATGACAGGTGCATGATCATGCGTTGGTAGAGCCATGGATGAACTAAGAGTACAACACGATTTTCATTCCTGAAATTGAGTTTAATTATTTGTTTGAAATTAGAGATTTCATTGTGGATTAAATTAGAGATTTTATTTGTTATTTTGACATTTGATTGAAATTTTTTGATGCAATAATAGGTAGAACTTCATAATTGAAATCTGTTGATGAATGGTTAGATTACGATGGTGTAGTTTAGATCTTGATGGTATTGTTAGATCATGATGATTAGAAATTGTTAAATCACGGCACTAAACAGTTTAATTAGAAATTGAGCATCGTGATTTGTTTCAGAATAATAGATCTTTAAAATATATATATATATATATTTTTAACATTTCACAACCAAAAACACAAATCTTGAGAATAAAAATTATTTTTAAATAAAAGAATATTTGAGAAGTAGAGTGAAATGATGAAAGAGATAAAAAATATTTTTTCAATTTATATGAGAGAGTCAATAGAAATGATAGAAGTACTGGATGGATTCATTAAAAAGGGTAAGAATATTTATGGTATTTGTCTCAATTTTGGGTGAGAAAATTTGTTTTCTTATAAGTGGGTAAAATTCATTTTTTGTTATGTATATTGATTAAAAATACATATTTCCACCTAAATTAATGGATATAGAGAGAACATGTGTTGATCGTATTATTTTAGTGATGGTGATGGTAGTGATGGGTATTCGAAATGGTGGCAACGACGAGAAGAAAGAAGGTCACAATAACCTAATCTTGATGATTAAAACCTCATAGATTCCTCCGTGGAGAAGGGAACTCCATATCATGGGATCCCATAAACATTTAACTTTGCATTCTCAAATGGTAGATTATTGATGATTTTGCGAACAGGTTCTTGAACTTCTTCAAAAAGATATCGTTATAAATCCTCTCAACTTCAACTTAAAAATAATATCTTAAGTATAATGTTATAAATGTCATATTTTCTTGTTAGATTATAATCTGATTATTCATGAAACTTTCACGTTATTTTACATACATGAAAAATTCAACAGTGGAATGGTAATCATAGAAAAGGAAAAAAAGTCATTGCTTTGTATAATAGAAATCTAAATTTTTTATTATATTTGATGTTATATCTGTATTATATAATATTTAATATAATTATTTTTTAAAAGGAACTATAGAATGAAGAGTCTTCTTAAGCTATGTGGAGTTTTAACCCCAAATTTTTTTATGTATATTTTTTTGATTTTTTTAATTTAAATGTTAAAATATTCATTTTATAATAATTTAATCTTCTAAACGCAACGAGTGTACTCAATCTAAGTTGTCATAAGTTGTCTAGTTCTAGACTGCTAGTTGGAATTAATATGTAGGTCAAATGAAGGGCTGATATGATTTCACAATGCTATATATTAAGAAGCCCGTGGCCGGTGACACGTTTTCTTTTTATTTTTTATTTTTATTTATTTTAAGAGTTGTAAACACTTTCTCGTTTGTGGTTTTCTACGTGTGTTCAATTTTGCCTTTTACTTTTAACTATAATAATTAAAATTTAAATTAATTACATTAACCAAAAAAAAATTTCTTTAAAATTAGTTTAGGCCCTGGCCTTCCAGTATAACAACACTTTGAATTGAACGTGTGCTAATCAGGTTCTTCTTCATTCTATTGGAAAATTCTATCACACTCACTTTTGTTAAAACTTACGTCACTTGACGTGATTTGGATTCAAATTCGTGGTAACCTAAATTCGAATCCTAGTTATCATAACTACAAGGTTCATGGTCATAACAATATATCTTAGATAGATTAATCTATATTATCTATACTATATTAATAGAAGGATTATATATTTTATTATTTAATAATTATTTTGTTAATTTTCAAAAATAATTATTGCATATAATATAAAAGATATTTTTTATTGCATCAATGCTTACTTTTGAGAATTCCAATATATCACATATTAATTATCCAATGAAATTTTGATTTTGATAAAAATATTTTAATAAATTAAAAGATAAATTTTATTATGAGATCCAATTTATAGATTAGTTTTCAATTTTAGAACCAAATTTTAATATTTCTAAATAAGGGGCTCAATTTTACATTTTTTTCTCAATTTAAGGCTTAAAAATTAGATTCAATTATCACAAAATTTCATTTTCTTTGTATTTATATTTATAATTTATTTATATTTTAATATGTATATATAGTTTAGATAAATTAAGTCAAATTCGTGCAATTTGGAATGATCTTCATCCGACTTGTATTAATTTATTATATATATATAATAAATAATAAATGCAATTCAAAAAATTAAGATTCCTTTATTTTCTTAATTTTAAGAATGAAAGTATAGAAAATCGATTTTAATATAAATCAATTTAATATAAATTATATTTTATGAATTAAATTAAATATATATATATATATTTTTCTTATAAATTAAGATAAGTCGGATGAAAATTGTTCTTAATTTATCCAAAATATGTATACATATTGAAATATAAATAAATTTATAAATATAAACAAAAAAGAAAATAAAAATTTGTCTTGAATTGAGAACTCAATCTACATTTCAAGCCTTAAATTGAGAAAAAAAAAATGTTAAATTGAGTCATTTATTGAGAAACTTTAAAATTTGATTCTAGAATTGAAAACTAATATATAAATTGTGTCTTATTATGAAATTTATTCTAAATTAAATGTGTTCTTAATTTTTGAATTTGGCTTCCTATTCAATCCACTTTTATGACTTCTTCTTCAAGATATTGATGTGTATGTATATAAGCAAAACTTATTTTTAAGAACTCAAAACTTGATAAACCCAAAATTAAAATATAAGTTTAAATAATTTCTCTAATTTCTTGATAATACAAAGTTGTATACAATCTTATTCTATAAGATTGGAAGAGACATATAAGTTTTGTTGAAAAAAGATGTTTTGTTGAGGAGAATAGAAAGGGCAAAAAAAAAGAGAAAAAAGAAAGAAAGAAAATTGTTGAGTTCTTGAAAGAAGAAGAAAGAAAGAAAAAAATACGCAAACTTAAAATATGGAGGTGGGAAAACATCCTCCACACTCTAATCTATCTCATTATATCTCTTTCAATATATATTCTCATCTATCTATTTATATATCTTTAAATATATATATATACATGTATGAAATAATATAGATTTTTTCAAGAGAAGATAACATGAAGAAGAAATGAAAGGAAAAAGAAATGAGAAGAGAAAGGCGATTTAGACTGACGGATCAAATCTGGAGAGCGGTGGTGAAGAAGATCATGGTTGGCGGAGGCGAGACTAAAGGTGAAGATAGTGATTGCGCCATCGATATGAAAGTGATGGTACACTAGAAGATGGGAGTAGAGACGGTGAGAAAGAATGCACCAAAGACACTGAAATCGACGATTGAACAAGCCAAAAATGTTGTGGATGGAACAGAGGTGAGACGGAGATTGATAGAAGCTGCCGAGATAAAGCTTTCACCGTATGGATTGAAGGTGGGTCGCCGACGAGAATGACTAGAGATGATGACGGATGGTAGCGAACGGGTGCGTCTATCGGTGGCTGAGGAAAAAGAGCAACGGCGGTGTGGTGGTGGTTTCGTCGGAACTGCGCGGTGGTGGTAGATTTGAAGAAGATGGAGGTTAAAAAAGAGAAGGTGGTGATGTCGCAGTTCGCCGCCAACCTTAATCTGAGAGTTTTGGTGTTGGTTGTGATGAAGTAAATGACTGGTGTAGACGACGAGGAACAAGGGTGGGGATAGAGGTCAGGTGAGATGGCGGACGGCAAGTCAGGCGGCTGAGGGCGAAGGACGATGTAGAAGAGAAGAACACTTGTGAACAGGTGGAAGGGTGAACGGCGTAGAAGGAGAGAAGACATGTGAACAGACAGAAGGGTGAACAACGATGACTTGCTTTAGGTTTTCATGATTATATATATCTGTTATGGCATGATTGGTATGGTGGAATGGAATAAGATGTGAATGGAATGAATCTAAGAATGGAATGGTGATGGGAATGGAATGGTATTAAAATGTTTATTCTTATGATTGGTATCGCAGAAGAATAGGAAATGAATGAAATAATCATTATAATTATATTTCATAATTGATAACTACAAATAAAACATTAAATCAATTTTTATTTGATCAAATTATCATTTACTATAATTTTATTTTAATATTCTTATTCCATTTAATTTAAATAATATGATATATTTAATTAATTAAAAAATTATAAAAAATTAATCATTGCACTAATTATAGGTTATACCTACCTTCAAATTTTACTATAAAACGTATATTTATTTCACTTTTAAAATGAATAATTTCTAATGACCATTTATGAGATGTAGATTAAAAAGTTTATGAAAAATAAAATTTGAAAAAAACTTGAATTTAATTTATTATTTTCGAAAAAAGACGACTACTTTATTAAATTATCCAATTTATTTTATTAGTTTATGACTTGTTTGAACAAATATTTATTTTATATTATAAAGTTCTTAATTTCCAAAATCCGAATTGATCTGATCCGTAATACCTGAATCTTTGAAGGAACTGAACTGATGTGACGGAGCAAGTCTGGAGATATTTTTTGCAATTTTCCAAAAATCTCCGAACTTTGAAGCAATTCCAGAGATTATCTTATTTTCAACTTATTGTGAACCGTGCTCACCCTTAGAACTAATATTAAGGTATATCATACTTAGATATTTTATTTTTTATTTTATTATTAATATATTAATTTTTTATTATTTATATATTCTTATAGTAGTTAATTATATTATTTTTATGATAGTTTTATTAATTATTTTATATGATTTTGTGCTATTAAAATAATATCTTATATTATTTAAAAATATTTTAGTTAGTTATAATTTATTTTTATATTTTTATATAAACTAGACTACACTTATTTGTACTAATATTATATTCATATTATCTCTATATTTTTTAAAAATTTATATTCATTTTTTATCTTTATTCTATTTATCTACTTAATTTTATTATTTATTTGATATTTTCATTTTTTTATTTTATATTAAATTTATATATTATAATTTTTTATAAATAATTTTATATTATTATACAATTTTATATAATAAATTAATTTTGGGAAGTCAATTTGTAAAAAATTAAATTAAATAATGATATATAATCAAATTAATAAATATAAGGATGAGGAATACATAATACCATGGGGGTAGGAAGGAATGACCATTCCCTCATCCATGGTAATGACAATTCCTAAAGGAATGGTGATTTCCACTTATAAACCATACCAATCAAAGGAATGAGAATAAAGGTAGGAATGATGATTCCATTCCCAACTCATTCCATCATACGAATCATGCCATTACTGTTCTATGGTGGTGAACAACAATCCCATTTGGAATAATTAAGATTGAATATTAATTATATGGACCTTAATTATAGAATTTCTAAAAAATAATTGAGTTTTTTCAAAAATTACAATTTAAATACTTTATTGAGTCAAAAATGATTCCATAAAATTATATTTCAATATCCAATACATTCTTAATAGGGAATTACATAACAATCATAAAGTTATAAATTTATGTTCGAAATCTTTAATCACTTTTTAAATAATTATTATCAACAACAATTATTTTATTTAATTTATTTTAAAAGATCAAATATTCAAATGACAGAATCATAAAAGGTTTTTTTTATTATAAATAACACTAAAATTTTCATAATTTTGATATACATGAAATCAATTTAGTTTATATTTTACTTTAAAATATAATTATTCACAATTATATCTGAAATTTAAAAAATTATATAAATTTTAATAACATAAGAAAGTTATTGTTTTCAAATGATGAAAAAATATTTTAAATTATCTAAACATCAATAAATAAAATTAAAATAAAATAAATAATAATAAATTTAAAAATGCTTTAAAATTTTAAATAAAAAATTAAAAACTTTGAAATTATTTTAAAAACCTAAGAAAAAAAATCTAGAAAATAGCTTTAAAATATGAAATTTATTTTAAAAGGTACATAAATAAAAATGATAGAAAAAAATGAAAAGAAATGTTAAAAGAATCTAATAAAATCTTAAATAAAAAATTTGGAATTTTTTTATAATAATAAGGTCATAAATCATAAAGTTCAATCTAACAATGTAAAATCGAAATTTATAATTTTAAAATTCATATATATATGTATTTAAAATATTAATTGTGCAACAAATATATAAATCAACTTATAAAATCTATAAAGGACGTTTAACAACAAAACAATAATACATAGTTTTTTTAATAATGAAAAAATGTTATTAGTCAAAAAAATATATAAAAATCAACAAATAAAATTTAAAACAATTATGGGTGATTTAAAAAAATATAGTCAAAATAAAATGTATGAGTAAAATCACATAAATGTATATATATGTACAAATTGTGTTGAATTTTATTTTTTGTGGAGTTAAAGTATTACATAAATGTAATGATATTTGTATATAAATGTCATACTAATATAATATAAATGTCACACTAATAAAATATAAAGGTAACATATGAATAACAATATATATATATATATATTGTGCGGATCCGAATCAAACCAATTGCACTATGCACTAATTGCATAGAAGAACAACTCAATTAATAATAATAAATGATTGCATCCCTTTCTACTACGAGTTGGTCTATTGTGCAATTAGCCCATGCATATACTCAGGTTGGTTTCAGGTCGACCTAGATCCACGCCCCTTTTTTTTTCTTTTTTTTATAACTTTTATATTATATTAGTCATACATTTATATGTAAATATCTTAACATTTTCATTTTGTGTTTATCTTTACAATATGTTAGTTGTACATTTATATTATATTATATTAGTCATGCATTTATGCACAAATATCATAACTTTTACTTTAACTTAAAAAAATACAACACAATTTGTACATATATACATTTATGTGATATTACACATTTATGTGATATTACTTATATATTTATATCAATATAGTCATACATTTATTTAATATATAAAGATATATCTAACATAACTAAAAAGTACAACTAACATAAGTAAAATTTATGAAAGGTTAATATGTTTGTCTAAAAAAAATGTTCACGTACAGTTAACAGTTTTAAAGGTATGACTAACTATATTAAAATGTATGATAAACATAACATAAATATATGACATATGGAAGCAGTTTGAACAAGTATGTGCATGGACATGGGGGCATGTGGCAGCCGGGTCAACCCAAGTGCATGGATACTAGTTCGTGCATCATGAATATAAGAGTTTTTGTCTTCTACTACAATTAATATAGCGGTTTAATATTTTAAGATAAATAATATATTTTTTTATTATTATTCAATAAAATAATTATTTAATCTTAAATTTAAAACATTGTTAAGACGTATTTCATGAAATTTTATGGTAGGAAAGTATTCTTTAAATATTTTATAATATATCATGTATTAGAAAAGTGTTTCTAATGTTCATTTTGCGGTATTTCAAGATATTTTCCGTGATAAAAATGTATTTTAAAATTTTTGTAACATGTGTTACATGCACATATTAAGTTGTTAGTTGCATCGAAATGGGCATCATTTAATTGTTGAGACAGTGCGCCTGCACACGCTCAGACCGTCCATCATAAAAGCACACATTTCACACCTTCAAATTGACCCGCCACTATTCTTCTTTTTCTTAATTCTTCTGGTTACTCACGAGCTTCATATATATATATATATATATATATATATATATATATATATAACACAGGTAGAGTCCAAAACCAATATACTCAATCCTTTGATATCTTCAACTGCAAAGTGTCAATCCTCATTTTGTTATATACAACTATCATGGCAACTTCATCAGCCAGTCCCATTCTGAAGGCCGCCGTCTCCGCTTCTTCTCCGGCGAGGCTGCCGCCGTCCACCACCGCCCACAAGCTCCTCTCTTACCGCCCATCTACCCGCCCATTTCTCCCTAAACCCCTTAAAGCCTCCTCCACTAAGACATTCTCATGCAAAGCACTCAGGGATCCAACTGAGTCGAGATCTGGTTAGTGCTTAAATTCCCTTCTATTATCACTTCATTTTATCCCCCACATATACTTAAAACTTTTTTTATTTATTTCAGCAAAAGCTCAAGAATTGAATGTGTATGAGATAAACGAGCGGGACCGTGGTAGCCCTGCTTACCTCCGATTGAGCCAAAAAACTGTGAATTCCTTGGGCGATCTCGTTCCTTTTAGCAACAAGGTACTGGGACCAATCATTCTTCATTCCTAATTTAACAGAAAAAAACTAAAATAAAAAAAAATTTATCTGTGAAATTGCAGTTGTATACGGGGGACCTGAAGAAACGGGCAGGGATAACGGCGGGAATATGCGTGCTGATAAAGAACGAACCGGAGAAGAAGGGTGACCGCTACGAGGCCATCTACAGCTTCTACTTCGGCGACTACGGCCACATCGCCGTGCAGGGGCCCTACCTGACGTTTGAGGACACGTATCTCGCAGTGACTGGTGGATCCGGCATATTCGAGGGCGTCTACGGCCAGGTGAAGCTCCACCAGATCATTTTCCCATTTAAGTTGTTCTACACCTTCTACTTGAAGGGTATACCGGATCTGCCGGCGGAGCTGCTCGGCGAGGCGGTGGCGCCGTCGCCCGCGGTGGAGCCCACTCCTGCTGCCAAGGCCTGTGAGGCGGGGGCTACTCTCCCCAATTTTACTAATTAAAATTCTCAATTTTTTCTATTTTGGATAAAAGCAGCTTTCATTTTCTTCACTTCTAGCAGTGGGTTTCCTTTTTCACTAAACGTTACCCCCTATGTCGACTATATATATTTATTTTAGAGGAAATAATTGTTTGCCATTTGAATTATTGAAATTTTTGAATTTTATCATTCGGTTCTTTTCATGGTCCAGCACTATCTGAATCACATACTTTATCATTTTTTAGGAAGTACTATATCAATACTCTGTAACGTGCACCACATATAAAATTTCAAAGTGTAGCGTGTGTAATTGTATCTTTTCAACCTTTTCCTCTTAGAGCATCTCCATCAGTGCGTTGCATTCTAAAATTTTAAGATTTTTTACTTTCATAATAACTTAAAATATACATTAAACTATCTCAAAATGTCACCCTTATGTTGGATTCTAAAAATTTTAAGATTTTTCACTTTCATAATAACTTAAAAATGTACGTTAAACTATCTCAAAATGTCAATTTTACATTGGATTCTAAAATTTTAAGATTTTTCACTTTCACAGTAACTTAAAAATGTACGTTAAACTATCTCAAAATGTCAATCTTATGTTGGATTCAATGCAAATCAAATTTTGTGCTAATTTTTTTTTATTGTTTTTATGGAATATTATAGAATATTCCCTTTTAATGTGAAGAATTAGCACACTGCTCGAGATGAATGTCATTTTTACAAAAGTTAGCAGTTTTTTTTTCACTATTGGAATGCCCTTATATAAGAGAATTTCACTGCAAAAATGCCAACTTTCCTTAAAATTGCAATTTTAATATATTTTTTGATTATTAATAAATTTATTATGACTTTCAATATTTCATTCGTTTGTAATTAATAGGCAGATTTCGGGTGTCATTTAATTCTATAAATTCATGTTTGAAGTTAATTAATTATTGTTTATTACATGTAGTAGCATCAATTAGGGGTTTTCTTCATAATTTTTGAAAATTTTGGAATATCTAAATTAAATGTCCAAAATTATGGATACATGAAAAAATCATGTTAAATTTGCTAATAATCAAAAGTCATGTTAAAATGTAATTTTGAAAGAAGTTCATGATTATTTTAAGCCTGATTTAAGCCTCGTTTTTTTCGTTTTTGTTTTTATTTTTTGTAGTAGTAGATCTCATTCCTTGGTTTAGGCCACCATCGTCATCAATTGAAACACTAAAAACATTTATCTTTTTCTTTTTTTCTTTTTAGTTCATAAAAGTTAATGGAATCAAAACAAAGAACATAAAATAAATGTAAGAAAAATAAGAAGAATACAATGTTGGATGAATAGTATCAAGGAATAAAGGATAAAGTAATTACATGGTATCTCAATATTAAGAAGAATTGCTATGTAAGTTTGAAGCATTTTTTCAAATATTCATAACCATAATCATCACAAAGCCATAGAAAGATTTGTAATTTTCACTAGATTGTTGATAGTGCTTTAAGAAAATGGGTTGATTATTGAATCATCTGTAGAAAAATGGAGAAAGATGTGAAACGGATATTGAATAAGGTAAAGATAAAATCGAAAATTTTCTCTTTTATAGTAAAATAAATATTATATTTCATTTATAAAAGTATTATTTTTTGTGGATATAAGTAACTGTAAAAGAAGTAATACTTTCAGTTATGAGTAATACATTTTTGTGTATACAAGTTACATTAGGAGAAGTAATATCTTTCAATTATACAATGAATAATATATTTTAGGTATACAAATAATAAACAACTAATACTTTTTAATATAATAATTACATAATAACTTTCTACATCTTTTTAGCATATACATTATTATTTTTAGGATCACTTGTCATTAAAAACACAAATCTTTAGTCAAATTGTTATTTTAATCAAATTTTTGAATATTTACAAAAATAATATGATCGATTATATATACATAGGTGCAACTTTGACCACCAATCAATATTTGACTTTATTCAGTTGCCCTGACACATCAATTGCCAACATGGATATTGAAAAAAATTCACCAATTTTTTTACACCTCCTAAAAAATCATTACATTTACTTAAATAATAAACAAAACTTTGAATAATTGCAAAAATGTGACATGGTATTATATACAAATGTGGAATTTCGATCATTGACTAGTATTTGAATTTTTACTTGCAGCTTGCCTGGTAGTCCGCACATATTAGTTGCCAACATAAATATTAAAAAATAAACACATTTAGATTACGTTAAAAATTATCATTTTTACAATTATTTAAAAAAAATCCACATATTAATGAAGGATGTTGTTTCAGTTTAACATAAAAGGGATAGCAACTCAATTTACTACAATTATTATTAAATATGATTTAAAATAACACCAAAAATAAAATTGATATTTTTTTACCATCAAAAATAAAAGTGAGATATTTTATATCATCAAATTTAAAAATAAGGCCAAAATTACCACATTTTTTGATTGACTTTAATGACCAAATTATTACCCAATAATAATTGGGTAATAATGTGGTCAAAAGGAATCTTGGTCAAATTTATCATTCTCTCACCTCATCCATCGAATTGCAGCCCCAAAAAACCTCCATTTTCACCCATTTTTTGAGCTCAAAAATTCACCTCAAATTCACGTTTAAAGTTTCGATTTTTTGGTGAAAATCCACGTTTAAGACGAAGATGTCAATCCAAGAAGGAGAGGTTAGTGATTTATCCCTCGTTTTTCATTGGATAATTGTTGAAATTAAGGTTGGAATTTGTTGAAAATTCTTGAGCATTTGTTGAGATTTTGTTGAATTTGTTGGAAAAATGTCTTAATATCTCGAATTTGTTGAGTATTAGTTGAACAAATGGAGGGTTAAACGTCAATTTCAATTCCAATTGAACCCTAAATTATTTAGGGATTAGGTTTAATTTCTTTTCATATATGCTTGAATTCATGTTTGGATTGGTTAATTGGGTTTAAATTTTAATTTGATAAGGTTAATTTAAAGAAAATCGTATGCTTTCATTACTAATTTCTTTAGAACCGGGATAAGCAAATAAGCAAATTTAATTAAGTCAATAATTTGTAGGGCACTAATTTACTCAATAATTAAATGTAATTAACTCAATAATTTGTAGTGCACTAATTATAGTTCTTCAAATAAGTTAATGTACTAATTTGTAGGACACTAATTTCTTCAAATAATTAGATATAATATATGCTTGAATAGCTCTTTTAAGGTGGGTGATAGGACTAACAAAATTAAAATAAAAAATTTATTGGAAAAAAAATAAAGAAAGAAATTAGTAAAGAATTGAAAAAAAAAAGGGGTAAATGGTTTTTAAAAGAGAATTTCATATAGGGTTAAAATTGGAAATTCACGTTTAGAGGATAAATTAAAAATTCACGTTTAACATTATAATTATAGGGTTAAACGTGAATTTTTAAACATTCGCGTTTAACCCTCTAATTAAAGGGTTTTAAGATTGAGGGGTAATTTGGTAATTAGGTCAAAGGGTTGACTTTGACCGGGACCCACGACCCCCGGTCAACGATCTCGTTGGCGACGACTCGATGATAAAGTATGATGAAAAGAAACGAGATTTGGATAGAAAACGAATCGAAAATACGGCGTCACGCACGTTCCCGGCGACAGGAGAAAAAAACCCCGGCGTCTCCTGACAGCTGCCGAATTTTCTCGGCAGCGGGAGCACGGGCTCTCGGCAGCCGGGGCACTCGCTCTCGACAGCTGCCGAGAAAACTCGGCCAAAGGGGTTAAACGTCATTTTGACCCTAAAAAAATGACGTTTAACCCCTTTAGCCGAGTTTTCTCGGCAGCTGTCGAGAGCGAGTGCCCCGACTGCCGAGAAAACTCGGCAGCTGTCGAGAACCCGTGCTCCCGCTGTCGAGAAAAAAATGACGTTGAACCCCTGCTGCCGAGAGCGGGTGCCTCGGCTGCCGAGAACGAGCCTCGATGCCTGCAGTACAAAAAATCACGTTGAACCCCTCTGCCGAGAAAACTCGGCAGCTGCCGAGAGCGGGTGCCCCCGCTGCCGAGTTTTCTCGGCAGCGGGGGCACGGGCTCTCGACAGTTGTCGAGATTTCTCGGCAGCGGGGGCACCCGCTCTCGGCAGCTGCCGAGTTTTCTCGGCCAAAGGGTTAAACGTGATTTTTTCAAAAAAATTTCACATTTGACCCACAAGAAAAATCACGTTTAACCCTTTGGCCGAGAAAACTCGACAGCGGTCGAGAACGGGAGCCCCGACTGCCGATAAAACTCGGCAGCTGCCGAGAGCGGGTGTCCCGGCTGCCGAGTTTTATCGGCAGCTGCCGGGAGACGCCGGGGTTTTTTTCTCCCGTCGCCGGGAACAGGCGCTACGCCGCATTTTCGATTCGTTTTCTATCCAAATCTCGATTCTTTTCATCATACTTTATCATTGAGTCGTTGCCAACGAGATATCGTTGACCGGGGTTGTGGGCCCCGGTCAAAGTCAACCCTTTGATCTAATTACCAAAATACCCCTTAATCTTAAAACCGTATAATTTTACGGTTAACCGTGAATTTTCAATTTATTCACGTTTAATACTATAATTATAGTGTTAAACGTGATTATTCCCTATAATCACTATAAAAACGAATTTTATACCATTCCAAATGTCGATTATGCCCGCCTAACCCTTTCAAACATCAATTAAAGCATATATTCAAACAAATTAACTTTATCAAATGCAAAATTAAACCCGTTTAACCATTCCAAACATAAATTCAAGCATATATGAAAACAAATTAAACCTAATCCCTCAAAAAATAGGGTTATATGAGGATTATTAACTATTAAACATACCTTTCTTATTTCAACAATAATTCTTCCACTCTTACAAGAGCCAAAATGTCGGAAAAAAAAATCGAATATTTTGTTCTTCAAAATGTTATATGATAATTTCGTACTGAAATTATCAACCTATATAGAAGAACAAACGGAGAAAAATTACATGTAATTTCACAGTATAAAGTGAATTCATACTAAATAATGAGAAGGAAAAAACAAAAAAACTGGTGCACTGTCATCAATCGAATTAATTGACTTGCATGGCCAAATTCAATGAACACAATAATGAATAATGAGAACAAAAAAAAATAAAAAATTTGGTGTAATAGTCATGGCCAAATTAATTGTTGCAACCCTATTACTACACGTGCCTCATATCCATAATTTAAAAAAAAAATTAAACAATAATTAATGGACATACCAATTAATAAAATATATTAATTGTCCAATCATCCAAGTTGACTTTGACAAAAAATATGGTAAAAAGTGACATACTATTATATTTTATGCTATAAAAGTTCACATTATTATATCTTATGCTAATTTGAATATATGATTATATTTTTTATACTAAAATGAATATTTTCCTCTACAAGAAATGAGAGACAAACACTATCATTCTATTAATGCACGAGCCGAGTAACAGAACATGTCAAAAAACAAAAAAGAAAAAAAGAACAAATTATGAAATTGCATTTATATAAAGTCATGGTGTTTCTGTAATTATCTAAATATTTGGTTAAAATTTTAATTCAAATAAAAGTATGGTGATTTTTACAACAATTGTAAAGGTGATGATTTTATTTTAATATCCATGTTGGTAGCTAACGCGTTTAGAAAATTAAAATACTAATGAAAAAAAATTAAATACTGATTGATGTCAAAATTGCATCTACATATATAAAATTGTATTATTTGTACAAATAATAAAAAATCATGATTAAAACGATAATTTTAGTGATTTTTATAATTCACCCTAATTTTTAACATGTATTATGTTACCTTTTAATTATACAAATAATACTTTATTGATGATCAAATAATACTTTTTAATATAATACATTTCTCCTTGCATCTTTTCAACATATACACTAATAATTTTCAATATGTTTAGTAATGCATAAACTTCATTTAAACTGTTAATTTAATTCTTGATTTGTGGCCCTTTTTTATGTGATGGCTTTTAATATAATTCCTAAATAAATTTTTGATTTGATTTGAAATATATATATAGAAAATTTTCAAAGTATGTAATGATGCACGAATTTAATCCAATTTTTTAGTTTAATTCTCATTTTAGTCATTATTATTTTTTATGTATTTGAGCATAATCCCTAAATAAATTCCTGTTGAATTGATACATATAGAGAAAATTTCTGAAAGAAAAAAATGATGCATGGATTGCAATCGAATTTTCCATTTAATTCTTTTTTTTTTTTTTGTCATTCTTTTGTATTGATGTTTAGTATAATTCTGATATGATTTCCGATTTGCTTTGATATAAATATTAATGCAAGTATTTCAATTCAATTTTTTATTAAACTCTCCTTTTCTCATCGTTTATTTATTTATTTATGTGATGTTGTTGAGTATAATTCTGAAATGATTTTCGATTTGATTCATTAGTATAGGGAATTTTTCGAAGAAATAATAATGCATGAATTTCAATCCAATTTTTCATTTAATTCTCATATTATTGTCGTTCTTTTTGTTTTTATGTGAAGTAGCTGATTTTTATTCCTTAATAATTTTCGATTTTATTTGATGGTAAAGTCTTATGTAAGACGGTTTCACGAATCTCATTTTATGAGACAGGTTGGGTTTGACCCAATCAACGACCAAGTTAACGATCAATGGATTTAGATCAAAATCAACAGTCAACGAGTCAAAGTCGAAGTCAACACCTTATCAACAAAAGTCAAAGATAATAGTTTTATGTATATTAGGTAATACTTTTTGAAAATATCACATGATACATATAAAAGTATTAAATGATACATTATGAGAATAAAACACCATGTAATATTTTTATTTTTATTATGTAATACTTTTTAAAAGTATCACATGATACACATAAAAGTATTACATAGTACATATGAAAGTATTACATTATAAGAATAAAACAAAATGTAATATTTTTATGTATATCATATAATACTTTTTAAAAATATCACCATATAATATAGGGGTGAGCAAAAAAACCGAAAAACCCGAAACGAAACCGAAAACCCAAAAAAACCGAACTGAAGAAAAACGAACCGAAACCGAAAAACCAGTACGGTTTGCTATTTTCAAAAAACCGATTTTTTTGGTACATGTTCGGTTTCTTGGCTACATACCGTGCCGAAAAAATCGAACCGAATTATATTTTATATATATATATATTTATTTATTTAATTGAGATAAATTATATTATATATATATTTAAAAAAAATAAGTTATATTTCTAACTATCTAACATTTTGATATATATATTTATATATATTATTTTGATATTTTCCAAATTCCCACCCAATTTCCCAATTCCCATTTCCCACCCAAGTTGTTCCCAATTCCCACCCAATTTCTAACCTAACGTGAGAGACTGAGAAATGAGCCTATTTTATTTCTTCAATTTCATGTTGATGTATGTTCTCTAGTAACAATCATGTTAATGGTAAGGATTAATGTCCCAATTTTCAATGACAATTGATTATAATTTTGAATGTTGAGTGGTTCAATTTTTTGTTTAATATCTTGATTGATGATAAATTTCAAATTTATTTACTAGTATGATACACGAACCGAAAATCCAAAAAATCGAATATGAAAACCAAAAAACCGAACCATCTAAAACCGGACAGGTATGGTTTGTGAAAATCGAAAAACCGATTAATTCGGTTTGATTTCGGTTTTGGCTTAAAACCGAGCCGAACCGAGCCGTGCTCACCCCTAATATAATATTTTTATGTATATCATCTAATACTTTCAAAAAGTATCACATGATATACATAAAAGTATTACATGATACACATGAAAGTATTATATTATGAAAATAATACAATATGTAATACTTTAATATATATCATATAATATTTTTTAAAAGAATAACATGATACACATAAAAACATGTGGTACTTTTATGAATAACATGTGTTACTTTTGGTATTATAGGATGCGTTTTAAGTTGAGTCGGACTATAAGAAAATATGTAATATTTTTATGTATATTAGGTAATACATTTCTGTGTATGAGGTAATATTTTTGTATTATAGAATGCATGACCCAAATTGAGTTGGGTCGGATCTTATAAAAACACGCGGATCTTAAGGTTTTAATTGCTCTTCTCTCTCGCGCAACATGTAATATTTTTTTGTATATTAAGTAATATTTTTCTATATATCATTTAATACTTTTGTATCATTTACATATATTACATAATATAATATAAAAACGTTACCGGATATATAGAAAATTATTACCTGATATACACAAAAATATTACATAATTTATTATATTCGATCCAATCTAACCCAACCCATCTTACAAAATAGGATTCGTGAGATAGTATGACACAATACCTACTCTTATTTAGATAGATAGATATAAGGGATTTTTTGTGAACTAACTAATGATGCAAGAATTTCAATCGAATTTCCCATTTAATTAATTCTCGATTTTTGTTGTTCTTTTTTTGTTTGTTTTATGTGATGCTATTAAGTATAATTCCTAATTATTGTTTTTGCTTTTTTTTTTTTTTCAGATTTGTAAATGTTTGAAGCTATATGATGCTACGAGCTAAGGTATTGTATAACTTCACATATGTTGTATGATTTTACAACTTTTAGATTAAATATATGGTTAATAACATTATTTTAAGTTGAAATTAATTGAAACACAAAATTTATAAAGTTATATTTTTAAATCGGATTATATCGATCTATTCGACAAGTATTACATTAATTATGATACTGGGTATATTATGGTGATACATGTTACATTAATAATGATATGAAGATGTAATGATATGAAGATGCATTATGATGATATGAGTTAGTATGGGATAAAATATGGTGGTTCGAGATAGTACAAGATTAATTTCATTTAAAATACAATTTTCCATAAAAGTATTCTTTTGATTAAAAAGGATAGGTTCAAACTTTTGGTTTAAAAAAATGTTTCTTGTGGACTACTTATAATATTATTTCAATATTTCTATTTTCAACTCAAATTTATAAATTCCATAGAAACCTTTTATTTAAAAAATTAATTTGATAATCTTTCTTTAGTTACTTTAGTAAAAAAAAAAAAAAACTTCAAAAAGTTGCTTAATTTTTTACAAAACTCTAAAACGATTCTTATATGAAATCAAATGTAGTAATATTTTTTTCAACTTAAAAGTACTACCTATAACTTTATTTCTACTTCGAAAAAGTTTTACTAAATATCATCTTTTAAAACTATAATCATTTACTTTTTCTTAAACTAATTTAAAGAATTACTTTCTTTTTGGAAATTATTATTTTTTAATTTAAAATTATTACTTGTTATTTCTAATGAAGAATTGATGTTTTAAGAGCATGAATTTTATTGTCAAGAGTATTTGTAGTTAAAAAGATAATGAATAAAAAAAAAAAGTAGAAATTATGTTGAGAGTATCACTCTTTTTTTTTAAATATCTAACGTTATTTTTTTTAATGTACAAATGAGTTTTGTTATGCAAATAGACAGCGATGCTTCAAAAGTATAACTTTTTATTTCAAAAGAATTACTCTTTACTGATGATGAATGTATTTTTTTGTTTAAGTAGGAATTATAAAAATGGTTAATTACATTAAAAAAAATACCAAATTTAGAGTTTAATTTCAATTGCAACGTGAACTTTTATCATAACATCATAAATGTTCAATTTAATACTTATTTCAATTCAAAATATGTTTAACTTTCCAAACTCCAATTACTGATATAAGAGCTGAAATATATATAAATTAATTTCGATCATCATCCACCAGAAATTAAAACAAAAGTATAATTTATAATTAAAAAAATATCAAAAAATATTTCAATTCAAAATATATTTGACTTTTCAGACTCCAATTACTAACATAAGACCTGAAATATATATAAATTAATCCTGATGATCGCCCACCAGAAATTAAAACAAAAGAATAATTTATAATAAAAAAAATATCAAAAAAAAGAAAAAAGATTTAAGAGAAAAAGAAAAGCAGAGAAATGAAAATCCAGTCATCACCCCCACCTTTCCCTGGAACACAAAACAACAGCTTCCTCAACCACTGGTGTCAGATTATTGGTTAATGATTGTAGCACCATTGTTGCCATTGAAATGGGTTTTCACATATATATACGGAGTCGTGTACTTGTAGGTGATGAATGATATATATATTAAATAGTAGAGAGTATTGATTATGTGCATAATTTTAAGGAGTGGGGTTTAAAAGTGAACTGAAACCAAGAATACTTTTTCGTTGGAGGAGGAGAAGGTTCGATTTGGATTTCAGTTTAACCAAGGATTTTATTTCTTCTTTTTTTTTTTAGATTTATTTTATTTTTTCTTTATTTTAGGTTTTTTGTTTTTGTTTTTTTCTTTTAATTTCACGCGGGTGATGACAAAGATTAATTTATAAATTTTAGGGTCCACGTAAATAATTGGTGCTCGAAAATTCTAAACATATCCTGAATTAAAACAAGTGTTACATTAAGCATTTATGGTGTTATAATCAAAAGTGTAATTAAAATTAGACCTAATTTTTTTTTATGTAATTAATATTAAAGAAAAGTGTATACTTTTCAAAGTAAAAGTTTTCTTTATGTAAGATAATTCATACTTTCAAAGTTTAAAACTATAAGTATATTACCTTGAGTTATGGTATGTATGGGAGATCTTCAAAATCATAAAGACATACATCAATTGGTGCAATAAAATAAGAGATAGAAATATATATTAACACACTACATCCTAAAATAGAATATCGAAATAATCAACAACTTGAGAATGCATGTATGCTAAATCAAGAATATTATACATATGAATAATACTAATAATTGTTAAGATATTCAATATAAATAAGAATGATAGTGGGGGGTAGAGCTAAATAATTGGAAATAGGGAATCTTTGTATTTTGAGACAAAAACTTTATTCTTTTGAGCAGCCATTGATATGGAAATGAAAAGTAGATGGCATATTGGTATTGTTTGTTCTTGATTTGTGTTTGTCTCTGTGCCTTAGTACTGTTCTCATCCACAAACACCTCAATGATAGGCATCCCCCTTCCCTGCACTTCCTCTGCTTCTTTCTCTCTCCTCCTCTTTTTCTCTCACTTGTTTCTTTCACTTCTTCCTGCACTTCTCATTATTAGTTCTTCTTTCATTATTTCTTTAAATCAAATATATATATATAAGTACCCCAATAACTTACCTACTAAATGATCTCCAACACATCACTGGTTGACACATTTTTGTACCAACACATCACTGGTTGACACATTTTTGTACGCACATGATGAAAATAAATTATTTTGGTATTTCTATAATTAACATACAATAACTTATATGAGACAATCTCACAGATATAATTGTGTGAGATTGAGCCACATCACCCACAAAGCGAACCAATTGTTAAAATAATATGTGAATTGTAGGTTATGGATTGTAAATTAACTTGTCTCACGGGTTAGACCCGTGAGCCGATCCCACAAGAGTCACTCAACAAAATGAATTCATATAGGTTGTGTTAGGATTTTACTAGTAAATCTATTGTGGGGTTTGGATTAATATGAATTTGAAATTCATCACTTTCGTTTTGCATTAATTATTGAGCAATATGAAATCTATTCTTTTCAAATTTATATTTTAATTTCTCAATCCAAACACAACTTAGGAAATAATAATATATTATTTGTCAAATGTAGATAAAAGAGGCTTTCAACTTAACACATTGGATCACTATGATCACTAGCTACTAAGATCTTTAGCTAGAGGCAATGATATATGTATGTGCACAAAGCTTTGGATTATATTGATTATTTTATCTCACATGATTATGGGAGCTGGAGAAGTTGATTTGTATGCAGTGAGAGATTGAATAAATAAATAAATAAAAACAAAGAAATTTGCATCTCTAATATATATTTTCCCTTGAATAAGAATGGGTTTGATGATGATTGACATGTGAGCACATAAGCACACATGTGCCTGCCTCTTGCACATGCTCGAGGGACCAAGTATCAGTTAGTCCCCCCCCAACTTGGCCCTACCTCTTTTCTGTAATAAACTATAATATCACTCACGGCAATTATATCATTTAAGCTCATTCTATAACAATTCATACTTCTTTTTGATACTCATTATTCTACATATAAAATAAATATATTATCACTGTTTTATTTATAGTTGTTCTCTATCCCAAAATAAATGATATTTTAACAAATTTTATACACACTCAAATCTTATAAAATGATTGATCTACTTGTATTTAATTACTTTTAAAAAGAGTAGATTAAGATGAATGACACTTTTTGGAACTACTCCAAGAAAAGAAAGATTTTAATTCATATCTGTATTCCAAGAACTTTAGTTAGAATGGAATAAATTGTAATGTGTTAAACTTCAAATAGAGTACTACAGAAGGAGTTTCCCATAGCATATATATGACATCTTTGGTTATGTATCGAAAATAGTTATCTTGAACGCAAATCAAGGCATTTTTTCACAAAACCCTTCATCAACTTGTGGTAAACAAGCAAGAGCACATCTTGTGATGGACATCAAAATATGATATTGATGAATATGTTGCCTAACTCCAAGTGCTAATGAGTGGTCTATTTCATGTATATGGGGAGAAATCAAGCCCCGAATTTGGCACAGTTTTCTCCCCTAGCTAGAGGACCACTTATCCTACTGCTGTTTTTTAATTTGTAATGGGACCAAGAAAGTGATAGACTCAATACCCTTTATTACCTTAATGATCCACATACCTATTAGTTTCTAAAATATGAAGATGATCATCAATAAATGAAACAATATTTACCTCTTTCTCCAACTCCAACTTTTCACTAGAAACAGGTGATGAATCTCCACCTTCACCCTCACTCATCTTCATTGATCTTTCTTCAATGGAAGGGGTGGGGCCGGGGCTCGGACTGCTCGAACTTAGGTCCAACGGTGTGCTTTGCGTCCCCACATCACGAGTCGAGCCCGTTTTCTTAATCTTTTCAACTGAAAAACAACGAACAAAAATGTCGAAAAGTCTGCACTGAAAGTGGACCAAACACAGCCTTTATGTATATGATACCTTGGGATGAGATTTCAAGTTCACTATTGTGTTCTGAGATAGGAGACTTGGTATGAAAGTGGTGCATGTTAGCAGGGTAGATGAGTGGTGCAGACATTGTGATTCTGCTAGTTACACTACGAAACGACCTCCCACTTAGCGTTTTGGCTGACAAACACTCCAAAGGGACTTCTCCTGATAATGGATTGCATATATATTTCTCAGCATCATTCCATTTGGAGTTGAGAGTTAATCCATCTGGTGATTGGTATTCCCATGTGTACATAGTCTTTGCTTGCAATGCTGATTAACATTAAATCATTTCAACAACTAATTTCCAAAAAAAAAAAGATATATCATCAAAACAACACAAGAAGATGTTGTATAAACTCAGACCTTTCAGAGCAGTGGTAAATGAATATGTTGAAGGATCAATCTCCTCTGCAAAAGAAAAAAGTATAAGTCATCAAGATTCTTCTTGGGGGGTGGGGGGGTATACCTCACCTCTAACAGTGTAGCCAGGGGAAGAAGCAGTGCTAGAAATGGTGAAGTTTGATCTGAAAGATCTTGCATCTTCTCTAAAGCTCTTCAAATTTGAGGCCGAAAATCGTCTAGAGCCCGTGTTTTCGCGGCTTATTCGGGCCTTGAGAGCCCATTCTTTCAAGTTGAAATCATGCTCATGATTCTGCAGAGAAGATTGGTCCATGTTTTTTGACATGATAAAGATGGATGGATATATATCTAATTGGTATTCATATTTTTGTTATAGTGGCATTGAATCACAGCAGAAAAAGATGGGTGAGAATTATGAAGTGTTGTAAGGAAAAGCAGAATTTATATATGAGCCAAGCAATTCAAACGTATATATGTTCTGTAATGATCGACTTTTTGTGCTTACATCTATATAGAAACTGGGCCATACTTCAATTGGCATATACTGCTTGGGGAATCAAAACAATATCTTAGCTAAATTTTCTCTTCATTTATCAATCATGCAATCATTTCAAAATGAAGCACAGAGTTGGCAACATTAATTCAAATTGTACCTTATTTTCATTTCTTTTTTTTATTTAATTTTATTACTGCATGCTATGTACATATTGATGGTATATGCTGTTCTGTATATTAATAAGAAAACAAAAATAGGAGCAATTTTTTATTTTTTGTGATTTTGAAATTATATGACTAAATTCACAAGCGAAAATGAGATTAATAGCATAGGACTAGCTAAAAGAGTGCATAGATTAGTAATACAAGAATTTCCAAGTAAAATAAAACAAAACATTATATTTCACAATTCTACATGATGTCAAAACATCAATTAAATTCATTAAATAACAAAAGTCAATAAACTCCAACTCAGCTTCCATAGAAATCAATTAAAACTATGCATAAACAACAAATATGTATTATTATTAAACATGCATCCCATCCACCAGACACCACAATTTTTAGCAAAATATTAAAAAATATCCAAATTAACTTCTATGCAACAACGTAACAGTATGGAAATCAATGACACTACACAGACGCAGCATATCAATAATTAACACCCCAAATATTCAACTAGTAAATCAATAACATAAACCCAAAAGATCCTCAAATTGCAACAAATTAATGGAAGAATAAAATCGCAAAACATGACCAAAAACAGGGGTGGCTCAACGATATTTGGGGCCTACATAAGTCAAACTGAGGCCGTGTTTAAAGAGAAATGTTGCCGCGTTTAAAGAGTAATGTTTCTGTCTAATTGGATGCGTGCGAATCGAATCTAATCGGATTCGATTTGGATCCACACTTTAAAAAAAATTAATTTATGTGGTAATCTTTATATTATATTATTATAATTTTTATTTATAAATATCATAATATTTATGTTGATATTACGTATACATTTCTCAGCATAAAATTCATGTAGTATAGTTATACTATTATGTTATAATAATTTAACATTTATGTTATATTAGTATATCATTTATATACAAATATAATAACATTTAAGTGATATTACTTATATTTTTCTATCAAACCTAAAATTCATGCAGTATAGTTATATCTTTATATTATAATAATTTAATATTTATTATATTAGTATAACATTTATGTACATATTTTTATATAGTATTTTAACTTTAAAAAAAACATGAAAGTTATATTATTATAACATAAACATCTATTATTATTATACAAAGGAGATAATAATATAATATAAAGGTTTGAAAGATATTATATTTGTGCAATATAATGTAAATGTTAAACTAACATAACAGGAAGGTTATGTAAAGAGAACATAAAATCATGCTAATACAACATAAAGGTTAAGTGTACAGAATAAAAGTGTGGGCATAAATAAGAGGGTGTGTGAGAGGTGCGTAGGGAGCATAAAATTCACCCCTGAATCAGGTCGACCCAAGATTTGTACCTGATGTATATAAACAATTGTGTTAAACTAAAAAGAAATTAACCAATGTAACTTTAAACTAGAAATTAATATGTTGGAAATTGATTTCGAAATGATGGTGTTGACCAATCTTTGACAAACTTTTACATGATATTTGTTTGATTAAAACGAAATCATAACACGGTAAAAAGATATATTCTTTTGTTGGTGGCAAGAAACATTTTTTCTTGTATGAAAGTAGGAACTGATTAATATATTCAAGATAATTACATATTTACAAAATATTATCTCAATTCATCCTTATTCGTTAATATTTCTTAATTCTGAGATGGTGTTATAACCAATATGCATTGTGGAGCACAGAACATGATGGGAAGTAAAAAAGAGCAAACATGAATTGACAAAGTTATACCCAAAACAATAAAATTTAAGAAAAGGAAATGGGCGATTGTGGTGGTTCTTTTGGGTGCTCCACTGCCTCATTGTACTTGTCATCTTCATGTTATGTTTTTTGTTCCTATTTACTCAAAAGGTCATGAAACCTTGTTAATTTTCACATGCATGTATCAATTTTTCTTTTTTCTTTTTCTTGTTTTCGTTTGGAGATGGAAAACATTTTTTCCCCAATCAAACACACATGCACACACCTATTGTTACCTTTTCAGACTACCTAAAGCTTATACGTGAGTGAAATTCATACATGATATTATTTAGAGAGAGGCTTTGGGTTGTTCCTTAGCAAACTATATTTGTCTTAAAGTGGAGTCAAACAACAACAATAATACATGCACTAATGACAACATTCTACCAATTCAGAGTGATTGAGTTGTTATCTCTAGACTAGTAGACGTGGAATTAGGGTCACAACAAAGAATTAATTAATATTTTAATGGGTTAATTACATGACAGATCAATATCTTTAGCATTTTTTCGATTATAATATGAAATTTTGATCCTATCATCAAAGATCATCCACCACCTTTAAATTTATTACAATTAGTATATGGCGAGTCATTTGAGTTTTAATTGTTGATGCGGAGGTCTGAAATTTGAAAAATATCCTCCTCATCGGTCTATGTGATTCCGAATTATCCAAAAAACAAAATACTCCAGCACAAAAATGTTTCACTGTAAAATATTGTTTTTTCTTACTTAAGAAAAATCTCTACATGTCACCATAAAATGACGTTGTTTCTCACTTAATTTTTTTAGAAAGTGATTCAATATATTAGAGATGAAAATCTTTGAAATGGAACTTAAATGGTCCAACTATATTCCAAATTGTATCAAATTGAAATATTGTGATCTTTGATGTTTTAATTGGAAAATGGGTTAAAGAAAATGATTTATCATATGATTAACCACAATTCAAAATGATGTTTGGAAAGTTGTAAAGTTAACCTCCCGAAACTAACAATCAAGTCAAACAATATACTGTTTACTTTGCTTCTGATATAGGATGTAGTCTTAATCCTAACTTAGGGTATGTCCAGAGAATTCACATGGCAGCATTTTGGAATTTAATGTTCTAAAATATTTTTATTTTATATTTAAATTTGGATCATAAAATCTTAATACAATCATTACGATATATATTTAATTTTTCAATATCAAATACACATTTTTATAATAAAATATTACATCAACTCATTTTTTTATAATAAAATATTATATTAATCTATCTTTTTGAAAATTGATTTAATAACAACCACACACTAAATGTAAAAGATACATCACCGATTTACACATTACATGAACTAATCACAATAAATACAAGATAAAATATCAACTTAAAATAGATAATTCAGTTCACTAAATATAGCATACATAACACAGCTAAATATAGCAGATATATGGGAAAATTTGCAATTTTTCATTCAATAATTTAGGTCCCATGTATCTACTTTATAGCACCAATTTTATATATTCTAAATTTTATTTTTTAACTATAATATTTTTTTTATTATTTTGATCTGAGTTGAAATAATTCATTTCTTTGCATCCATGAAGGTCGGGTCCAATATCGATATAAATAGTAATTGATATTTTGAATAAAATTAAATACGTGATATTAGAAAAATATATAAATTATAAGACAAAAATTGAGATTATATATATAACGAATAGAATAAGACATGATGGCTAATGCAAAATCACGTGACATGAACGAACTGAAATTTATTTGTGTAAACATATTATATTCTCCTATTTTTAGGAGGTTGGAGTTATTCCCCAAGGACAGTCTAGTATTCTAGAAATGATCAATTAAGAGTTACTTTGATGTACATGTATATACAATTTGAGTTGATTCGAGTTAGATTTAAAATTCATGAGTTTTTTTTTTTTAATTTTATATTATATTAGTGTGAATTTTTGTTGTATTTGTGACTTTTATATAGTAATTTAGGGAAAAAAATTTACTTTTATGTGATATTCATGTAGGTAATGATATATGTACATAAAGATTATACTAATATAATATAAATGTGACATGAATAACACATAAACGTATATATGTATAAATTGTGTTAAAATTCTTTTTTTTTTCTAAGTAGTAGTATATATAAATCATGATATTTATACATAAATGTCACACTAATATAATATAAATGACACATTTATAACATAAAAGTTAACATATAAAATAAATAACTAAATAAACAAAACTTGAGGATTCTGATCGAATCAATCTAAATTGCATGGATTTTAAATCCATACACCTGATGCACAAGAAAATTTATGATCAATTAAATTACTTTATTTTCCAAGCATTATATATTCGTTAAAAATTAGTTACTATTTTAGGTTCGTATTTGGTGTTGGAATGTAATGGTTTATTTCAACTATAAAAGGTGTTCTACCATTTTTTTAGTCGATTCTTTTGCTCATATGAACTATTTGCTTTTCTAGACAATCTTATTGTCCCTTTTTCGTTTCAGGAATTGTCTAATCAATAATTTTGTTTTATTTTTCAATTTTTTTAATTCAATTAAAAAATATTAAAATAATCATCCAAAACAGCGGTTCGAACCAAACCAAACTGATACTAAATGGGAATCCCTCGGTTCAGTTCTGATTTCATCCTCCACAAGAACTTAGGTTTTTTTTAAAATATTTTTGATATATTGCATTTAATATTTTATATATCCAACACGGATGAGAAATCTCCTGGTTTATAAATTCAAGGCACAAATTTTTTAGAACTTTTATTGAAAGTTTAAGAAAAATCTATCCAACGGGAGTTGATAAATAATCAAAATAAGAATACTGGACAAACAAATCAAAAATCTTCAGTCAAAACTTATTAATAGATCGGTTTGGTGATTAAGGTCGTTCATATCGAAATTTATGGAAGGATACCTAAAAAAGAAAAAGGTTATCACGCAAACTTTTCATAAACAAGATTGTAAGATTCAATTACTAGTGGAGCAAGATCGTTCCTATACATCTATCATCTATATCATAGAGAAATCTAGGAGACTAAAATTAGTGAAGGGTAGTCAAAATTGATACATTACTCGAAGCTTTTTTGAAAATCAGTAGAGATGTTTCAGATTTTTTTTTATATTAAAATTAACATATTTGAAAACTAAGTTATCAATAGGAGTTGGATCATAAAATGTCAACACAACAATTTTTGTACATCTGTTGTATGGATCTGTTGTATGGATCCACACGCTCACACGTATCCACATGTGTTTGGATGGATGCATTTAAACCCACCCAAATTTATTTCTAAGTAATATATCTTTATATTATATTAAACATATATGTATGATATATTAGTCATATCTTTAAATTCTTATATTAAACGCACCTTTATGTTATTTATATTATATTAGTCATACCTTTTAATTATATTAGTTGTACATTTATGTAATATATAAAGATATGAGAAATATTGCTTAAAGGTATATATGTAAAAATTAAGGTTTTTTGTGTGAAACTTAGGGATTTTTTTTTGTCGAAATTAGTATTTTTTTTAAGTTAAAGTAATACATAAAAGTATAACTAAAATAACATAAAAATTAAGACAAAAAAAAATACATGAATTTGAGTTGGATTTAAACCGACCCAACTTATATTGTATGAATCTAATATCCATACAATAGTACTCAAAAATCAATTCATGTTTCAAGATGATCTTGAATCCTAATGGGAAGGCTTTTGAAATCTTGAGTCCTCTCGAGACAATATAATTATGGATTTATTGCGAGAAAGATAACTCCAAGTTCACAATTATTTCCCAGCACTTGTTGTACGGAGCCTTTACAGTGCAATCCGAGTCATGTTATTTTTACGTGCTCCCATACGCATGTTATTTTCACGCACTCCCACATACTTTTCAAGCATTCCATACGTCTTAAGTCTATGTCCATATACTTATTTCGTGTGAATAATTTTCTATCTATATTCATGTAATCATTATATTATATTTACGTAACATTTATATTAAATTAATTTAATATTTACATTATATTATATACATATTAATATTAAAATAGGCATCTCAATCCCTCATCCACCAATTCTACTACCACCAGAGAGAAAAGTATATGTTCTAAATAACGGGAGGAGAAATTATTTCGAAAATGACATCTTAATTAGTCTTATCCTACAAAATCTCAAAACACACCCAAAAGCTTTAAAATTCAAACCTAGCCTAAATGGAGTTATTAAATTATTGGTGGAAGATAACGGTGTATGATCCTACAAGGAGGAAGCATGAAACTCAAAAGAAGATATCGGAGCATCAAACACCAACAATCTAAATCTCAAACTACCAAATATCATAAAAGAAGATGAATCCCAAGAAAATCTTGAATTGGGTTCTTGAATTGGACCCCTACCTAAATATAAATTGCAGAAAATGTACTTAATCTACTAACAACCACCAAATGAGTACGAGAAAAAATCTACATTTGAAATAAGTGAATTCCCAATTACATAATATTTTTCCAACAAAATATGTAAATAAGATTTCATCCTCTAAACATTAATTGGCCACCCTTAGAGAAGATATTATCTCAGAAATCTCCCAAAATGGCCATAAATGAAATGATTCTATGAATTTTACAAAATGTGACAAATCTAAAGAAAACAGGTAGGGCTGCTAATGATGATCTGAATTATATTGAAAAACAGAGAGCATATGATGGATGTAGCATATCAGCTGCCAACAGTTTCTTCTACCTCAAAGCCTTAGCTCTTTTTGCTTTTTGCCTACTGCAAGCAAATGGTTGTCAAATTTCTTCACAAATTGGAGAAAAGGGAATCACAGCAGGCAGCAAGTAATTGAGTCTTTCTTAATCACTCAATCTATCTAGTTGTAACAATATACAAATCTTTGCAAATCGAATCTCAAGTTCTATCAAGCTTATTTTAATAAAGAATGATGAATGATTTGGGGGGGGGGGGGTGGAGGAAATGACTAAAAGGACAGATTTATATTACTTCTTTCTGGTTTATATTACCTTCTTTTAACGTAAATACTTCAAACAAAAATACTCCCTCCATAGAATAAGATAAACTTGCATTCAATTTAGCATGTCAAATATTATAGTACAATTTCCTCACTGAAAGTAATTATCATTTTTTGGTTAATCAAAATGCCCCAATTTAACACACTTTGTACTTAACAAAATTCATCTTTCAAAGGAATAGTTCCAATGATAACTAAGTTTGTTTTGTCATATACAACGATAAGATAGGAAGAACACAAAAAAATAAATACATAAATAAACAGTCCCAACCACATTTAAAATGTTTTCTTAATCTGTGTGAAAATTGTGGTTGCCTATCTTAATTGATTGAGACGGATGGAGTAGAAAAGATTTCTAAACAGGGAAGAAAGCTTACCTCCAAGAGCAAATGTGCTTCTCAATCACTTCTTTTCCTTCATCATCAATAGCATACCATTTCTCATCTATGGTTAGAAGACTATCCCCCTCTCCAACACCTGTTAAGCACGAGACAAGGTTACTGACATATAATAGCTAGCAAACTAAAGCAAAACATGTGGTACAACTTACTCTGTCGCAGTACACCAGAATTGCCAAAACAATTCAATATCCAGTATGCATTACCACCACACCCCACGAAGATGGGCTCTATTCTTAGAGCATTACAACTCCTATCATCTACAAATTAACACCAAGTGATAGAAAATCAAGCAACATATCAGACATATATGCTAAAAAGTGGATTAAAGAGAGTTGCAGCCTTGCATGACATTGAGTAATGACAAAATCTAAAAAATGTTACTTGGCACTGTATTAACAAATATTTACTTTTCAAAAGCTTGCCCTGTGACTCGAGCACCTTGGCATGAGCTTTTGCTGTCTCCTGTTCAATTTCAGAGACAATAGCTTCATGCTCAGAAATTGAAAGAGAAGCACCATGCTTCTTAGCAACAACTGCTTTGGCAATATCATCTTTCATTTGTTGCTTCAAACTCTTCTCCTGCAGGGGTGTAGAAGCTTCAAAAGAATAAACTTATGAAAAAGATCAAGTTCTCTTAAATAATATATTACCTTGTCTTTAGCAGCAGCGACTTTTTGTTTAGCTTCCTTCACTCTTTCAGCGTATTCTGTGTTTTGGTCAGACATCCAAGTCCGCACCTTCCTATGCATGGAAAAACACAGTAAATATATGTCAATTCCAAAATCATTACATGTAACTCTTAAAAATGAAGATGTACTAACTCAGTTCGCAGAACTTCATCGCATAAAAAGTTCAAGACCCTAAGCTTTTCTGAAGCTCCTATTGTCTCGTAATCTGATGCCTTCAAAAAAGAATCCAGTCCCTGAGCTTTAATGGCGCTTTGTGATTCAGAGAAGTATTTCTTAAGTGCATGGAACCATGAACTTTTTCCATTTGATGGGCTTAGTTCTTCACACCTACACAGAAAACATAACACAGTTTATCAACTTATTCTGGTAAAAGAGAAAAGTTCACTAGCCAGTTTACTGCATAGCAGATCATACTCTTCTCCTCTTTCTGTCTGCAAAATAGATAGCAAGTGGATATGAAACTGGACAGTAACAGAAAATTTTCCTTTGCGTCCAGCTCGCCCATGCAGTAAGTCTTGAAGAACATATTCTGGTTGTCCCTTTTTCACATCTAGGATCTGTAACCAAATAGACAAAGAAAAATAAGAAAACCCACAATGGCATAGGTAGTGATGGAAGTTTCAGATCAAGAATGCTAGTTATTCTCAAGGGGAAATATAAGCATGAAAACAATTGACTATATGATCAAGAGATGCAATTACCATTAACAATTCTTAAAAATACATGAAGGAGGGAATCTAAATATGAACTGTAGGAGAAAGGTTGAGTTAATAACTTAATGCACAAATGCAGTTCTCGTGATGAATACTACATTAAATCAACAATAAGGACAATAAAAAAAATGGCAAAAATGCACAATTGATTTGTAAATCAGTTCAACTAAAAGAAAGAATATGTCGTTCATTAGAGTAAATAACATAATGTACTTTTCATGAGGTAGTGGTTGAAACGTCATAAAAGAAAAAAGTATATTATACTGATGTAGTTCCAATGAAGTAGAAAGGGGTTGGATGAAGTCACTTGCCTTTCCAAAAACAGCACAAAATTCTAAGAACTGCAAGGCGTTGCCAGCATCATCTGCACTTATATCAATTTTAGCCACACGATTCAACTCCTTTCCCAGAGGTAATGGAACCTCAGCATAAAAATCAGCATTGTGGTTGACAATATTATCATTTCCACTATTAACTTCGTCATATTCTCTCTTATCAGCTTCCAGCAGTTTCACAAGATCTTTTCTGGGAGCAGTTATCCTATTATTTGTATTTTTCTCAGGATCAACTCCAGTATTGAGTTTTGCCTCTTGATTGGGTATTTTATCAGAAACTGTCAATTTTCTAGGACTTGTCCTCCTTGTAAAAGCAGCACGACTTTTTTTGCTATCATTGTTCTCTAACTCATTCTTCTTTGCTTTTTTTGGTTTCTTCTCATCATCAGGTGCACTAGTCTCCTTCAGGATTTCATCATCATTTTGAGATTTTACCTTACCTAACCTACCCCTCTTCTTTTTATTTGACTTCTCAGAGCCACGTGAACCAGTTTCATTGTGCACCTCATTAACTTTCAAGGACTTCTTGTCAGCGTGATTTGGCAAGTTCGCATCCACTTTTCCATTACAAGAATTTTCTTTCCCCAGCTTTCGGGGAGAGGGGACAACTTCCTGTTAGTTTCAGAAACACAACATAAGAAAAACCAGCTTACCAAAATGAAAGTGGTGGTTTTTAAACATGTGATGCCATGGTTGAAAAGTTGATTAGGTTGGTTACCTTCTTTGAAGAAGTAACCATAACTGCATCAGCATTTTCATGATTTAAGCATTCTGCTCCATTAAGCAGCATCTCGGAAACAGATGAAAACCCAGTTGCCTTTGCTGTAGCAATAAGTATACCAGTGGGTTGATGGCCTCTTTTCTTCCTGATCAATGCACAGTGATATCAGATAGATACTTGAAGACCTTTTGGAAATAGGTCAGAAGACTCACATGCAAATACTGCAGTTGCAAATGCCTCTGCACCTGGGACAACTCCAATCCCCAAGAGCAGCTACTTCCTCAGCCTTCTCTCCATATCTGACTTGTGAAAAGTGATGCGGTAAGAATCAAAGATCATTCAAACATTTTGCTTTTGAAAAAGATTGTAGCACCTGAAAGAGAGCAATAACCTGTTCAAAAGGCACTTATGACAGTACATAATGGGACATGGCTTGATATTCGTCTGATTCTTGCATGCTGCTGCAAAATCCCTGGTTTTTTGGCGACACTTTCAAATGTACAATAGAAATGTCAGAACAATGTGATACTAAGGAAGGAAACTAGGTACATATACAATGAAAATCAATTATTCTCCTCTGGACTAAAGAAATAAAGGGATGTTCAACAAAATGGGTTTCTTTCAAATTGTATACAACAGGCATATTTATAGACACCATTAGCCTTCAGACATGGTGGTTAATCATTAGATCTTCTGAAAAATCAATCAATAACAAATGTGAACTTCACATCTAGGGCAAAAATTGGTCACATTCAATGGAGATTTCACCACTCAAGTGTAATGTTTACAAAAGAGGTCAACCACAACAAAGCAAAGCATTTGCATGGAAAGCTCCATGAAAATTCAAAGGATAAACATTTTCAGATGCATTTTGATTGATGGATCTGAAATGCAAAATATAAAAAGAATGAATCTCAAATCTATCCAAATTAGAGTGGATTTGAAATTGATCCAAATCACTCATAATATAGTTTAAAATGAAAATAATGAATTTCAAATTATTATGAAAATAATTCAGATCAATCAAAAACTCATAATTTGATATTATGAAAATCATTTCTCAAATCAGACACATGAGATTACTTCAGAGTTAGTTTCTGGTTTCAATATCACATGCTCAGACATTTGCAGTTTAAACTCGTCCCAGTAACCAAAATGCTAAGCCCAAATTCACGAGGGTTTCATGATCAGTGCTTCTAAACAGAGACATCCATTTTACCTATGCTTTACCACAAATCTAAACATGCAATCATAATCAATTAGAAAATTCAAACAACCAATGCACTTCACGAAACAAACGCATCATAAAAAGAGGAGGGGGGGGGGGGGGGGGGGAACAGTAAAAACCGTTTCACTTTCCCCCAAATATCACATCAACGAAGAATCAAACAAGAAGCAAGGGCATTCTAGGAATGCCAAATTGCACCTGATGGCAAGTTTTCCCGTTGACGGGATCATAAATCCGGCCACCCACCATCCTTATTCCGGGGGATCTATTCCGTTTTGCAGGCGAAGAGAGAAGAGCATTATCTTGTGACTTGCCTTCCTTCTTCAGAGAGTTCTTAACTCGGTTATTCTTCTCAGATACACTCTGATTAGAAACAGAACCTGAGCCAACCGCCATTGCAGTAGAAACCTTCCAATTCTTCAACAGAGGAAGAGAGGGTTTCTTTTTTTTTTTGGATTTTATTTGAAGAATAAATTGAAATTCATTGGTTTGGACAAATCATCACTCCTTTAGTAGATTTGTCTTGGAGTTGTGAAATGTGCATATTTTGGAGGGATTTCAAGTTTTGCGCAGGCGCCAACCAAAATTTTACCTGTGAGTTTTCCAATTGTATTCCCGCCACTCAAGTCCCCATTTTATGCTCGGTGAAGAAAACAAGATAATTTGACCCGTTTGGCGAAATGTAAAAGGACAGGGGTATTTTTGTCCTTAAATTTCCTTAATCTCAATTATTTATATACACTAAGTGCACGAATGTTAAATTAGTGTAATTTGATCGATCCGATTCGAATGTATATTTCACATATTTCACGCGCACCTCACGCGTCTATACATGTCCAAACCTCAAGTGTCTATACATGCCAAAATCCTTATCCAAACCTTAATTCTGCAATTATATTGTTCTAACATTTTATTTTAGCAAATGTAACTTTTTTAGTTATATTCACATAATTTTTTGCAGTGCATGACAAACTTACAATATCTTTCAAAAAAATTATATTGTAATAATATAACTTTATGTTATTCTTTAAGTACATAAAAATTATAATATTTATATACAGTAAAACCTCTATAAATTAATAAACTCTCTAAAATAATAAAATCTTCTGGTCCCGACTTAGGCCTTTGTAAAAAATCATCAAATTCGATAAGATAATAATTTTTCGGAAAATCCTTTTATAAATATTAGGTCCCATTAAAACTCTATATTAATAATTCATAAATATTACAATTATAAATATTATGGTAATTTGCTAAAATATGAATTTATTGTTACTTGATTTTTCTTAAAATTTAAGTGCAACGAATTAATGTAAACATGTATATTTAAGTAATTCCAATGAATTGATACATGTGTCCATGAATATAATAGTTAATTATATACAATGAATTGATATTATACATGAATATATTTAATTAGTTACAAAGAATTGATTGATGTATGAATATAATCAATGAAACATGTATATGGATTCATTTATTTTCAATACATATGTACTAAATTTGCTTAATTTAAAAAGTCTCTTTTTAATTAATAAAATATTAATTTATCGATATATTAATATCTCTCTAAATTAATAAAATTTCATGGTCCTAAGGTTATTAATTTATAAAAGTTTTACTGTATAAAGATTATACTAATATAACCTAAAAGTTAAATTATTTTAATATAAAGGTTTCAACTATAAATTTTTATAATGAAAAAAGTCTTATTTACTAAAAGATTATGAAATTTATACATAAAGATTATAATATTACGACATAAAGGTTATATTATTACAACATAATAGTTATAACATAAATAAATAAAAAATTGGGCATATATTCAGGCTAAACCGAACTCGACCCAACCCACGCGTTTAGTTGCATGAATTATAATCCATACACTTGGTTCACACAAACACTCCTCTTACTTAATTTATAATTTTACATTTAGCTTGTATTTAAATAAAGCGATTTAAAATTTAAAATTTGAGTTTGAAACCAACTCATATGACTTAAAAAGTAATTAAAAAAGACAATGAGGGACTTCAAATCTCGTCTATGCAAACGTCATCAATGAATTAACTACTATAAATTTCAAATGTTTCTTCAAATTCCTCCATTTTACAAGAAAATATCAACTTTCAAAAAATTATAATTTCAACACAAAATTTTGAATTTATGAAAATAAACTTGAACATAACTTTGTTTTAAAATCAAAGCATCATTGATTTTACAGCTAACAATTTAAAAAATTATTAAAAAAATATATTAAGATTGTATTTGGTTAGAGTGATTTGAAATTTAAAATGAATGGTTTTCAAATCAACTCAAGTTAGAATTAATTAGAAATCCACCTAAATTACTCAAAATCTAGTTCAAAATAAAAGTGGTACGAGAGGTCATTTTGTTAGGGATCCCCAGATTGTTTCCTCTATAGGGATAGGAATGGGAGGCGTATCGTCCCCCGGGCCTCGACACAAAATAGATCTAATTACAGGGAATCAAACCATTCAATCAATTTTAGAAATTTAATCACATTCCAACAAATTCACCAATATTAATCAACAAAAATTAATTAATTAAGTAAATATATAAGGGACAGTTTAGATGATTCCCAAATTAATATTAATCAATTTGGGGCACAGTTTAAATCTGAGATCCCCAAATTATTTTTTTGGTGATGAACGATAAGAGACAGCGAATTAGAGAGAGGAAGAGAGTTTTGGGGTAGGGTTTAAATATGAGATCCCCAAATTACCTTTTTGACGGCGGACGAGAAATGATGAATTAGAGAGAGAAAAAGATGAGAAGAAAAAGAGACCACGATTATATTAAACACTACCAATAGATATATTGGCAAAAATGGCGTCATAAATAATGGTGGGTGTCAAACCAATAAAAATAATTTACCTACTTTAAAATAAATAGGGATGACAACGGGACGGGGTGGGGCCGAGGGAGCAATCCTCATCCCCGTCCCACCATTTTTTTAATAAACTTTTTATAATATATAAAATTAATTCATATAATTACATATAACTAAAATATCAACAAAAACATAAAAAATGACTCATAATTCGAATAAAAGATAAAACATAATTTAATTAAGTTAAGCTGAAACATAAAGATAAATTTTCCTATTACATTTCATTAATTTCCATCATTTCTCAATACTCCAATTCACTTAAAAGAGAATGAGAAATAAGATGTTGAATTTCCATCATTTTTCAATACTTCAATTCACTTAAAAGAGAATGAGAAATAGAATTTTGAGTTTTTGATTTATATATTAAAATATATTTATTTTATTATAATAATTTATATTATATTATTTAAATATATATATATATATATAATATTTGGGGGCCCCGAGAAATGGGGAGGGGATTATGATCCCCTCCCCCGTCCCGCTATTCGAGAAAAAAAAAATCAACCCCGTCCCCATTTCCATGGGAATGCATTTCGGGGAATCCCCACCCCGTTTGAGGCGGATCCCTGCGGGGACTTGGAAATTCCCGCCTCACTGCCATCTCTAAAAATAAATAAATGAATAGTATAATAGTAAGCAAGAACGATGCTCTAGAAACAAGGCTTAATTATTTCGAGAGAGAAAACGAACCAAAAAGGGGATTTTGATATCTAAGCCTAATTAACCAAAACTAAACTAACAAATAAAATTAACTAACAAAATGATGGAAATAAATAGGAGAGGAAAATAACTTTACCAAACTCTGATTTAAGGATATCAACATTCAATTGCATTACTGGTCACTTTATATATTCAAAATATTTAACATTAGACTAAACATGAAGTCGTAAAGAAGTCAGCGTTTTCCTAATTTAATTGATTGCACCCAATAATCAATAAAAACTAGTTATCAATTAAGTGGTGTGCGCTTTCTAGATTAATTAACAATTGCATTAAGCTCTTGTGAAAATACTTCAACTGAAACCAAAGGCTAAATAATTGGGATAAGTGTAATTACTAAGCCTATAATTTCATGAGTCTCGTTAATTTGTTAGACAATTATACAATCCTAGCAAAAACATAATCAACATATTATTACTAAGTGTCGATCATTAAACAATTCTACATCTCAACAATATATAAAAGAGAATTCATGGATAGCAGTAGTAAATCAAATCAATCCAAATTATAATTCACTTGTATTGAATCAAAAAATAAATTAACAAATACTTGAAAATAAAAAAATAAATTAAATCAAACATAAAGCCTCATATTGGTAATAATAGAATTATACGATCCATAAATCAGAGAAACAAACTAAGAACGAAGAAGAGAAACATATTATAAAACTGACATGAATTATGTGACTCCTAAATTAGAGAAACAAACTAAGAACGAAGAAGGGAATTATTAAAAAATTGGCACTGGCAGTGTAAAGAGGAGAGAGATACGAGAGATGTATGTGTTATGTTGTATATTTTTACAAACTCATCTCATTCTACTTCCATTCCATTCCAACGTAAGTAAATGAATCTTAATTCATCTCAATTTCTTTCATATTTATCTCAAATTCTTTCTTATTTTTTAAGTAATTAAATGAATCTTTATTCATCTCAATTTCTTTCATATTTATTGAGAATTTTTAAATGCCAATTATTAAACAATTATACATCCCAATAACATATAAAAAAGAATTCATAGATAGTGATAGTAAATCAAATCAATCCAAACTATAATTCACCTTATAGAATTAAAACATGAATTAACAAATACTTAAAATAAAATAAGAAATTAAATCAAGCACAAAAACTTACATTGGTTACAATCAAATTATATGATCCCTGAATCTGAGAAACGAATTAAGAAGGAAGAAGAGAAAAATATTATAAAATTGGCGAACTAAGAATAAAGAAAAGATATATAAAACTGGCGTTGGCAGCGTATCCATGAAGAGAGATAAGAGGGATGTATGTGTTGTGTTGTATATCACATACTGAAAATTATTGTGTTTTTATGATTCTATATTTACTCCTAATAAAAATGATAAAACTATAATTCTAATCCTAAAAGATATATATTACAAAAAATAAAATAAAAGTTTAATTTGAGTTAAACTCTTCTGGGTCTTTCTTCTTCCGCAAGTCATCTAAGATTAAGACTACCTAAATCAGCAACCTATCTCAACACAACCTAAAATAAAATATTAATTTATTTCTCATCCACCAATTTAACCTAACTTTATCTTTTCTATATCCACATCCACAACCTAACCCAACCTAAAATAATAATAATTATTTTATTTTTTATTAATTACAAAAAATATTTAATCAATATTTATTATATTTAAAATACAAAAAAATTACATTAACTAATTTAATATTCTAAATCTATAAGTATATCAAGAAAAATAATTTAAAACACATTTAGAATAATATACAATAACAAAATTACAGTTACAAGAATTGAAATACGAAATTGAAAAAAAATAAATCAAAATACAAGTAGATGGATGAAATAAAAAAAAATTCAAATACAGAACATGCAAATTACATTAATTCCTAGCTAGTTTCAAATTTTTGTCATAATTCCTAGTTAGTTCCAAATTTTTGTCATATATGCTCAATCAAGTCGTTTCTTAGAGCTAGTTTCAAATTTTTGTCATAATTCCTAGTTAGTTCCAAATTTTTGTCATATATGCTCAATCAAGTCGTTTCTTAGAGCGTTGTGAGCATTATTTGGAAAATAATTAGGATGGTTTGGATCTATGATAGAAATTGAGAGATGAGTGATAAAAAATAGAAGAGAAAATAGAAAATTTAAGATGTATTCCAAAATATGTCAATATTTGTGTCTATTTATAGAGAATTTAAAAATACAAATTTTGATATATATATATTTTAAATATATATTATTCACAATATTTACAATATATATTTTATCTTTATAAAATATAGTTGAACCAATCAAAAAAATAACATGTGTCATCTTTTGATTGACCAACCTAAATTGAGGAAGTTGAGGTCATAGCATGTGATGGTTGCAACCTTCAATTTCATTTGTATTTTTAAAAAAAAAATTTTGTCTTTTCTTCTAGCAGGTCGCCACCTGCGGCGCGAAAATGGGGGTAGTCTAATAATCTCTAGGTCCATTTGAGTCCATCTTTACAATTAAAGTCAAAATATAATCTTTTAAGTCCAATTTTCTTTTAAAGCCCACCAAAATCTCAATAAAAGCATAATCAACCTATTGTTATTAAATACTAATTATTCAATAATTATAAATTCCAATAATATATAAAAAAATAATTATAAAAAAAGTAGTAAAATATAATTAATTATTTACCATATCATGTAAATGATACGATATCATTTTGCTGAATTGAATAAAATGATGTAATATTCTGTCAAATTTGTACTGACAGAGAAATCATATTAATACAACATTGTTTTGGCACTCTAAATTATAGAACATCAAAATAATGTCGTATTTTTCAGTTTAGTGATGGACTAATCCATTAGCACTTTGTCAACATAAAATTTCGTCGATAAACTCAACAATAATGAGACATTGCTTATTCCCTGAACTTTTGAATGCTGACGCATCATAATGTTTAATGTTTGTCTTACGTGGCATAAGAGGTTCAAAAATGAATGAACCTCGGTGAATTTTTAAAATTTTGAACTTTTTTATTGTACATTGTATGTTATTAAAATTTACAGCGTTGGCAGCAGTTTTTGATACGGATTTTTATCATGACATGATTTAAGCCCAAAACTAAATATGGAGACCTAAATGACATGACTACGCTTGTGAGAGACACACCTGTGTTTTAATTAAGGTCTTATTTGGTAGTACAAATAATGATTCGATGACTATTATTTTTTTACCTAATTAAATTGTTGATTTTGGCACAATTGGATCTAAAACCAATACCGAGTGATCTTAAATTGATACAAACATAATTAAAGGGCAATTTTGAAATGTACCCAAAATAAAAACAATGGCGAATAATGCCAACCACCACTCGGGAAAACTCTCTTGGAGCTGCAGTGGGTCGTGTATGTGAGTGAAACAACTAAAGATATTGGCAATAATGTTTTCAGCTCCCTTCTTGTCTCATATCTCAAGATCGAACTCTTGAAGTAAGAGAATCCATCGTATTAAACATGGTTTTGCCTCTTTCTTGGACAAGAGATGTCGTAATGTTGCATGATTAGTAAAGACGATAATCTTAGTTCCCACAATGTAAGAACGAAAATTTTCCAATCCAAACACAATGGCTAGAAGCTCCTTCTCTGATGTCGCATAATGCTCTTGTGCAGAATTCAATGGTTTAGAAACATAGATAACATGGGCAGCTTTGTCACCATGCTGCCCAAGAACAGCCCCACAACATAGTCTGAGGCATCACACATGATTTCGAAACGTAGATTTTATAAAGGTGGTTGTGGCAGATCATGATTCATTAATTCTTTTAAAATCAACTCCTCTTGATTTATCAGCAACTCGCGGTTTTTCATGAAAAAACATAATTGATGAATGACCGTAATTAACCTATCTCAAATAATACACATTTTGACGAATGAACATTTAACTAGAGATTTATAAATAAACCCTCCACCTTGATGGAATAATAAATGGCAAGATGATCTACGTTCATGTCGGGATTGTTGGATCGATCAATCAGAAGATATATTTTATTGATTTATTTGCTTCAATAAATCCAATTTAATTAAGAGTGCAATCTCGTACTTATAGTGGAATTGAACGAGATTAATAAATTATTTTGATTAGTCAAGAGTTGATTAAGTCAAAATCAATTTATTGGAGCTTAATTTAATTGAGTTTGATTAGGTCCCTTCGATGACTCTATTATGAACTTAATATATTATAAAGATTATAATATATATTGCAATATAATTAAGTTTGTTGGACTATCTCGATAAATATATCAGTTAAGAGATATTTATGAGATAAATATATCTGATATGATTTTATCCATATATTTTTCCTATATGGAAAAGGAATCTTGGAGAGCAGGAATATGAGTCCTAAAACTCCTACGTTTTTATTCTATTAAATAGTCCACAATATTATATGGTGCCCACACACACGTATACTCTAGAAAAGTTCTAGAGAGAACACTGGAGAAGGCTTGACGTTGGTTTGAGGCGTGCAGAGAAACTACGACTACGAAGATGTTAAAACATGCTACGAAAGGCATTTCGTTAAACTTCTTATACTTATACAAGATTAATTGTCATATAGGATATACATTATAATCGATCACGCTACGAAAAATATTTCGTTAAACTTCTTATACAAGATTAATTGTCATATAGGATATACATTATAATCGATCATATGACGAGATTTCTGATTTAATCAGATATAATTTTCGAGGGTTAATTCCCAACAAGGATCTCAACAACTCAACCATGTGGTCCATACAACAAGTGATATTCATCGCATCTATACACCTTACTAGTTAGAAGTTAGTTAGTAGTGTTGTATTGTATAAAAAACATTCCTTTTGTATTCAAAATTCTGCTACTGAATAATATGAATTTGAGTTCATCTTCTACATTTACCGAAATTTTCAATTCTAGGTTTTTTGTAATATGGAATTGATCTATGCTTAAGTACGTTTCTACATACCTCCCCATTTCACTCATTGAATTAATACACATCCATAAAAATGAACACTTAAATGAGAGGAAAACATGGGGGAGACACACCCCTATAACCTTTTTACATCTTTAAATCCCATTGCCGGCCTAAAATGGGTATTAATATAGTATTGTCATAAATTAATTTATAGGCTTATTAAGCACGAGTATGGGTGGGAATTGGAGAAAGAAGAAAGTCCACTTAAACGAGTTTTGTAAGGAAGATGATTTCTAGAAAATAAAAATAGCACTCCATATCTGACCCGTACATAGGCATTGGGTCCCACCCACCTAACACCCCCCCCCCCCCCTTTTCCTTAATTTCATTTTCTTTTCTTGCATAAACCAATTATAAATCAAATACCAGAATTGCGATTTCTAGCTTCATCAATTCCACCATTTTCATCTTTCTCTGCTGCTTCAAGGTATTTTAAATTTCAACCAATTTGATTTCATTATATTTCTTCACCTGATTTGGAGTTTCTTGATGTTACTTTTATTTAATTTCTTGATTCCCATCTTATGCTTGAAATATTATATATTGCTTCTCTCTCTCTTGGTGATTCTGTGTTTTGTTTGATCGTCTTTTCTTTCATCATGCGTTTTCTTTTGGACTAAGTTTGTTACGTAATGAACGTCATGTAACCATCCCATCTGCTTCAAATTTTACTCTAAAAAGAATTTTAATACTTAGCCTTTGCCACAATTACTGTATCTTTTATATATTTTTATATGTCAATTAACTTGTTATATTACGTACTGAATTTTCTTATTTCTTCTAATGATTCTAACCAAAATAAATTTGGGGCGTGCAACAAGAATTTGTTTACATAGTTAATAAGTTTTGGACGATTTATATATTCAAGATATTGGAGCATACGCAACCGCTTCACCTAATTATTAAATAATTATTTTAGTTCATGTTTGATTAATCGAAGTGATGTTATGTTTAGTCTAAGTGAGGTGAGTCTTTTGAATATTGTACTTTTAGTCTTTTATTTCTGCGTGATGTTCATCATTAATGATAAAAAAATGTCTTGTTTACCAACGTTCTGTCCAGAAAAAACATAAATAAAAGTCATGTGCGAAAAGTGTTCAGTTGAAAATTTTATATAACACTGTAATCATGACAAAAATGTCAATTAGGTAGTGTTGAACGAATTAAAATATATGATTTGAGTCAAATGAATTTTAAATCCATTTAAATTAAGAGAATTCAAAATCTGGTAGAAGATTTTCCTCAAATTCCTTCATCTAAATACAATCTAAGAGTAATCGAAATATTTGTACAAATGAGAATTTCAGGTTTAAAATCATATTTTTGATCATATAATTACGATATCTTTCGATTTTGGTCTCATAATTATAATAATTTTCATTTAGTCCCACAATTTAAATATATGTCCGATTTTAATCCAATTTTGCTGAAAATTTAGAATTTTGTTGGAAAATGTCACGTCTCAAATTTTTATTAGGATTTTGATTTTAACATTCCACTAATAAGAATTTGATACATAACATTTTTCGACCAAATTCATTAAAATTAAAATTAGACAGATTCTTAAATTATATGACTAACTTAAAAATCGTGATGATTATGACATCAAATTAAAAGACGCTATAGTTATGGGATCAAAAAGTGATTTTAAGCCGAAAAGTTCTAGTTTATATAAGATCATACGTTTCTTTTTTCTGGTGGAAGCCCGTTTAGAAAAACGAAAAATGTATTTCTAATGTAAAGTAAAAGATCATGTTAAATAAGCTAGCTTTGAGTTGATGAATTAATTAATTAAGGATCTTCAAAATTATTTGAGCAGATATTCAAATTTTGAGCATGTTTAGGAGAAAGTCGCATAACCATCAGGAGATTGATATTGCAGAACGAGATGCCAAGGTACGTTATTAATTTGCTTATTTTTATAAATATAATTAAATTTAAAAAAAAAAAATATATATATATATATATATAAATGTGTATATATATATACACTCACACGATATAGCTTATAAGTTATAATTTCCTTTTCTTAATTAGATGCATTAAATTTCTTGATGGTTAGTTGTTTTGATTGTCCATGAGCGCATGGCTTATGATGCTCTTTTCAATTTTAAAAATTAATTAAATAAATATTTTGAAGCATATTTTAATTAAAATATTCTCTTCAGTTTTATTCACATATTTTTATATTTATTTAAATTGATTACCTATTTTAATTTGGTTTTAAGAAAACTTGAGAACTCGTTAAGTTTCGATTTGTCAAATAACTAAAATGAGTTTGATGGTGAATTCTCTATCTGGAATGACTACTATTAATTTGAAAAATAGTTAAAATATTAAATTAAGATAGTTAGAAACAAAATAAGTATAATAAACCTCAATAATTTTATTGTCACAGCTAATTCAACAACTAAGGGATGGTGTGGGACAACTTAGTGGTCGCAATTTGAAGTTTTGCACAGATGCTTGCCTGAGGAGGTATTTAATAGCTCGAAATTGGAATGTTGGCAAAGCTCAAAAGATGCTTCTTGATACTATTAAGTGGAGATCGGAATACAAACCGGAGGAAATACGTTGGGTCCGTCTTTTCTTTTTTTATATCTATTATATTATTCAACTCTCTCATTATTTGTTTTAGTTTTATTTTATTGTTAAATTTTAGAATGACACTCAAATATTGTTTTCAATTGCAAATGATTAAAAATGAAAATAAAACTTGCACAGTTTGTAATTGTGATTGAATTTATGGTGATGTACCAGCATGAAGTAGCACATGAAGGTGAGACAGGAAAAGTATCAAAAGCTAATTTTCATGATCGAGAGGGAAGAAGCGTCCTTATAATGAGACCCGGAAAGCAGGTTAATTATTCCATCTCCTAACTCCATTGTTCTATTTTTTTTGGAAATATCTCAATTTCTTGGTATTTTTTTAACCATCAATTTACGTGTTTTAATTTTAGCTCTTTAACTATCATTTTTTATCAAATTTTATCCGATTTTGCTTGAATGTAAATTTCTGCTTGCGTGAATGCTAGAAATTTAAAATCCATGTCATAGGTAAAAATTGGGAAAATGTGATAGTTGGATGACCGAAATTGAAAAATTGATGGTAAAAAAATAAACAAAGCCTAAGTTACAAGACCAAAATTGTAATTTTCTCAATTTTTTATTTGTTTGATTGATCTCATTCGTCTTATATATCATATTGAATCTCTAATGCAGAATACGACATCACCTGAGGGAAATATCCGACATCTTGTTTATCTAATGGAGAATGCAATCGTGAACTTGCCCGACGGGCAAGAGCAAATGTCGTGGCTGATAGACTTCAATGGATGGACGTTAAACACCAAGATTTCAATCAAAACTGCCCGTGATATCATCTACATTTTACAAAACCACTATCCGGAAAGACTCGCAGTCTTTGTTTTGTACAACCCTCCAAGATTTTTTGAGACATTTTGGAAGGTACATATAGACTTTAATTGTTATTACTCAACCTCATCTTCTTCATCATCATCGATGATAATCGTTGTGTGACAAAATTAGTCATATTCCACTTAAAGTTGCAAAATTAGTCAAAACATTTTAAATTATCACGTTTGTGATCCCATAAAACCTAATTAGCTATAGTTTTATTACTTCAGTTAATTGGTTGTAATGATATGACAGGTTGCAAGGTTCAATGAGACTAGATTTACTATTTCCCCCAATAATCACAACTAACTTTACGAATTTCTTATTAATCTTTTGGGCAGGTTTTAAAATATTTCGTGGATGAGAGAACATTTGAAAAAATAAAGTTTGTTTACCCAAACAAGCAAGAGAGTTTGGAGTTGATGAAGACCCTCTTCGACACCGAAAACCTTCCAAGTGAATTTGGTGGAAAAGCTACACTGAAATATGACCATGAAGAATTTTCAAGATTGATGACGCAGGATGACGTCAAAACTGCTAACTTTTGGGGATTTAATCAAAACGTTGGTTAGACAATCCATACCAGTTTACACTACACTACAACAAAATTCACACTACACTACAGTAAAATTTATAATATATTAAATTTATCTCCAGCAGTCAACACTACATTCTGCACTACATTTACTATTCTTATTTTTTATTGATTTAAAATTTATACAAGTTTAAACTTATTAATTGCATAATTTTTTTCTTGGAGTTTTATATTGATTATTGAATATAATTATTTTTATTAGTTATTTTGTAAAAATATGTGAATATAAAAAGACAAAAATTATAGAACAATATTAAATTAAATTTCACAATACAATACTACAATCTTACATATTAAAAAACATAAAATTAACACATAAAATTAGATGTTTTATGTTTATTTTAATTTAGTTATTTTAGCATAATTGTCTTGATGTATTTTGTGATTTATATATTTTAATTTAATGTACATTTGTGATTGAATGTATTATGTTTACTTTTATTTTATACACATGTAGTAAATAATAATTTTTTCATAAACAATAATATTGTTTCATGAAATAATGAAATGCAAATTCTATTAAAAATAAATTGTGAAATTAAAATTGTATTAAAAAAAATCATAAAGTAAAAATAAAAATGTAGTGTAGTGCAATAATGACTACTACATGTAGTACACTATTTATTTCTGTAGTGTAGTGTAAAATATAGTGATACTACTGCAGCAAAATCTCACATTACATGTAATGTAGTGTGAGACTTATAGCAATTGGTATGGATGCACTTACGAGAATGACAACTTCAAATTTGAGGTGGATACATAGCCAATCAGCCTTACCACCACACGCTCATAAATTTACTTTCTTGCATAATTTACTATTTTCAACTTCCTCTCATCAAATTTATCATTTTATTTGTATACCATTGCTAATGTAATCTACACAAAATAGTTTTTTCGTGAAAATGGCTCACCCTACCCATTTTCATTAGGTTTTTTTACTTTTCTTTCTATGGTTATAATAAACAAATTTTCTATGCATTTGATAAGGTTAAATATCTAAAAAAATATGTTGTTTTATTTTTTGGTCTCACGTGGGAGGTTTATAGAGGGTAATAAATATCACAAAATTTTCAATATTTTCACGAAGTGTAGACTTTCTTGCTACAAGTTACTCAAACTTGCAATACAATTTGAAGAAACTTTTTACAGTGTCACTTAAAGCATTGATGTGAATTATTTACTACTTAAAAATCTTAGAGCTTATATGTAGTGGAATATATTCTTTATAGAGTTCTTTCTTAAAAACCTTTTGCAAATATGATTTTATCAAATATTGCATGTAAGTGTTTGTGCAAATATGTAAGTCATAATAAGATAAAAAAACACAAACGTTTATAATGGTTCAAGATTTGGGTAATCCTTTAATCCAAAATATACATTAATTCTCTTGAGGATGAACTTTGTCAAATTTTTGTTTGATTATAATACACACATCTATACAAACCAAATCACCTAATAAAGACACCTACAATAACTTAGTTTCCACATAGGTGGCTCGACTCACCTAGACACAAATCCACAAATTAGTCCTAAGTGACACAGAGGTTCAGGAATGATGAGTGAACCTCTATAGATTTTTAAAAATCTTTCAAACTTCAGTGTTGTCCAATGTAACCTATAAAACTTAAAGCACTACAACACTACTAAAGATTGCAGTCTGCTATATCCAAGAATTCGTGTAGCGAAAATAAATTTTATGTCTATGATGTCATTTTGAAAGTCGTTCACAAATATGAGATTTAACAAGAGTTTTATGTTTTATGTCAAGATATAAAATGCAACAGTCAGATATGCACATATACAGTAAAATAAAATAAATAAACACACAACGTCTTATAGTGGTTTAAGGATGGTATAATTCATATACATCCATTTTACTCATTTATGAGGAGGAACTTCGTTATGAAAGATTTGGTTTATAGGAAACTTCTTAACAAACACCAAACTCAATGAGAATACATACTAAAGCTCAGTTTCCACACAGGTTGTTGCAAGCTTCAAAAGCAAACCCACACGAGATCTCTACAACTCACACATGATTATTGTCAAATACTTAGCAGTACTCAACAAGGAATACTTCCCTATCAACGAAAGATACTTAAAACATCCTAACACACAACAATAAGGTTAAAGTATATGAGATTTGTCTTCAAATGGTACATGAAGCAGCCATGAGTTTTTTGAAACTTTACTCAAATACTTGACTTTTTTTTAGAGGAGTGATTGAAACTTTTTCTTGAGAGTACTTGAAAGTTTGAGAATTTTTCTTGCTTTTAAATTTGAATATTGTAGTTTCAATAGTTGCTTTAATCTTCCCTTTCTCTATTTATAGACGATGATTTATGCCCGTTAAAGGAGGCACAAATCCTTGCATTTGAATCCTCTAAAATTGGTGTAAAATCTACATTGAATGCATTATGTCTTGTTCTCCAGGTTGCATTAAATTCTATTGTATTAGGTTGCAACTTTATACCGTTTGTCAAGTTAAGTGATAGTTGTTCATTGGCTTACAATTATGTAACCTCCAACTTGTCTATACTAGCTATAGTTACATCCGTTGAAGTGATTGATCCTTGAACTGATCTTGATCTTGCATTTATGTTTGATGTACATGTGTCTTTTCATCAAATTTGTCTATGGCAACAACATGCAGCATATAGTCCCTATGACCTTATCTTCATGCAACAATCTAGCTTACAAAGAGTCTATTGTAACTTCCAGCTTACAACTTGCAATACTTTTTTTTCTATATAGTTTACAACAAGGTATTCACTTGGTTGCTATCGATCTTCAACATATTCCAAAATTCAAATCCTAATCTAATTTCACTTAAATAATATAAAAAATGGGGTACTCTAATTTTCTACTACACATGTATTTTGTCTCATCAAAATCTAAATATTGATTTCTTAACATAAATAAGACATTTGCTCACACATAGAACAAAACTCACATGGAGTTTAACAAATAATACGAAATCATATTTCTTCAACTAAGGACTCTTAAAACAAGCTCATATAGAAATTAAAATAAATATATTTTCTTATTTCTTCAACTTTGAAACAACCATTAGACTTGGTGGTAGGGAGGTTCAACTTCTACCGTGGACTTGCTTCTTGAGATTGAGAAATTGAAAATATTTATTGCACTATAATTAAGTTTGCAATTGTATATAGTTTTATGGATTGATATTTTGGTTGTTAAAGTGGAGCAAACCATCTATTAGTCTCTCGGGTTTGTATTGGACCATTGAATGTAATCTGCATATTTGCAGCAATTACAGTGGAATTATTTACTTTTCTGGAGGAGGTTATAATATTTATACATAAATGTCATATTAATATAATATAAAAGTCACATATTTATAATATAAAATTAAAAAATAAAAAAATCAAAACTTGTGGATCTAGATCGAATTGATTCAGATTGCATGGATCTTAAATCCATATACCTAGTGTATAAGAGAATTCGTGTATATATTTGTATTTATATATGATTTTTAAATAACATTTATATATATGATATATACATCACAAAAAATAACATTTTTTTCATTGGTAACCTTGAATTTTTGTTAGTAAACAACTCGTTGATAAAGTTTTATCGGTGAATATTTTTCCGTCGGAAAATTTATTATGTCAGTAAACTGTAAAAAAATGTTATGAAGAAACTCTACAAAATTAAAAAAAATAACATTCACTAATTGTCAAATTTTACCAACGAAATTTAGTCGGTAAACCATGGAATTTTTTTCATCAGTAATTAGTTGGTAGTTGAAAAAAAATGATTTCCAACAGAGTTCATCTCTATGAGATTTTGGGATCCATACAAATTGTATGGTTTTTTGTATTATATATAATGTGTAAGCAAAACATGTACAAGATATGCAAGATCACAAAAGATACATACAAAATAGGAAAATATACACATTCTAAAACTAATTCCTTAATTTATGTTGATATCCCCCCGCAAGCGAAGCGTGGGGTTCGCCAAAACGCGAAGCTTGGATCGTAGAAGAAGATATGGACTCGTCGGAAGGCTTTTTGTAAAAATGTCAGCAATGTTGTGAGCGCTGGAAATAAATCTTGTGCAGAGACGACCATTAGCAACAAGCTCACGCGTGAAATGATAGTCCAGATCAATATGTTTGGCACGTTTGTGGGAAATCGGGTTATCGCTAATAAAAAGAGCTCATTTGTTGTCACACAGAAGGACTGGACAGGAGGACATGGAAACATGCAGCTCTCGCAATAGATTTGAGAGCCATATCACATCAGCAGCATCATTAGCAAGAGCCCAATATTCGGACTCACAACTAGAACGGGAGACTGTGGGCTGTTTCTTAGAGCTCCAAAAGACAAGATTTGAGCCAAGGAAGATTGAGTGGCCTGAAACAGAGCGTCGAGTATCCGGGCAAGCAACCCAATCAACATCAGAGTATGCAAGAATAGTGGGCGGAGAACGATCAATAGTAAGACCGAAGTGAGTAGTACCCTGGAGATACTGCAAGATACGCTTAGCGGTTAGAAAATGATCGGTTGTCGGAGCATGCATGAACTGACTGACAGAGTTTACAGCATATGAAATATCTGGGCATGTAATTGTTAGGTATTGAAGAGCCCCAACAAGCGAACGATAAAGAGTGGGATCATGAAATGGAGAGCCATCAAGATTGAGGTGCTGATGTGCAACCATGGGTGTGGAAACCGGCTTGCTGCTGTCCATTTGAGCTCGAGATAGTATGTCAGCAACATATTTTTCTTGACTAAGAAAAATCCCTAAAGATATGTAAGATACTTCTAAGCCCAAAAAAATAATTTGGCTTGCCTAGATCTTTGATTGCAAATTCCGAATGAATGGTGGAAACAAAAGTAGAGATGAGAGCATTATTATTGCCAGTGAGAATTATGTCATCGATATATACTAAGAGATATAAAATAGAAGAACCACGACAATACACAAAAAGAGAAGTATCAGACCTGGTGCAAGTAAAGCCGTGATGAAGAAGAAAATTACTAAACCGAGAAAACCATGCCAATGGTGCTTGCTTCAAACCATATATAGCATTTTTAAGACGGCACACATGATTAGGATAGCGAGAATCCACATATCCTGGAGGTTGTTCCATAAAAATTTGCTCCCGTAAAAAACCATTCAAAAAAGCATTTTTTACATCGAGTTGACGCAAAGACCATTTCCTCATGACAGCAAGAGAAAGAATAACTCTCATCGTGGAAGCTTTAACCACAGGGCTAAAAGTAGCATGGTAATCCGATCCTGGAAGCTGAGTAAAGCCTTGGGCAACAAGACGAGCTTTAAACCTTTCAACAGAGCCATCAGCGTGATACTTGGTTCGGTAGACCCATTTAGACCCAACAATATTCGTAATTGCAGGATGGGGAACTAAGTCCCATGTGTCATTGGCAAGGAGTGCGCGCATTTCATCATCCATAGCTGCAACCCACTCAGGATGTTTCAAAGCAGTCTTATAGCCACGCAGCTCGATATTTGTAAGAAAAACTGATATAAGACCATCACCAGAGATAGAGTGAAAAAGTCCCGGGTATTTTGGTTTAAATATGCCAGCACGAGACCGAGTTATCATGTGGTGGGTCGGCCTAGGAGCCGAAACAATAGGAGAAGATGGCGAGTCAGAAACCGATGGTAACAACTGTGGTAAAGAGATTGTAGGAGAAGCTGGCGCTGTTTGCTGAACAGGAGCAGCCGGCGGTGATGAGGGAGAGTCCAAACAAATAGAGCATGGCGGCGGACTTGGCGAAGCAGTAGACACAACTACTGATGGCGTGACCAGAGAATGTGATGAAAGAATAGGGTCATTGAACCTCTGCAGAACTGCATCAGTAGGAGATGCAGGAGTGGTGCCCGTGATAAGAGGAAATGTAAGGTCGGCAAAGCGCGCATGACGAGAAATATAAATTCTATTGATGGAAGAGTCAAGACACAAGAAGCCCTTATGGTTGGAAGAATACCCAAGAAAAATACATGGTGCGCTGCGCGGAGCTAATTTATGAGCAGCGTAGTCACGAAGATAAGGATACACGAGACATCCAAACGGGTGAAAATTAGAGTAATCCGGAACCATGCCATATAAGAGTGTAAAAGGCGACACATTATCAAGAAGTGGAGTGGGTAGCCGGTTAATTATGTATACAGCAGTAGCAAAAACATGTACCCAATAAGAAGTAGAAACTCCAGACTGAAAAAGCATAGCAAGACCAGTCTCAGTTATGTGTCGATGTTTTCTCTCGATCCTTCCATTTTGCGCAGGTGTATATGGACATGAGTTTTGATGGAAAATACTATGTTGACGGAAATGTGCAGCAAATTTTTGATTAACAAACTCTGTTCCACCATCACTTTGGAAAAATTTTATTTTGCAAGAGAACTAATTTTCCACAAGAGTTTGAAAGGCACAAAAAGCAGCATAAACATCAGACTTAAGATGCAATGGATATAGCCAACAAAAACGTGAGAAATCATCAATAAAGATCACATAATAACGGAATCCATCAACATAAGTGATAGGAGCAGGTCCCCAAATATCACAATGTATCAAATGTAAAACAGAAGAAGCACGTTTCTCATTACGAAGAAATGGTAAACGACTGCTTTTGCCTAATTGGCAAGCAGAACACAACGTAGGATCCGGAAGAATCGAAGAGACAGACAAATGTCCTTGCTTATTTAATAAAGAAATAATAGCATGGCCAACATGGCCTAAACGTAAATGCCAAAGCGTAAAGGAACCTGTAGGTTTGAAGGAGACAGTCGCCAAAAAAGCAGAATCAACTTGATGCAGCACGTAGAGACCATCTTTACGAGTGCCGCGAGCTAAAATTAGGCCTGTCTTTCGATTCTGAATCAGAAAATGATCATTAGAGAAAACCACATCAACAGGATAATCAGATGTAAGCCGACTAATAGACAAAAGATTTCGTTTGAGATTAGGCACAACGAGTACGTCTTGCAAAGATAAAGTGGATGATAAATTACAAGAGCCAATATGAGATACAGATAAGGTATTACCATCGCCCACAACAACACGTGTCTTACCATTGTACTCAGTTGCCGAATCTAGATAATGAGGCGATGGAGTCATATGAGCACTCGCACCTGTGTCAACTAACCAATCTGAAAAGTCAGATGAAGAAAGAGCTGCTGGAATAGCCTGAGAAGCAGCAACATTGGCAAAAGAGGGAACAAGATCTTTATCATAGCGCTTCAGACAAATCGGCGCAGCATGGCCCTCCTCTTGGCATATCTGGCATTTGCCAAGATAAGGTCTACGACCTGATCCTCGACTAGAGGAAACACCACGAGCAGGAGAAAAAGAATTACCATGTCCAGAAGAATTACGCCCAGAAAAATTACCGCGGGCAGAGAAGTTGCGAGAGCCACGACCAGAATAGTTGGAGGAGCCACGCCCTCTAGACGAGGGAGCAGAATAAAAAGCGTCTTAAGGAGAGTGAGAACCTTCAATTGACTGCTGAAAAATCTCGAAACTCATCGCCTTTGGAACGAGATCAGCGAAGGAAGATAATGGAGTTTGAGAAATTTGACTAGCGTAAAAAGAGTGAACAGCAGGTCCTAATCCACGTAAGAACCAGTGGACCTTATCGGTGTCATCTACCGAAGAGCCAATTGCCGACAATTGATCGCAAAGGGATTTAAAGGTTCGAGAATATTCAGCAACAGACTTGGAACCTTTGCGAAGAGACTGGAGTTCGTCTTTAAGACTGATTTCACGCGCCTTTGATTCATGACGAAAGGCGGCGGCTAGAGCAAGCCAAACCTGTTGAGAAGTGGAGCAACCAACCACAGCAGCCATGGCTTTGGAGTAAGAGAGGATTGAAGAAGCGTTCGGAGTTTCTGATCAGCCAAACGCCAGACGGCATATTCGGGATTGGGAGATGTAACTCCATTTGCGTCAGAGTTGTGCGGAGGCGGAGGAGGGGTGGTGCCATCAATGAGATGCATCTGATTTGCGCACTCTAGAGTACCAAAGTAGATAATTAGAAGAATCAAGTTTAATGGTGAGAAGATGAATAAGAGTAGAGAAAGGGAGAAATCCATCAGACGGAGAAGAAGAAGATTGCGTGAGAGCAGCAGCAGTGGCAGAAGATTCAGCGGTGGTTTCTGGAGAATTGACCATAGGATTGATAGAGGTGTTAACCGGAGACGTATGATACCATATGAGATTTTGGGATCCACACAAATTGTGTGTGGTTTTTTGTATTATATATAATGTGTAAGCAAAACATATATAAGATATGCAAGATCACAAAAGATACATACAAAATAGGAAAATATACACACATTCTAAAACTAATTCCTTAATTTACGTTGATAATCTCAATAGAAAACAAGTTTTTCATAATTAAAAATATGATCCACGAAACATTAAAGCCCACAACCTAAAAAATATGAATAACATTCACTTAAAAGGTTAACAACCTGCTATGGCAAGTCAAAAAGGCAGGTGTATTGTTGCACAACAAACTTTGCACGAATTGGAATCTTTAATGAATATTCAATCATCAGGATCATGATTATTAAAATCGAGAGTCGGATTGTTCAATCTACAAGTTTACAAACTTTTAACCTTCGTCTAACTATTCAACACGTCTACAAAATCAAATTCTAATATAATCAATGTAAATCATGAATGAACCTCATAAAATTGGTAAAATCATACGTAAAATTAGTGTAATCAACGATTTTAAATTTCCATGAATAAGCTATTTTTCGAAAAAAAAAAAAAGTTTTTATGTCCAATATATTTTAACTTCAAGACATGATGGGAGCCCAATATCAAATCAAAACCCTTAAACCACTAAACCAAGTATATCTTTTTTCAATTAATTGTGAAATAATAAGTATATTATTATATATTTAAGTTAAAAATTAGATAAAATAAATATATTATTTTGTGCATTGTTAAGACTATAACTCAACATTTTAAAATTTTGACATTCTAATTTCAATTGCCTATATTTTTCATATATATATATATATATAAATTTTAAACAGTCCATTCAAATAGTTTGGAGAGATGTAGACTTGTAGTTGTAGCGAATAATATTAAAAATGGTTAATTTCAATCTGTTACCTGAAATATATAACACTTTTTTTCAATGTGTATAAACTCAATTTTTTTTTCCAATTATTAGCCAATCTCTTCAAAATTTTCCAGTTGCTAGCCGAACACATATTTTTCGGTCAAAATTCATCGAAAAACTTGAAAATACAATTTAAATGCACGATTCATACGTCAAAATGACTATTATTTGAAGTCATATAATAACTCCATGCCAATTTCATGATTCTCATTCGATCCGATAACGAATCGAACAAAAATCATTCTAGGGTTTTGAACATTTTTTTTTCGATTCGAATTTAAATCAAACAAAAAATTTAAAATTAATTTAAAATTATAATTTGACTTCAAAAGATGATCATTTTAGTATATAAATCATAAATTTTTGAGTTTTTCGAAGAATTTTGACTGAAAAATATGTGTTTTAGGGATAACAACTAGAAAATTTTAAAAGAATTGACTTAGTAATTGAATTTTTTTTTTAAATTTATACATCTATTAAAAAAAAAATTATAATTCACATAACAAATTAAAATTAATCCTATTAAAAAAGTTATGATTTTTTTTTCTTATATGGGTGCGATAACATTACATACTCAGCAGTGTCCGCCGTCTGCAAAATCGCGACATTGCCGGCCGACACTGCAACCCTATGAAAGTCTTATCCATGAATCTTCTGGTATATTTATTATACCTTCTTCTCTTTAGCTTTTCTATTTTTGTAATAAATTATTATATTTGATTTTATGTCTACTTTTATTTCAACTCTTCAGGAAATGCTTAAGATGCAAAAGAAAATTGATAACCCGCCGCCATCGCCACCGCCGCCGCCTGTATGGTGGATTGAAACTTCGGATTCAGTCTCTCACGTCTTTCAGTTCGAAACCGATGGTCAACTTTTTGTGAGCCCACTTTTTTCTCTTTATTTGCACTTACTGATTCCCTCTCAAGCATTTCTACGAACAGTTCTGTACCCATTTTTGGTTGCTTTGTTTTACTAAAATTTGCTCGCCTTTTTTATTAATTCGCTCTATGGTCACTATATCTCCTGTTGTTTGATCGTCCTACTTCCCTCATGTTTAACGTTAGATGTCGTCGGCTCTTCAAGAATTATCTTGTATGTAATCAAGTGTTTTGAGTATTTGATTCTTTGTTGTTTGGTTGATACATTGAAAATATTTTTTAATTGGGATGAATTGAAATGAAGATTAAAAAAAAAAAAAAAAAGCCGTGGTTTGATTAACATACTAAATTCTGGGGGTAGAGTGTGTTATTATGCCAAGTAGATGGTATTCTTGGGTAATTGTGGATCTCCAAAGGTGCAAATGTTAGTGTTTTTTCTGTTCGTAGAGTTTTGCAGCTTAAGGGTATCCTTTTTCTCGATAATTGAGTAAGCTGAAACTAAATGTCTGAATTAATTTCCTTGCCTTACATATAGCCATTGATCTTAATTTAACATCACTAATTACTATTCTTTTTAACATTGAATTCAGGTAAAGCTGGTTAATGATGCTAGACCTGCCTCCCGTAGGATAGTTGAGTCATTTCTGAATAAGTTCTTTCCATCAGGTTATCCATATAGGTAACTCACATTATCAAAGACCTTCATATACTTCAAAAGGAAAACAGGTGAGGTCAAATATCAGATATATTGATTGTTTCAAATTGTGCTTTACATCGACAGTGTCAATGAGGGCTATCTTAGATACACACAATTCCGTGCCTTGCAACACTTCTCCAGTGCAACATTATCAGTATTATCAACTCAGGTCTTCTTTCAAGAATTTTCTTTCCTTGTATTTTTCATGGCATACAGAGAACTCTTTGGTGCTCCTAATAATCCAAATGCTCCACTATGGGAAGGATGTTTCTCAATTACTTACTCCCTTTCAGTCACTTCTTTTTGCTGCAGGCTTGCGACCTACACCTGCACAGGCTACTGCCGTTAGTTGGGTAAGGAGCTAATAATTGAAATGGTATATCAAATGGCGGAAAAGTTCTTTCACTCATGCAAGGGCATAACCAGAAACTAAAGTTGAGGGGGGCAATTATAATAAGAAACTTTTAGAGGGGGTAAAAAAAATATTGAAAAGGGTAAAATATATATATATATATATATATATATATATATATATATTAAAGGGGGTAAAAAAAAAATTCAAAAGTTTTTTTTTGTGTGTGTGGGGGGGGCGGGGGGCACCAGGGCCATCCTATGCATAAGCATAGTTCTGTCCCTGCACTCATGGATCAGCTATTGTGTTATCAAGTGCAGATATTAAAAGATGGCATGCAGCATGTTGGAAAGCTTATATGTAGCAATTTGGGTGCAAGAATGGACTCGGAGCCTAAGAGTTGGAGGATTTTAGGTCTGTAATGTATTAATTACCTGATCTCCTAACTGATTATTTACTCATATTAGTAATTTCCACTGGTTGTTAGTAAATTTGTTTGTCTGTGTTTTGATTCGTGCTATGGGATGTCTGATAGGAATGAATCTTCCTACTTGCAGCTGACGTTCTTTATGACTTTGGAACTGGTTTGGAAGTAATTTCCCCTCTATGTCCACAGTTATTTCTTGAATTGGCTGGGCTTGGCAATTTTGCTAAGGTGAGCTAATTTTGCTGAAGTATGTTTGATATAGTGGTTGAGACACATGGATGATAACTCTTTATTTGACAGGGAATGGCAGTTGTTGCAGCAAGAGCAACAAGATTGCCCATATATTCTTCTTTTGCCAAAGAGGGAAATCTGAGTGACCTTTTTGCAAAAGGTGAAGCAATTTCCACTGTGTTTAATGTTCTTGGGATAGGAGCAGGAATTACGTTAGCTTCTACGGTTTGTTCATCTATGCAGGGAAAGGTACTAGTCCTTGTTGCCACATTATTATGCAATTGTATACTACAATCTGTGCTTATTACCTATCTTAAAGGCAAAACCAATTGTTAGGCCCATGAACTGTCAAGTTTTGCTTTACTATGCCCCTATTTTGTTATTTTGTTTTACTAAGCCCATTTACGTTCTTATTGTTTTAATAAACTCTGACAAAATAAAATAGATATGCGGCCTGGGACCTCAATGAAGAAAAACATAGAAGTTCAGGATGTTTAAGAATGCATTTTGCCTATCTTAAATGTCAGAATTGAAATTCTCATGAATTGCTTCTATATTTTGTTTTTACACTTCATAATACTGTTAAGATGATTAGCTATATTTTGTTTTTACACTTCATAATACTGTTAAGGTGATTAGCTATATTTGTTATTGCATCTTTGTGGATCACTCTTGGTGCAGCACCATAATTTTTAAAACCTGCTACAGTATTTCGATGATATATTACCTTTATTTAATCTTTAAATAACAAAAAACAACGATTAAATCTTTAAGATATGTGCATTAAATTCATGCCTAGGCATTGTACCAGAGGAATTATATGCTGGGAAATGTTTCGCTCATTTTCAGTTGGTGAATCAAATATCATGTGATAATTTATCAATTAAAGCACACTTAAGTATTTGTTTATGTTTCAAATATTCTGTAATAAAGAAGAATTATGAGTGAATTTTAGATTGTTGTAATATTACGTCATTTTAGGAAGACTTACATGGTAGTTAGGTATCAAACCTCAATGTAAGTGGTGCATTAAATATCATATGATAGTCTAATAGTCCAAATATCTCATTATCTGTACAAAGTAAACTGCATTGCCTCTCCTTTTGAACCAACTATACTGTCTTAAAAACTTCTATGCTCATAAATCATAATGGAGAATGACAAATAGATGACGTGGTAGTGAGGCTTATAAACTATGCAAAACCTTTGAAGCTTTAGTGCAGCATCTGAAGGATCAAAATGGTATAATTAGGATGTAATTAGTGTGGTATTGATAGAGTCAAGAGTTCTTCAAATAAATTAGGAACTGGAAATTGTTATTGAGAAATATTATGAGAGAGATGGAAGACTTCAACAAATATTCTGTCAAAAGCTCTGGCCATCTTTGGCCGATTACAACACATGCCCTCCATAATATCAAGCCCTTATTTAAAACACAATGTTCCATGTTTACAGCCATCCTTCAATCAATCAGATAAAATCAAGTCATAATCAATTTGCCCAAAATTAAGCTGATTTTCTTTGACTTTCCCCTTTCCAGTATATCCTCTCTGTGGGGAGATGGTTGTTCTTTTGTGTTTATCGAACATTGAGCTTTTCTGTCTTATTGCTGAGAAAATGCTATTTCATTTTGAGCAAAATTCCGTACCTTTTAATTTATTGTCTGGTGTATTTTAGGTTCATGTTCAACATAAACTCTTTAACATAATTTTCTTCTTTAACCTTTGTCGATTCAACTTCTGTAATTTTGAAGACTCACAAATGTGCTGGAATGTTTTGATATTATTTAGGCATGGATACCACTGAATTGAGGGTTCAATTATTGTTCTTTTCTTACGGAACTTCCAAAGGTCCTTCTATATTATCATATCTAAATGCAGTTGTTAAACTTAAGATGATATTTAAGTTAGTTCAAGATTTATTTATTTTTTGTTGAGACACATGATTTCTGATGGTGCTGAGCATCTTACAGATGGTGGTTGGACCGTTGCTATCTCTGGTTCATATTTATTGCGTCCAAGAAGAGATGCGAGCAACTCCAGTGAACACTCTAAATCCACAGAGAACTGCGATGATCGTCGCAGAATTTTTGAAGGTGCATAAGCTTGTTCCACACATTCAACTCATTGATAATTCCAGTTAGTTTTTTTGATGATTTTGAACCATAGTGGTAGAATATCTAGTCCTGTTGATCTTCGATATCAAGAAGATCTCTTATTTCCAGGACGATTCCTACATTCAACTCATTGATAATTCCAGTTAACTTAGTTTTTTTGTTTTTTTTGGTCGATTTTGAATCAGAGTGGTAGAATATCTAGTCCTGTTGATCTTCGATATCAAGAAGATCTCTTATTTCCAGGACGATTAGTAGAGGAGGCTGGAAGTGTTAAAGTGGGAAGGCCTTTACACAAGGTTGTCAAGCCTTCAGAGCTACACAAAGTTAAAGAAAAATTTCCAAAGGAAAAATTTATTCTAAATCGTGGAATCAAATGCACAAACATGATATTGGAGCGTAATGCTACCGGTGAAGATGCTTTGAGGGGATGGTTAGTTGCTGCTTATGCTGCCGAGATTGAGAAGTCGTTTAAAGTACCTATTGATAATGCGTTAGAGGAGGCTTATGGGAAAATGAGGGATGTGTTTTCTCCATTTCTCTCTGAGCTGCAACAGAAAGGGTGGCATACCGATCGTTTTCTTGATGGTACGGGATGCCGTTTTGCTTTATAATCTACTGTTGTATCCGCTTGTTCTTCACTTTGTCGGAAATTCGAATCCCTCTTGTGAAAGCAGGAAATTTTCTCTAAGTTAATAGTGCTCACTTAAGTATTTGCACATATGATGGCAAGATATGATGTAAGCACCTGTTATGCTCTATCTTGCCATGTTATCTGCAGCTCAGTTGATGATACGCCCAAATGATCCGGGAAAGCAAAACTGAATCGGGGTCAGCATTTAGGTTAACCATTGACTCGATTTCAATTCCAAACTGAAACCATAACCACATTAATGCGGTTTGGTTTCGACACGTGCTATTTTGAAACCTTTACCTGCATAACCGAATGTTACACCCGTCTGTCTATCTTATAATATATATATATATATATATATATATATGGGTTGGACTATCCATATTCCATAAATTTCTTAACATACCATGTTCTTTTAACATTTGAATTAAAAAAAAAATTATTATTCCAAAATTACCCTTAATTTTTTTTTTTTTAAAATAAACACTCCATTTCCCCTTCTCCCTCCCATTCAGCCGTCCTTTTTTGTTTTTTCTTTCATTTTACTTTCTATAGTGAATTTCTAAACAATAACATGAGAATATGATGAAAAAATCATTTTACATTTTATTAAATATATAGAAATCATTAAAAAAATTGAATCTGAAGCCTCGTTCAATTCTAATTAGTCGAACACATATATGTGTGTTCGACCATCAGACATTGAATATACTGTAGCATGTTCGACCAATCAAGATCGAATGAAATAAAAAAATAATAATCAAACTCGAGGATCTGTTCAACCCTGGTTGGTCGAACACTCAGAGGTGTGTTCGGCCACCAAGCATCGAATACACTATAGCATGTTCGACGTCTGGCGACCAAACACATTTCTATGTACTCGACCAACCACGATCGAACGAAATCATCGGATTTATGTATATTTTTGTAATTTTTATACGATTTTACTTTACATGATTTTCAAATAACTTTTACATATTTAATTAATTTATGAAATAATTTTCATTATATAATTGCATTATTTCTAAAAAAAATCAAGCAAGGAATTTAGAAAAATGAAAGAAAAAAAAAGAGCAAGAGGACGGGCTGGACGGCAACAGGAGAGGAGAGGGGGGGAGAATGGGTGACTTTCAAGAATATATATATATATATATATATATATATATATTTTTTTTTTTTTTTGAAATTTAAAGGGTAAAATTGGAATTTAATTATTTTTTAATTGAAAAAATCTAAAGTTGGGTGTGTTTAGAAATTTTTGAGTGTATATATATATATATATATATATTTTGGTAAGTTGTAATGTGTTTAGGTTTATGGTTTAGTATTATGTTGTATTTAAATCATAAATTCTAATTTTTTAAGTTATAACCTGTAAGTTGTATTGTAATTTAGGTGTCAATTTTTAAGTTATAAGAGATTGTTAACTCAAACAAAATATTTTGTTTAATAGGAGTAATTTTATTATTTATATGCAAATTTATATAAATAAAAGTAAAAAAAAAATCATTTATAAACAAATATTTCAAAATTTGAAATTATATAACAAATAAATGAATGCCTTTTCTTATTCAGTATACAAAAGTATTTAATGTTTACGATGTGAAACAGTATAAAACAAAATAATAAATTACAGTGACATCATATAGATTAGGGATGGTAATTTTGGAGGTAAATGTGGATCCCTATACGTCCAAATCTAATTTGTCTATACGAGAAAGAAAATTGTTGTGAAGGAATCAATTCCAAAAATGTGGATCCCTACACGTCCAAATCATAATAGAATGGGTATATATAGTTCTAAATGGAATGATATGACTCCGGGGAAAAAAATCGATACCTCTATAAATTTTGATACAATGGATATGTGTAGTTTTTAAATGGGAATAAGACAACGTTGAAAAAATAAATCTCATAGGGTATGAGTAGGGTACTCACCCGAATCCTAATAGGACGGATACAAATAGTTCTAAGTTGGAATGAGATAGATTTGAGAAGAAAAAAAAACTCGTTAATATACGAGCAGAGTTTGGGTAGAGGGCCTCCAGTATTATAACTTATACAATATATGTATAGCATGTGTTATGTAGGAATTGGACCTTGAACCTTTCATTTAAAATAAAACATTTACCTCCAAACTAGCTAGTAATTTATGAGGAAATATTCACTAAACATATATATATATATATATCAAATACTACAAATTAAAACAATAAAATACAAAATACTTATTTAAATAATATTTTTTTTTATATTTGATAAACAGGTATTGGGTGGGTACGGCCGTACGGGTACCCACCAGATAGTGGTAATTGGGAACAAGACGAGTATTGATAGTTTGAAATGAAAATGAGACAAATATAAATAATAGAGTTATAATTTGAGATTTTATAAATGATAGAATACCCTACAGTTGTCATCCCTAATTTAGATATAGAATTGAAATTGATGTCCTTGCTTTCAAAAAAATAAAATATAATAATTGTTGAGGAAATAAAATATTGTTGAGGACGAGAAAGGAAATGAATTCTCATTAAAAATGACATCCCTGGAAATGATAATCATGCCTTTGTAATCAAGGCACTTATTATACCCATTAAGGTTAAGGTTGTACCCAAAAAAGTAGAACGGAGAAGATCTATATGTGAATTTGTGAGTGTTGTATTGTCTGAGGTTAGGAAAGCCTAGACTTGAGAAGAATATAGTTGGGTTTGGTATAGTAAAGGACTTCAAAAGGAGACTAATTTTGCAGAAATCCTACAGATTTACAGTAGCTAAAGTAAAGGACTTCAGTATAATAGCATCACCCAATATAAATAAAAAAATACAATATATACATATCACGAATTTTTTTTTTTTATAGAATTGCAGTATAAAGACAAAGGTAAACAAAGGGATACAGTATATACATACACTATATATATCACAATTTTTTTTTCATAGAATTACAGTATAATAGAATTACAGTATAAAGACAAGGGTGAAGAGACATTATCGGAGGAATCACTTCAACAATCACTTCAAGAGTCCTCTAAAATCTGATGGGTTTGGATAAGATTGTTGATATTTATAGATACAGTAAAAAGTCCGTCAAAATCCATCTAACACAACAAAATGACATAAAATCCTGAGCGGATTTTTTTTAAAAAAAAAAATCTTTTAAAATTGAAATCCTAAACCAATACACCCCCTAAGTAACTCCTCTATTATTAGTGACAACACTACTCTTGATAGCCCCATTCAAACTCAATGTGCCATAAGATTGAACTTTGAGTTTGCTTCTCATACTGAAGAATGTAGGCCCGGAGATAGCGTTAGTGAAGATATCAGCCACTTGATCAATTGAAGCTACATGTTTTATGATCACTCTTCTTTGATGCCCTTTTCACGGACAAAATACAAACCCAATTCAATTTGTTTAGAACGAGCATCCAAAACGGGATCAGTAGACATTTGAAAATCACTAGGATTATCACACCATATTTGCGATGTATTTGAACACTTAACCTTCATCTCAGAAAACAATCATTGCAATCAAAGTAATTTTTGTTACTATGCGAGCTACACTTTTGTACCCAGCCTTGGTAGATGATCAAGAAATGGCATGTTATTTCTTTGATTGCCAAGATACAAAGTTCATCACATTTTGATGTCCAATCTGCATTAGCATATCCAACAATTTTGAACTCTAAAGATGGATCTGAAACAAAATGTAATTCATGATCCAAAGTACCATTAAGATACCTCAATATTCTATTACCTGCAGTCCAATAAGATTGAAGAGGATTTTGCATAAACTGACACCTTGTTCACTGCATAAAAGAGCCCTGACCTTGTCACTGAATCATTTGCAATGCACCACCTATGCTACAATAAGCATCCAAAATCCCAGGTATGGTACCCAAATGCACTACGTGTGGCAATCGCACATGGCAATCCCTAAAGAGAATCCAGGATTTTGACCACGCCCAAGATCCTTACGACTCAGAATCCATTTCCCTCATGGGCCCTGGTATGGACTTCTCCAAGTCTTAAGAAGACAAGAACAAGCATAAGGGGATCGACTAACGTAGGTTCACCCATATGGAATACCTTCTAAGATGTTATTTTCTACTAGAATGCACCCAAAAGGCAATAGAACAAGAAGCTAAGTATTTAACTTTTCTAGTTCAACCGAGTGGATTCTTACAGAACCAATCTTAAGTTTATAAATGAAATATATTTTCGATCGGTATCAATCCCGACCACCTTGCACATATGGAAACAACACAAGCACCCAGATATTTGCAACAGTATCAGACGCTTAATTAGAGAGAAAACATTTCAATAAGAAGCATCACCGGTAGCCAAATAAGGTATTATCCATCAAGCCTCCTACAACACAAGGGTGGTTTCTATACTAAAACAACATAATCCAGATCGAACATATAATAGTACAAATCATCACTGTTGTCCCTCGCCTGATTCACGTTTTGAAGCTTCCTTGATCTCATCCCCAGCTTCATCCTAAAACAAAAGGAAACAGAGTTATAATTAAATATAGAAAAAGATATTGATTTACAAGGAGAAAAAGGGAGATATGACACGTAAAACAAATCAGTTCTTCAATCTGGGGAAGAACAACCAATAAGATGTATGACTTATTAGCAGGTACAGAGAATGAAAGATAGGTTTCATTTTCTCTTCAAGTGTGGGAATTAGAGTCTGAAAATACCGCTGCATCAGAAGTCCAAAGAGTTAAATTGTCACGGAGAAGTTGCATGATCAATGTGCTGTCCTTGTATGATTCCTCACCCAGAGTATCCAGCTCAGAGATAGCTTCATCAAAAGCCTGTAAAAGAGTAACAACATTTCATAAGCAAACAAGTATACAAACAAAAACTGCTGTCTCATCAGAGGCTGCAAGAATTAAAAAAAAAAAAAAAAAAACACTATTGCTATTGGACATCATAAGAAGAAAATTATTGGAGAGGGAAAAAATAAATTTTCCGTGTCTAGTTGTTTAGGGAGAAATTAACAAGATTGTAATTTAGGTAGTATTATTGAGGAATCTGTAGATTAACAAAATGTCCCAGAGAAAAGTTGGCACATAATGATTTGTTACAAGTAAAACCTAAAAAAAGAAAAAAAAAAAAAAAAAAAAACACATTTGGTTTTGTTTTCTGGAAGCCATTTACAATTACAGATAGAGTGGTTTGTTATTACAAGGGAAAAAAAAAACCTAAAAAAAAAGTGAAAAGGTAGTTTTGATTTTAACACACGTTTTTTCTCTAGGAAATGAAAACATGTATCAGAAAACAACCAAATGAAAAAAAAATTCCATATATATTAATGGTACAAAAAAAAAAAAAAAAACCAAAAACAGCCTCCAGAAAGATTGCCTGCAAATTTCTTGACATGAAGTACAATCATGTTGATTCGAGTAATCAAATATTCTTAAATACCTGCTTTGCGAGGTTGCAAGCACGATCTGGAGAGTTAAGGATTTCATAATAGAAAACAGAAAAATTAAGAGCAAGTCCCAGCCTTATTGGGTGGGTAGGGGCCAACTCAGCCAATGCAATATCCTGCATAGTAAAAGATATAACATCTCAGAAGATACCATAACAATAAACAAATATTAGCAAATAAGTGATATTGACCTGAGCAGACTTGTAAGCTAGCAAAGTGTTCTCAGCAGCTTCCTTTCTTTCAGCCCCAGTCTTAAATTCGGCCAAGTACCTGTGATAATCACCCTTCATCTTCAAGTAAAATACTTTTGACTCAGCAGAAGAGGCAGAGGGAATGAGATGAGTCTCGAGTAGTCCCAAAATTCCATCACAGATCTTGCTGAGTTCCGCCTCAATCTTACCACGGTATTCTTTAATAATGCTCACGTGATCCTCGTTCCCACGGCTCTCTTCCTTCTGCTCAATGGAAGAGATGATCCTCCATGATGCCCTCCTAGCACCAATTACATTCTTGTAAGCCACTGAGAGGAGGTTTCTTTCCTCCACAGTCATCTCATCGTTATCTGTAGTCTTTGCGACCTTCTCCATGAACTCAACCATTTCCTCATAACGCTCAGCCTGTTCGGCCAACTTGGCCATGTAAACATTTTCCTCACGTGATGAATCGGATGGTGACATTTTAATGAGCTAAAATAGTGTTAGACCTGCGGACAATTCAATAAACCTTGTATGTAGCTCCTATGTTGGTTTACTAAACAAATACAACTTTATTGATCTTAAATAAATAGTCCACTCATGTTTAGTACACCTAAAACTCAAAAGAGTTCCATCTTTAACCATTCACATTTAATCAATGGTCCAAACAATAAATCCAAGCCTCAATTCTAATTCTCCAGATCATATGATATCAGCAGGAAGCAGATCCAAGAAAATTCACACACACAGACAAAAAAAAAAAAAAAAAGACCACAAAGAAAAGAGCTAGGGGCAGTTCAAAATTCCCAATTGAGATAATATTTCACATAAATAAACAAAACAATCAAATTTAATATCCCGCCCGAATCAGTATCAACATTTCTACAGCATATAACTACAACTAAAGCATGTCAGAAAAAGTTCAAACTAAATCCAGATTCCACTGACACATAAGCCTCTCTCAAATCCTACTGATTTTAGTGAAACAAGTATGAAATCGTTCATCAGAACCAGATCCCAGTCAAAAACATACAACATAAATTAAATTCTGTCATCGCAGTTAAAGAATTGCAGATCTATGATTCCAATTTTACAAGTAACTAGCCAAACACTATAAATTAATAATAGTACTAACAAATAAAAAAATTAAATCTCAAAACCCAGAGATCTAATCCTAATCCTAACCCTAACCCTAACCCTAATCCCAGAATAAATAACACCAAATACAAAAATCAACCCAAAAAAAAAAAGGATCAAATAATCCAAAAATAGAGGAGAGTACGTGAGACCTGGAGTGCTAAATCTCGGCTTCGATTTCCAAACGTAATCAACCTTTGACGAAGTGAGCGTAAGGGTGAAAATGGTTGGGTGGTGAAAGGGTTTAAATAGTAGGAGTTGGGGAAGATGAGCGGCAGGCCAATGAGGAGGCGACAGCTGGCGGGTGCGGCGGAGATTGCTAATTTTGGGACAGGGCATGCGACACGCTGGCGTTGACGAGTCAAGGCCCTTTATCGTCATTTCACTTTGCTGCCATCATTCATTGTCACGAGAATCGTAATGGGCCGCGGGGCCCGTGTTTGACCCAACCAAATATATGCAATACCACTTACCTTTTGAGGAGCCAAAGTATGAAGTTGAAATTTTGGTTAACTTGGTCTCATGTGCATTATTTGGGATTCATATAATTTGTTTGATCTGGATTTGTAATTTTTTATTTTATTTTATTTATGTGACTTTTTATATTATATTTATATGATATTTATGTATAAATACCATAATTTTTATGTAAAATTTTAACTTTAAAAAATATAAAAATTCGTCATAGTTTGTACATATATATCTTTATGTGATATTATTTATATCTTTATATCAACATAATCATATATTTATAAAAGTATTACATGTTTGTTCAAAATAATATAAAGTACAACTAACATTACTAAAAATGTATGACTAACATAACTAAAAGGTATAACACAAGGGAGTGAGTTGAGCGCAGAAACCAAAGTAAGGGGGTGCTTGAGAGCGTGTGGACGCACATTAGAGGTGGTCTTGGATCCGTTTGACCCAAATGTATAGATAAGATCCATGCAATAGATGCATAGGAGATTTGTTGAATTCGATTATCATAGAAGAAATAACACCTCTCTCATTATCTATATATAGTTGCTTTAACACATCTCTTTTGACATATGCATTACTTCATGTTCAATATCAAAATATGAATGCCAGTCTATTTTTCGAAAATAATTCTAGCACACTTATTGTAAAATTGGATATTGGAAATGTTTCTATAAAACCAAACTTAAAAGCATTTCTAGTAAAATGAGAAAATATCAATTTGTGGAAATTGGGATGTTTGTTTTCTCTGTGAACTTAAACGACATAACGTAGAATTACAATATAATTTTTTTATTTCAAAGAGATTTTAAAAAGTGATTAATTACATATACAAAAAAATCACTATTTTCTGCTTAAATTTTAATTACAAAAAAAAAACTTTTTTTTTTGTTTATAAGGATTTCAAGACAACATAAACGTTCCTCAATATTCAAGATAGCAACATTTTGTTTTGTTTTTGTCATTATTTTCAACACGATTAGATGTTGCCAAAATAGAGGAAAGAACTTGAAAAGAAATAGAAAACTTCTGCTCTTTGTTCACTTTTGTCCATATGTTTTATATATATATATATAAACCTCAGAGGGATGAATTGTTTACATTCTAGTAATGTATACAACGTTGTCAATATGTGGGTCTTTTTTTTTGGGCTGCAAAAGATATATTTGCAGTAGACAGAAATCAAAATACAGAAACTTGACTAATTAAAAGTATTCAGGACTTAACAGACCAAAACATAACACTTTAGAAATTCAATGAAACCAAAATCAAAAGAAAAATATTAAAGTGAATAAAAGTTTAAACACTTATAGAACAAAACCAATACTTCAAGTGTGACTGAATAAAAGTTTGAAGACTTGTAGAACAAAACCAATACTCTCAAGTACATTGCCTAAAATATATTCCCATTTTATGACAAATAAACTAGCTTGGTTTCCTCATGTTACGACCAGCACGAATAACCTCATCCACAAGTAGCAGCTGAGATGCAATTACAGGGCTGCAAAGAGAAGATTTTTTTTTCAGGAGATGAGGTCAAAATGTTGAAACTGCAGAATTCAGGACAGTAGTACACATCAAGGAGAATGTCTTTTGACATACCCCGAGTTTATAATCTGACGCTTGACAGAGTAATTGTCGAAAATACCCTCCATTTGAGGGTCAATAGGTTCTCCTGCGTGTAGGTTAAGTCCAACAACATTACCCTTGTCATGTTCTCCCTGGAAAATGACACAACAGTTACATGACATGCTAATGATGAATTCCATTCCATGATATATTACACTGTTATTGTTTCCAGGAAACCTGGTACTTTTAATATTAGAGAATGAATTACCGTAAGTTCAATAATCACATCCTGAGTGTCGAGACCAGAGTTCTCAGCAAGTGTTTTCGGAACCACAAGAAGTGCATCAGCAAAGGCTTCCACACCAAGTTGAGCACGCTATTCAAAGTTTCACCAACATCAGATCAAATCCCAAGAAACATAATATATGTTATATATGTCCTATTCTAATCTAAAAATCGTTTTCCAGAGAAGAGGCAAAAACAATTGCATTTGTAACATCCGAGGGAAATAAATGAGCAAACACAGAGATCCACAAAGGCAGATCAACACTATTACATACCCCTTTGACAGTTTTCTTCACTTCATTAACTAGGTATTGTCTGGCAGCCACCTCGAATGCCCCTGCACCCTGTGATATGCAGAAGAACTTGCTCAGAGAAATATGGAAACTCAAGCCAGTACTTGTATTCTCTTATAAAAATAATATTGCCACACAAATACTCTACCCCGTTCTCCATTTTATATCACAAAAAAAAGCAAAGAGTCAAACTGGACATGAAGTCACTGAGTTAAATGATATAGTTCGAAAATGACACTAAAAATATAAACTGTATAGTACTTGATTTCCTTGAGACACTCGTATACCCAATAAAATAACAAACTACCTACTTTGGCAACCTCAAAATTTAAAACAATGTAGCTACAACAGATAAGTGAATCACATAAAATAAACAAGACTTCACCACGTAAGGGATTGATTCAGCTGGAGGATAAACAAAAATTCATAGATAAATCAAATGATCACAATTCAGAAAATTTTTGTACATGAATGATGTTACTTTCCGAGCAGTATCATTAAAAGCTCGCTTTTAAAATCAGAAAAGCTCAAGAGATGTGATGACTCACTAGAACAACAGCTTCATCTTCAATTGTATTTTTCACTGCCCTCAAACCATCACGAAGGGCATCCTTAATTTGAGCAATTGTGTGATCATTTGGCCCTAACATGATGTTAGCAGGGTGCATCAGTGAAACAAAATCAATAAATTTTGATGTCACAGGGAGAACCATATTAGTGAAAGCAACAATAAGCAGAACAAAGTCTACCACAGCCCACAGAAATAATTGAGAGCACATAAAAATGCAACTAAAAGTACCTTTAATGAGGATCGTGCAGGAGTGGGGATTTTTGACATTTTCAACGAACGTATACTTCTCTTCTCCAAGTACATGCTCGTAGACCAACCCAGCCCAACCAAGGCAATCAGGGGTTAAGTCATCGACGGAATTGACCGCTTCTCCTCCACAAGCCAAAACCATTCGCTCCATATTTCTCCTTTTCGCCCTTCGCAGGGCAATTATCTAAAAACATCACCAAAACCAAACATTAGAAGGTACACACAAAATTAGGACTCAGAATCATGAAACAAAATATATAACAAAATCTTGAAAGACTATTTAATGAAGATGCCAGAGGAAGGGGGAAAAATGATTTTTTATTTAGCAAGGGACCAGAAAACACTTTTACCGAATTAACACCAAATGTTGTGTCACCTCAAGAAAATACTATTTACAACAAAGTAATACTTAAAAGAGAGGGGGAGTTTAAATTATCTTATTTGGATAGAGGCTGCAAGATCAAAAGGGAGTAAACAGGTCTACTACTCTACAATACTAAATTTAGCAGTTGCACAAAGTTCTCCTTCAATGCAAACTGGACAAACCTTTACACTTCTTTTTTTTTTTTCCTTCCCTAATTCACTGTCAAATCCATCCCCTAATGTTGATTACTGATAGTAACTGGCCGCAGATAACAATTAAAAAAAAAAAAGCCATTAACTATAAGTTCCATCACAATAAGCTTACAAATTGATTAAACAACATAAGTTATTATATGTATAGCATGTATCACAGTATGCAAACATCCTATGATGGTGGGAGTAATTTCAGTGGAAGATCACTAGAAGTAAAGGCAACTTACTCCAGCTCGAGCAAGAAGATCCAACGATGGAGGATCAATTCCTTTCTGATTAATGACAACAAAATTGTCATCATTACCAGCACACACCTGAAAACAATACCAAGGTTTGTCATCTCTGAAAAGAAAATGTCGAAATAATTTTCCAGGCTCACTGGAAGTGATAAATAGCATAGCCAAATGCAAGACCTTGTTCTTTAACTCAATAATCTTCTGGACTTTTTCATCAACAGATCGTCTTTCGGCCGCAACCATTGCTTCTCTCTGTTCTGCACTCGAGTAAAAGAATCCTGCATTTATCTCACTGACCAAAATAAAGTCAGTTATACAGCTCATGGTTATCAAGAAACTAACACAACAGAACACAAGCTCATACAACATGGAACAAATCATTACCTCTTCTCATACTCTAATGAAACATTACAAGTCAAAATATGGCAGTTCTCTGCTCGACGTTTCATATCTGGATGCCTTGAACCATGGTCAAGAACAAGACCCTCAACCTATTAAGAGCAAGATAATAAGCATATACACATCGATACAGGTATAGCTTCATACATTATCATGCAATACGATGACACAACATAGACATGATTTAGAAAGCAATTTTTACAAGTTAATGCTCAAATACAACAAAACAACAATTCTGAAATATATCTTTATTTTTTAATTTCCCATTACAGTGGAAAGGAGGTTCCAGTAAATCATAAAGGGCCAAATATATTCTAAGGATAATAACACAAACTTCTAAAGGGTAGCAGAAATTCTTAAATAAGTAATTAAAACAGAACAGATCAAAATTTTGACCAATGACTTATGGAAAAGGGTCGGAAAATTTTAAATAACTAATTAAAACAGAACAAATCAAATTTTTGACCAATGAGTTCTGGAAAAGGGTGAATAAATGAAAAGGCAAACAGAAGAAAGGACTCTGTTCAACTGACAACTTTAGAAAAATCTAAATGAGCTCTCAAGTTATTCATAGGACATACCAGACGTGTGTCTACATCAAACTTGTGGCGCATGTGCATTATCTCAACCATAAAGAGATCAATAGACTCCTCAGGCTTGCGGATGCAGAGCACCTGCAGGATTACAGAACATCGACAATAGAAGAATTTGTAACTAGGTTAATATCATATATGTATCCAAGATGTGAAAGAAATTATGATTAAGCACTTACAGCATTTACAACAATTTTCATCAGTTGATCTGCCAAAGCCTCGTATAACTGTGTAGACACAAACAGGAATATGATATAAGAACACAATTAAAGAGATAAATGTAACACAGAAATATAGTGGATGAAGAAAACCTTTGTCCTCAATGTTGTTCTTGCAACCATCTCCAGTATCTCCTTATCAGGCTCATCACCCATTACTACAGGAGTCTTAAATTTTTCAAGAAATTGAAGTGTTGCTCTTTTAGCAATTTCAAATCCATCAACTAGAACGCGTGGATGCATTCCTGCAAAAAGATTACTTAAGTTTCAGAACTACCAAGAGTCACAGCACATAAATAGCAACTAGTCCAATCATATCTTGACATCTAACATCACACAAGTGAAATAAATCAGTATTAGATGACCAAAACAATTTCTTCAAAATACCAACAACCAGAAATTACATCAGTGAGAATGACTACCCACATCAAGATGAATGACCATAAATTAAGGGGCCAATTCTTTCCAATTAACATGAGGCCCTCACAGCCACCATCACAGGCTTCCTGTTACACGCTTACTTTTTCAGTGGGGACTATTTACTTCAAATCAATACTTCAAAGTAGTAGGGGAATGTTCCTTACGATTAATTCATTGCAATGCCCAGTAGTAACTAAAACAAAATCACTTATGGACACATCGAGGAATAAGCTTAAATCTGCCAATCCATCTTTCAGCATAAGTACTCATTGTAACCAGCATAAGCAGAGAAAATAAAAGAATTTTGTCTATTTCATAGGATCTGGAGTATCATAAACACGGATACCAGTACAACTCTAAATATTTCACTAACGCATATTTGTATTATGCAAATTTTGCTGACCTTCATCTATGTACCGCTCTGATTGCTTCATGAGCTCACCGATAAAGATTACTGTTGAAGTGGTACCATCTCCACTTGTTTCATCTTGAGCAACAGCAGTCCGAGCTATCATTATGGCTGTCGGGCTTTGAATTTGCTGTCATACAAAAAATCTGTATTCTAAGAATGAAACCATGTAATACTAATTTTGTCCTTTTCACAACTAAAAATTGATGCTGTAACACTATACTATATCTGACAATTGCTTTAAATCACATATGTTGTTTTTTTAAAACCTTGTGCAGAAAGAGCAAGCATTAATTCCTCTACCATTTGATTATGGTTCCCTATCACCATATCTAGCTCCACAAATTTTTTGGCACAAGCTTAAATTTATTATATAATTCTTGGAAAATTATGGTGCCAATCCAAGTTTATTGTGACTGACAATCCATTCACACCTTATAGAGCACATTACGCTCTTCCCATGCATCTAAATGCTTCAAAACTCTCAATTGAACAACAACTTAATAATAATAATATTATTAATGCTAACTACATATGCTCTACAACAGTATTTCCACTAAATCAATATTACAGAACAATGATACAAGTAGAAATCCAAAATCTCAACGACCAGTAAGTTCCACAGACATTTACTACGCCTTTTTTTTGTAAACATCAAACAAAACCCAATAACACATTTTATGTACATCTCCCATGCCAATTTCACGACACTAGTAGCATGACACATAATTTTATTCATCTGAGTTAAAGTATCCAGTAAAGCAACAAAAGGACAAAAATAAAAGAAAAGGAGTGCAAAAGAAAGAGAAACACACCATCTCTTTCAAAAGGGTGTTACCATCCTTGGTGAGTTTAATATCACCAGCTCCACCAACAAGCCTGGAAACACCAAATGCAAATCATAAACCACTCACAAACTCATTATAGAAGAAAGAACATCAAATAAGGGAAAAATAGAATAGTTACATTTTGATGGTTCCCTTGGGGCCGAGATTAGTTTTAAGCACGTCTTGAAGGCCCTTAGCGGCGTTGATGTTCATGTGAAGTGCATGAGACTTGTTCAGCACCTCAGCGTTCGGATTCAACACCTTCAACGACATTGTATAACCCTACTCCAGATCCGTAGAACGATACAACAATTAAAACAGTTGCGGATATTAAATGAACTCTACACTACTTGCGTACTAGAAACTAACAAAGAGAAGAAAAGTAATGATACCGAAATGCAGAGGTAGATCGGAAGTTCAAAAGCGTTTGAGACGGGAAGAGCGAGAGCGAGGGAGGGAGTGAACTGGGGGGAAGAGGTTTTCTTTAGGGCTTTCTGAAGAGGGTTTCTTTTATTTGATTATTATTATAATCGTAAAAAATATTTAATAATTCACAAATTCACAAAATACCGTGTTGTGGAAAAGCGATACGAAGTTGTGTTTTTTAGGATGAAAATTTTGGGAGCAGCTCAATTAGGTTGTTTTGACAAGTTTGAATTTGAATATAATTTTAAATAATTTGAATTTTAAAATTATTATGTTTGTATTGAAATTTTGTTGGATATGATTCTAGCTAGTATATATTTTTCATCTCATAAAATTATAAAAAAATACAGATATTTGTGAAAAATTATAGAAATATAGAAAAACTAAATGTTATTGAGAATTGTAGAAAAAAGTTATAGTTTAATTATATGATATATAAATCTTATCTGTAAAAAATTATAGAAATATAGAAAAACTAAATGTTATTGAGAATTGTAGAAAAAAGTTATAGTTTAATTATATGATATATAAATCAAAACAAAGATGAACTGAATATCCAAAATTTGGATGAATAAGTCTAGTCCAAACATCTCAAAGTAATTTTTATGTGAGAACGTCTTCAATTTAAAAATTTAAAGAAGGTTATTTTTGGATGGAAGATAAATCAAGTACAAACATCTCAAATTAGTTTTTATGTGAGAACGTCTTCAATTCAAAAATTTTAAAAAGATTATTTTTGGATAGAAGATAAATCCAGTCCAAACATCTCAAAATAGTTTTTATGTGAGAACATCTCCAATTTAAAAACTTAAAACAGGTTATTTTTGGATAGAAGATAAACCCAATTCAAACATCTCAAAATAGTTTTTATGTGAGAAGGCCTCCAATTCAAAAACTTAAAGAAGGTTATTTTTGGATAGAAGATAAATCCAATCCAAACATCTCAAAATAATTTTTATGTGAGAACGTTTTCAATTCGAAAATTTAAAAAAAAGGTTATTTTTGGATAGAAGATTTAAAATTAACAGTAATATTCTATAGGTGGTATTTGAATATATATAAATTTAAAAACCATAATTTTCATTTTAGATAAATGCGCTGAAGCCCCTTATATTTAAAAAATTTGTATCGATTACCTCTCCATTATCAAAATAAACATTTAGATGTGTGATAACAATAAATCAAGGTGCAATTCCCAAAACAGCTAAAAGCCCATGAGTGCAAATATTTTCACAATTTTAATACAATGAAATTTCCTTTATTCCCTTCTTCCCCCTTCCTCTACACAGTATCGGCCTCTCTCCCTCCGCCGCCTCTTCTCTCCCTCAGACAATAAACATTGTTGAGGTGTTAGAAGGTCAAAGTATATAGACTCTTTTTTCACAGAGATGCACATTTAGAGGCTCTGATTGATAAATTTGATGCTATGTGTTTGTTATGAACTACTCTCCAACAAACAAAACACCGGAACAATTCATGAAGGAAAAATGGAATTTTATTAGTTGAGAAATGAATTCCTATCCAGAGAAACAAACTCACAAGATAGTTTTTCAAGATATCCCAAAAGACTCCATTTTCCCCTCTTTAACTACCCAATTCAACAAACTTCAGTTAGTTAGCCGTTTAGGCTTTACGAACACGAAAACAAAGTCACTTCCTAATTTTAAATTCTTTTTGTAAAATGGTGTCTACAAATTCATTGACTTTTTTCCTTTCTTCAGGCTTCTTCATGTATACATGTGACATTACTCTCTCCTTATAAAAATGGCCAAATTGTTTCATCATCTGGAAGATGTGCCCAATGAATGAGTAATTGTGGTATAACTGTATTATTCCTTTTGAACACTGGTCGTGCTAAAATCTTCACTACATGTAGAAGCAGTCGACCTTAGGATCCATTGGTGGCAAAGTAGCAGGTTTAAGAAGAGAAACATGAAATATAGGATGTAATTTAGCATCAGCAGGTTAGAGAAGCTTATAAAGCTACCTCTCCAACCTTAGCAATAATCTGAACAAGCTCTACATATTTAGGACTGAGTTTCCATCCCTTATTCTTCCTCAAAGATAGCTGTGATAAGGCCCAATCTCCAACTGCATAACAACGTTCTCTCCGATTTTGGTCAGTTGAAGACTTCGTACAATTCTGAGATTGTAGCAATAAAACTTTTAGATGATGTTGCAAATTTTGTTTAGTTGTAATGGACTCTTCAACACCAATAATATTTGTAGGCAATAAAGTGTGCATAGGAAATGGAGTAGGTTTATAACCATACAAAACTTGAAATTTGAGGCATCTTGAGTGAACTGTGATAGTATTATACCAAAATTCGGCTAAGGATAACCACTAAAACCATTGGTTGGGAGCATGACCACACAAACATCGCAAGTAAGATACCAAACACTAGTTAACTTATTCGGTCTAACCATCAGTCTCCGAATGATAAAGAGGTGCTAAGATGTTGTTTGATGCTCAAGTTTTGAATAATTGCTTCCAGAATTGGCTGACAAATATGGGATCTTTGTCTGACACTAGATGGTAGACCATGTAACTTGTAAATGTGAGAATTAAACACATGCTAACTGACAAACAGAATATGGGTTCCTTAACCAATAAAGTGGGTATACTTGGTAAACCGATCCACAATAACTCAAACCGAGAGAGTTGATCCCAAGCTTGCTCCGGAATAGCTAGAGGCTATAACAAACTTACAGGTTTCTTGGTCTCATGCTTACTAATTTGGCATATGTGGCATAAAGAAATAAACTTATCATAACCTTTAAATAATATTTAACTTTAAAAAAAAACCAATTTCGATACAATTTGAATAAATATATATATATATATATATATATATATACATTTATGTGATATTACTCATACCTTCATATTAATGTAGTCATAGTTTTACGTAATATATAAAAATAGAATTAACATAACTAAAATGTATGAAATGTTAATATGTCTGTTTAAAATGTTAAGATATACAACTAACATTACTAAAAGTATAACTAACATAACTAAAAGGTTGACTATAAAAGCATGTTTGGGCGAGTTTGAGCGTGTACCTAGCAATGAGTGGTTGCGCGTAGTGGGTCAGTCGACCCAAGTACATAGATCTTAGATCTATGCACTCAAGTTCACAAGAGTTTTGGTGAAAAATCGAGACTATTGATTCAATATCTAACAGAAACTATCACTTCCAATTCAGTTAAACCACAATTCTAGCCAACAATCAATGAATTCTACTGTGCGATCATCAAACAATCTAATAACCTAAGTAATCCACCTACTACGATTTAATCGTCGATTTATGTGGTCATGATCGACAAAAAACTGCATGTATAATTAAAATTGATTGGAGCAAGCCATATCTATATTTTTTTTGAAGGAAACTGACGGTTGGAATGAGACAACAAATTCCAATTACATTTTAACTCAAACCAATCATAATCAAATAGTATTAATGCGGTTTGCGTTTTGGTTTGAAATCGAAATCAGATCAATAGTTAATTGAACCATTGACCTTATTTGATTTTGGTTTGACAACCCATTTTAGGGTTTATGGATTAAGGGTGATAATCAGGTTGGAGTGGCAGGTTGGACCAGCAGATTGGACCGGACATGATAATAACAGTTCTAACACAAACTCGAACTTGAATCTGCGGAATCCGAGCCCATTTTCATTTTGTGTCAAAATTCCTAACTTGAACACGACTCGAAACTTTTGCAGGTCAACCCAACCTGACTCGTTTGGCATGAAATTATAAATATACTTTTTTTAATTTTCGAAATGTTATAACATCTTAATTAAGAGATATTCTAAACTAATAAAGAAATAAGAAAGATAAGTTCACAAAACCACAATTTACAAACAAATAGTCATCAGACAACTACCACTATTTTATCCATTGAATGTTAAATTTACAAAACCAACATTACACATATTATGTCAAATTAAAAATAAATGAAAATCGTGTTAATAGGTTAAACCGCAGGTTGACCCGAACCCAACCATTATCATTTCGTGTCTGGTAGGTTCGAGTTAGAAACGGGTCAAACTCACGTAAAACCAACTCTAATCCGTTACTTTCATGTTAGGTTCATATCATGTTGGAAATTATCACCCCAATTATGGACATAATTGCACAAAATAATTTTGAATTTTATTTAAACTAGTATTTCTCCTATGCTTAGCATGGATTGTATTACTTATAAGTGGATTTTACTATTACATACCAAATATTTATTTATTTAATTTATAATTTAAAATAATTATAAAATATTCTTTAATAATAAGAACTTATTATTTAATTTTTTAAATAAAAGGATATAATATAATTATTAAGTAGATGACTATACAATATTTTTTTACATTTTTCATTTAATATAAAACGATGTATTATTTAATATAACAATATTTTACGATCATGCTTCCTCCAATTTTAATTTTCCTTGATTTTTCATAAATTAAGGAACATAAATATGTCCTTAGACATTATGGCTCTTTATGTCTCCCATTCTTAATTATTTCATGAGATAAAAATAATATAAAAGAAAAAAAAAAAAGGAAAATTGAGATAAGAAGAGGTTGTTGATTTTTGTTTAAATAAATTCTAAAGAGATTGAATATATAGTGAAGTTCAAAATTAAGAAATCTTTTAAAGGAATTGAGACTGAGGATAAATTTGAAAAAAAAAGTGGCAAAATAAGTAAACGATATTTAAAATTGAAACAAAATTTGACTTCCAAAATGACATTTATTTTGAATCGAATGTTGTATAATGTATTACAAATTAAAATTTATTATTTACATTTTTTAATGTCTAAAATTTATTTTTATATAGAATATAATTACTATTTAAGAACATTTAGAATAAATTGAAAACTCAGGTATAATTTCATAAAATATATTAGATTTTACAAAAAATAATTCTATTTTTTTAATTTTCTAAAATATTATTTGATTTTATACATCCAATCTATTACTTATAAATTTTGTTTCATTTGTATTGTCTATCTTTTGTAAACATTCAAACTCACTCAAAAAAAAAATTATATATCATATAAATGTTCAAACTCATAAAATATAAATTTTAATTTTTTGTATATGTAATATGGATATCAAATTAAAGATCATGATCAATTTGATATATTATATATTTAAAATCGATTTAAAATAAAGTAGTTATTGAACTTTAAAAAATTTGGAAAAATATTTAATTCACTAACTACTCCTCCTCCAATGGGATAAGACATGTAGTTGGTTCCTTCAAATTTCTCTTTTTAATAAACTTTCTAGTTTTAGTAACTTAATTTGGGCAGGAAAACACTTGTTGATATTTTTATAGTTCTATTATTAAAGCATCTCTAGTGGTTGCACAAAAATATATGGCAAGTTTTACACTATTTTAATGCAATAACCTAATATACTACCTCATTCTTCTTCAACAATCTGCACTATTTTTTACACTAAACATAATATTGGTTATTATTAATATTATTTTGATTTTTTATTTGTCATATATTTACTATTCTTAAAATGTATTAATAAAAATCATTTTTATTTATTTATTACGGGATGATATATATCCGATATATATTATATTATTTCTTATGCTATGTATTATATCTGTAATATCTATTATATTTTAGAATACATAATATTGATATATGTGAAACAGTTGAGATATTTTTATGTCGATATTAACATATATCAATATTTATATGTATGAATTTATATAGAACTTCTCGACATCAATCATATTAGTTGCAAAATCTATAAATTTATATTTAATTTATCGATATCGATCATATCAGTTACGATAGGCACAAAATAATATATAAATTATAGATATCAATATCGATTACCATATCATTTGCTATATCAATATGTTATATCATTTTTTATAATTAATTCACATTTTCTATAAATAGATCACCTATCTCATTCCTCAAAATTCACAATCACAATTTTTTAAAATTTTGTTTTAGTTTTATTAGTAATTTTTTAACTTTTATTTTATCAGTGAGAAAAATATTGTATCTTTACTTTTACTTTATGAACAATTTTTTTAATTTAATTTTATCAATAATTTTATTTTATGGTCATTCAATTTACTATAAAAAAATATCGTATGTTTAAGTTTATTTTATCATGGAAAAAATATATCTCAAATTTTAATTATTGCATATAATTTTAATCACGATTTTTATTACTATCCAAATAAAATATGATATTATTTAACATTTTAATTGTATATAATTATAGTACTTAAAATATTAATATGTGATAAATTAATTGTGAAATATAATAACAATTAAAATTTAAAAAAAATGAATGGAAAAAGAAAATATAAAAAAAAAGAAAATGAATAAAAGAAATGAAATGAAAAAAAAAGAGTTGATTCACGTTAAATACAATATAAGGTTGATAGTTGTAAAGATTTACCATGAACATTTAATGCATCGTTCGAGTGGAAAAACTCACTGCTGGAGAGCTCATATATATAGGCTTTTTTAACGTAATATTATAGTTTAGAATTTAAAAAAAAAGTATAGTGAAAAATGGAGAATTTAAAATTATAGGTGAAGGTGGCGACTTCTGACATAAACAGCAAGATAAGAGAGAGAGGAGAGAGGGGTCGACATGAGGAGAGATTCGCCACCAACCGGGGCATCTTATGAATAGAAAGGAGAGAGGAGAAGAGAGATGAGGGAACAACATTGAGAAATTTTTTAATTCGTGTATTTTAAATTTGATCTTGATCCTTGTGGATCGAAAGTGAAACTAGACTGGATCTGCGCGGCCCTCCTAATAATATCCATAAATGACTTGTTTACATAAGTGTTGGTTATATTTATTAATAAATATTATTATTGGATAATTCATTTTGTTTGATAATAATATTATAAATATAATAATATTTATAAATATAACTAACACTTACGTGTTTAAAATATATGAATTAATTTATAGCAAATTAAATATTATCGAAATATACGTGTTCGTCATCGGTCATTAAATATATTAAATTTTATGATGGCCGCAATCAATTTTGATGACTAGTATTAAAAAATAATTAAATTAATTAAAGTCGACATCGGTGATGGCGACTTGTATTAAAAATTATTAAAAAAATGAAATTTATCATAAGTCGCCACCACTATTAATAATTAATAAAAAAATGAGATTTTTTATAGTATAAAAAATGAAACTTAATAAAATAGGTGAAAGTGGTGACTTCTGACAAATCATTAATTTTTAATAGTGGTGGCGACTTATGACAAATTTCATTTTTTTAATAATTTTTAATACAAGTCGCCACCACCGATGAGAACTTTAATTAATTTAATTATTTTTTAATATTAATCGTCAAAATCAATGGCGGCTATCATAAAATTTAATATATTTAATGACCGATGACGAATACTTATATTTCGAAAATATTTAATTTGCTACAAATTAATTCGTATATTTTAAACGCGTAAGTGTTAGTTATATTTATAATTATTATTATAGTTATAATATTATTATCAAACAAAATGAATTATCCAATAATAATATTTATTGATAAATATAACCAACACTTATATATTTAAAATACACAAATTAAAAAATTTCTCAATGTCGCTCTCTCCTCACTATTCATAAGTCGCCAACGTTAGTGGCAACTCTCTCCTCTCTTTCTCCTCTGTCGGCCCCTCTCCTCCCCCCTCTCTCTTCACTATTCATAAGTCGCCACCCTCTCTTCATGTTGGCCCCTCCCTCCTCTCTTCTCCCTCTTCTCTTATTGTTTATGTCAGAAGTCGTCTATAATTTTAAATTTCCCTTTTTTCACTATACTTTTTAAAAAAAAAATTCTAAACTATAATATTGTGTTAAAAAAGCCTTATATATATATATATATTTTTTTTTTTTAATATTTCCAATGTTTTTTTTGTAATTTTCTATTTATTTTGTACGGCTGAAGAATAAAGGAAAATGAAAACAACTGAAGAAATTTCATTGGGCTGCTTCATTGACGCAACAACGGGGGAAAATCAAGTTTACTCGGGTAAACATCATAGTGTTTCTATTTAGGTTTTCAAGTTATCCTGAAATTCGAAGTGCAGTAACTTGAATAGAAGTAGTTTTTTTTTTTGTTTTGTTCGAAGATTAAAATCCATTCCTCTTTGTTCAAGCTACTAGTGAGAGTGATTGCAGCGAAGAAATTGTTGGACACAATGAAGGAGGAGAAGATTGATAATCAACTACTGATATTGTATGCTTCTCAAACAGGCAATGCAATGGATGCTGCTGAGCGGCTTGGCCGCGAAGCCGAGCGCCGTGGCTGCCCTTCTATCTCTGTCCTCTCCATTGATGAATTTCAACCTGTATGTTCATTCTTCTAAATTATTTTTACTTATACGCTAATATAAAATCAGATTTTTTTCATGAATATTAAACTTAGTTTTGGGAGTTGTGAATTGATGCCTATTGAACTGATCAAACACTTAACTTGTTAGGTATTTTTTTCTTCATTAATCTCGAGGGGAGTTTACTTATCTGATAATTGTGATTTCTTAATTCAGAGAGATTTGCCAAATAAGGAAGCATTGATTTTTGTGGTGTCGACTACAGGTCAAGGGGACAATCCAGATTCAATGAAGGTTTTATGATGTGAAATGTTTCATGATGTTATTGAATGTACTCTGCTAGGTTTTTATTATGTCTTGATTCAAAAATTTTCAGGGGTTTTGGAGGTTCTTACTGCAAAAGAATTTGACTGGAGAGTGGCTTAAAGGAGTTCACTATGCTGTGTTTGGATTGGGTGATTCGAGCTACCAAAAATATAATGTAATGGATGGATTTTAAAATTGATAAGCAATCATACTTCCTAACTGAGAAAAACATTGCAAGTTTCTTTTTTGTTTAATATTATTACATTGTTTGAAGATTTTGGGTAAATAATGATGATATAATGCTATCCCATAGGTACAATAGGTCGAGCATTACTATTTCAATGTTGAAGAGCTAGTTCAGTTTTTTGTTTCTCCCATTTCATTAATTATGTATTCAGTTTCTTGGTTGATATAAATATCATAAATTTCAAGAATATGTTTCCATAAGATCGCTATAATTGTTTTAGTATTTCATTTTACACTTATCAGAATACATTCCTTCCTGAAAACTCTAACCTGTCTGCATCTTCAAATGTATATCCTACACTTTCATTGTAAGACTTTATTAGATTCACAGTTCAAATCAAACATCTATCAGTGGCTGAATGAACCTGGTTTCTAAATCATCTAGTGGTAGCATAAATTGGTTTCCCCTCTGCAGTTTGTAGCAAAGAAGCTGGACAAACGGCTATCAGATCTTGGTGCAATTGCGATTATTGAGAGAGGTCTGGGAGATGATCAGCATCCCTCCGGGTACCTTTTAGCCCTTTATGCATGTTTTCTCATGATTTTGGATTTTCCCAAAGTTTTTCTTCGATCATATGTATATATCATATTATTGACTTCCCTGCATGTTAGAACTCAATGACCAATTGAATTTCCTCAAAATCTGTTTCACATTCTAGTAAATCTACGAATATTTTTGCATTCCCTGAATTTTTTGTTCCTTATGCATATTAGAACTCAATGATAAACTGATCTACCTGAACACTGTTGCATATTCTAATAGGATTTGAGTGCATCTACTCACTGTTAGTCCATAATTTTCACTTTTGAGTTTAATTTCTTTATGGTTGAAAATGAAGTTTCTTGTACTTGCAATAGATTTTGTGCTGAATTTTCTTCTCCATCATGTAAACAAACTCAAGTAAACAGTGGGAGTATCTAGATTCTCATGCTGAATATTTTTATTTTCCTTCATCTTATGTGCTAAAGTAAGTAAAATGTGCAAAAGTAAGTAAAATGTGCAATATCTAGATTTAGTTTGACCAATACACCACCAAATATTTTTACACTGAAAAGAGAAGAAGAGGAAAATTGGGAAGGAGGAAAGGTTACTATGTCATGGAAAAATTGTATTGAAATCGTTTAAATCTTAGCATAGAAATTATGTAAATATAAGATGGAGGCCTCAGGCGATTCACACTTGCTTATCTAAATTGTGCAAGTTCTCTATAATTGTTCCGTGACTTATCTTAAAAGATAGTCAGGGAAAGTGAGAGAAAATTGTTTTTTCAACTAGTCATTGGACCATCAACATTTTAGCCATAGGTAGTTTGTCTATCATTTTGCGAATCACTTAAACTAGTCTACAAGAGTGGCATTTTTGTGTTTTCTCAACTGTCTTACAGATAGAATGTAAAAAGTATAGTATGAAAAGAGTTAGACAGTTATCCATGCAATGCCATAACGAAGGGAGGAACTTGGTATCAACTGTATCTAGTACACTGAGATGCATGTAGGATTCATCACGGAAAGATTTAGAATAAAATCTCAGAAAGAAGTTTCTTGCAATTAAATTACAAGGATATTTACCTTGTTAATGTAAATTAATTAAAAGGTATGGATTGAGTTGCTTTTGTTTTCCACAACCAAGTTGTCATGCGAAGTTCAGTGGGCTCCCTGATTTCTCATGCAGAGAATAAAATTGTTCCACCGCTACTAGAATACAGAGAAATGTAGCTATGTGGCTATGTCAAGTAATTAAAAGGAAGTTGTTTTCCCATCTTTGTTACCCTTGGTAGTGTGAGAGACCATGTGATGAAGCTTTCCAAAGTTTGTTTGCCTTTGCAACTTTATCTATCATAGATGCCGGATTGTGGATCTGTTACAACTTACACCTTTTGGGAAACCTTTAGAAAGTGCAGATTGAGAGGGAACGAATCACATAGGAAATCTGAAACTATGTATTATAACAGTTTCCTTTAGGCTGCATTTGGGTAGGATTTGATTGAACAGAGGGTTTAGGGGGAAATGGTTTCAAATGGGTCTAAACGTAGTTGATTCAAATCCAATCACTGAAAAAATATCTCAAACTGAGGAATCTGGACTTCAAATCCTTAAAATAATGACCTATCAAAGTAATGGATTTGTTATTTGTAGCTCAAATCCATCAATCTAAACACAACCTTAAAGCATAACTCCCTCTTAATTTATGCCTTCTACTCCAAGTTTAATTATAGTTACATTATTGTTATTCAAATGTTGCAATTTACGAATTAAAATCGATCGTATTATGGCTCTATCCATCCTTCTTTTGTTTTCTTTAGTTATTTTGAGGTCATTAGTTGTGTTTTCAATAATTCTATGACTCACTGAAAAGAAGAACTTGATCTTTTCTTGTGATATATTTGATTTTTAGTGTTCCTTTATCTAAAAACAGTGAAAGTTCACATATTCATTTACTACATATTTTCATGCAACAGCACTTCACTCCTGTACCCTTTTGAAGATATATGTTTTTGGTTCTTAATAACTTTCAGCCATTGTCTTTCCTTGTTTGTGAAATTACATATGAGCTGTGCCAGAAAAGAGAGCTTATAGATGCTTATTAAATTGTTGGTAGGTATGAAGGGGCTCTAGATCCCTGGATGTCTACCTTGTGGCATATGTTATATCAAAAGAATCACAGACTACTTCCAAGTGGCCCAGATGTTGCAAATCCAGATGCTAATTCATTAGATCAACCTAAAATACGAATTATATATCACGATAAAGAAGAAGGGGAGCCACCACTTTCAACCACCACAGGTTACTTGTTATACTTTACTAATTTCAGAATATGTTTTAGGGATCTACATTTGTTCATGATTTCAATATTTCTGATAAGACTTGTTTTTCTTTATGATATACTCTTTTCATATGCTAATCTAGCATGCACATGATTTATTTACTTAAGATCAAAAGAACAGTCATTTGTTGTAAAATCATGAGCTAGAATATGATCGTGCATCTCTTCTTTGTTGCCACTAGTTCAAACAATGAAGCAAGCATCTAATGTATGAGAAAAAGTTCTGTTTCATTATATAGTAGTTTTGATTACAGTAGTCCACTTTGTGAGGCAATCTTTCTGCCAGTTTTCTTGGTCTCTGTTGCTTAGCAACTGTACAGGCAAGTAATAGAGCAGTACCGAAGGACCAACTTATCAATATATCAGGTAAAGTACTAGGAACTCATCAAACCAATATTGGATTAGTCGTTGCTGGGATGTAGCAATTAACAAACCACTATGTATGGATGGCAGCATTATGCTTGTATTGCTCTCTTACCACCCCGTTTTCATGGTTTAAGCTACTTCCCTTTCACTCGTTGCTTCCAAGAATTTCTTGGGAAGCCTACAAGATCGGTTTCATAGATGGAAAAGTTGCACATATTTCATTAGTATTTGGTTCGGCTCGAAAACTACCTTCCCTTTAAACCCATTTTAAAGGAGTTCAGACTACCACAAATCCAAGTTACTAACTCGTTCCCAATATCAAATAATCCTTTTTCTTTTCGTCGATTTCTAAGCCCTTCCTCGTCTTTGGGTGCCTAGGTATCTACTATAAGCCTTTTCTCCATCAACCCAAGATATATCTTCCTCTCCAGGACTTTGGTACTTTTAGTGCAAATCCAATCAGCTGAATTTAAGATGAAAAACATTTGTCCATTAGCTGCAAACGGTTATCCATTATTTAAAATTTAAATACAGTTGCAATACAGTTGAGGGTTCTGGAAATTTTTGATGAATCTATATTTTTTCTCATGTTGTGTATCTTTGTTCACCAAATATATACTCAGGACTAGCTAACATTCTGCCAAGCAATCATATTATTTCCTTCTACAAATTAGCCCTATTAAGTGTGCTCTATCATCCACAGCTGATTTCCCTTACAATTCTGTCTTATTAACTAGCATTATCAATCAGCTAATCATTCTCTACAAATCAGGAACTAAGCTGTACAATAAAAGATATAATATTCTCATGTCCTAGAAAATCTCCTTGTTTCATGCCTCTATATCTTTGGATCATTCAACATTATCCTGCCTTGAAGAAGACTCTAACCTCCGCTCGCTTGTAGTCCCTGACGGATGAGAACCAACTATGTAGCATCTACATCGAGAATTCAAGTATTATATTTGTCATTAGTCAATACTATTAATCTGTCAAAATGGTGTTAGTTAATTGAGGACAATTGCACTCTGCTCCAACTATCACAGGCACCCCCAACGAAAGTTGGAGGCTTGCATCGTGTATGAGTTTGTGGTGAATGTTTCTCCTCCATGGCTAGGGTTCTGATCTCTTTCTAATTCACCGAAATAGGCTTGAGTTAGATTTGGTTTTATACCTCTTAATGCTTTTATGATGCTACTTACTTTAACACGGTCCCTTTAAAATTGGAGGAGGATGGATAAATTTAAATGTTGTAGGAGGATGGAAGCTTGGTCTATATCCTTGATTATCTGCTTTCAGCTTTAACAATTGAACTCTAAAATTTATTAAGCCAAAATATGTGGTTATTACAGATTTAAAGTATTTTGAGACGCACATTGAGAGGGCTCGCTCAATGACTCCTGCAAAATTTTTTGGCAAAAGCAGGCCTGATTGCTTCTTGAAAATGGTAGGCGTTTTCTTTTTCTATCTTCATTAATTCAGTAAGTTGTAATGATGTTTTGTGGTTGGTCATGAATGGTTAAATTTATTTTCTTCATTCGTTTTGCTTGTTTAAGCCTTTCAGAAATCTTCAGAAGTTGCACATCTTCCTCCAGAAAACTCTGTAGGAAACAATTCTGTAGGCAAGGACTTCCCAAAACTTTATATTCACTGACAAATCGCATCCTGTTGATAATGGACATATTTAAAGTTCCAAGAAACAATTCTCACCTCACCATTAAGGAGCAAAACCAAGTTCATTTGATTTATGATTTAAAAGTATGATCATAAGCATGAACCGAGGTGTGTAACTACAATTAAATCCAACAATGATATCACATTCTTGACATCTAGCACCTTCAATTGCCCTCTAGCCATAAATAGATACAAAAATTAAGAGCAAATTTTAATGGAGTAAAATGCATTATTCAGAGGCATCATATGCTTCTTTACAAGTAGTTAGAAGTTCACTAGCCAAAGGGCTTCCAAACTTTATCAAAGTTCCTTGTGAAGTTAAGGAGAGGATAGAGGTAGGCTCTAGACTATGTGAGCTGCAATTTTGGCTTCAGCTGACATGCTATTGTGCCTGGAAGCGTGTCTGTGGCATGCTGGTTTGGCAACTCTTGAGTCATTTTCTTAGCTAACATGAATTTGATTATCACTTCTCTCATTTTCAAAACTAACATGAATTGATTATCACTTCTCTCATTTTCTTCCCTAACATGAATTTGATCATCACTTCTCTCATTTTATTTAATAACTTGAATTTTATTGTCTTAATTATAATAATCAGAACAAAGTTACAAAATTACTTGGTTTTTGTAACTTTAAACGACTTCCATCTATACCTATATTTTGAGCATGCTTGATGGTGTAAATTGTTTGAAAGTGCTGACTACCTAAAACTACTTATGAGTGCTCCCCTAGTCATGTCTTTCAATTTCCATGTTCATGATAGTTTTAATTTTATTGATGTAGATCAAGAATCATCCATTAAGTAGATTGGAGAGTGGGAAGGATGTTCGACACTTTGAGTTTGAAGCTGTTTCATGTGTAAGTGAGGCAAACATTTTGAAACCAGGTTTATTTTAATTGATACAGTGACTTCCAATCAATGGAAAGGTCTTACAAGTATCTTTCTATTCAAATAATCATTTATATGTATATATTTTTGGGTGCAGTCAATAGATTATGATGTAGGTGATGTTCTTGAGGTTCTTCCTGGCCAATGTCCTGCTGCAGTTGATGCCTTTATACAGCGATGTAATTTGAACCCTGAATCATACATAACTGTAGGTAGTTCTCTTATTTAACTTTTTCTTCTTGGTATTTCCCTCTTTTCTTATTAGCCTCATCTGCAACTTTTTCCACTATTATTGGTCTTATTCCTTTGCTTTATTTCATCCTACATGAGTTGTGCATTTTTTTCATAAGTAGTGGACACATGTAGTTGGATACTACCAAATGTATCCATGATGGTTTTGATGCTTGTATATCACATTGCGATAAGTTTCCTGCCTGATTGCTTTCAATATCTGCAATGGGTGAATGGGATGGTCCAATGTATAACATTCTCGTATGTAATGGATGAACAAGCACTACATCTGTTGATGTTGATAGAGTAGTATAAGTTAGTGTGAGAAAAGTTTCTAATCAGGTCTTGATTATCACGACTATCATGAGAGTGTGTGTCGATGTTGATTCACCAAGACATGGCTGAATTTGCTGCTTGGTGTTCTTAAGAATTCCAAAGTTGAAATGGACATTCGTAACTTTGTGAATTATTCATTAGTTATTAGTCGTTTGCTCACAACTGATTTATTGAATATTTATTTTCAGGTTCAGCCCAGAGATGTTGATAATCATGGGTTTCTGAATCCTTCACTGTTTCCTGTGAAATTAAAATCCTTTGTTGAGTTGACAATGGATGTTGCATCAGCTTCCCCAAGACGCTACTTTTTTGAGGTAGTATAGATATTACTTCCAATGTTTGTTGCTTATTCATTGTGTTGGCTGTATATTAATTTGTCCTGTTCATGAAAATAAGCTTGTTTTGGAGACGTTGATGGATATATTAGACATTTAGCAACTTAGATAAATTCTCACTTTGACATGTCCCAAAAGATTGGAGATAAGATTTGGCTGAGTATTCACTTTGCAGGTGGGTTTTCACCTGCATTGAGTCACTTTATGTAGCTTACATTAATTTGTAAGCTACAAAGTGATTGCATACTTCGATTATGTTGTTTTGACTTTCTTGTTACAGTTGCTGTTGCACACTTCATGCGCTAAAAAATGTTTCAGGTGTATAAAATATGGATGGTTAATAATTCTGTTGTATTTGAGTTTTTCGTGAGGAATTTTATTCTTACACAGATCTATTTACTCCTAAAATGAAAGTTAAGGAGAAGACTTCATATTTTTATCATAAACTGGTATGTTAATCTAGTAAGAACTTTCAAATTCCTTATGGTTGTGTTTGGATTGTGTGACCTGAAATACAAGATCTGAAATGAATGTATTTCAAATTAGAGTGCATTCAAAATCCACCCAAATTGTATGGGTCTTCATCAAATCTTTCAATCCAAATACAACCTATATGGATTTGAAGAACCCTTTAGGGACCAAGGTTTGATGCCTTCTTTCATATGATGCTGCAATCTCATAATCTAGGTTTTTAAAAAGTGAGTACTAAGAGAAAAGTAAGATTAGTTCTTGATTAGAAGAGCTTTCTGGTATGTTTATGCATATTTTCATTACCCAGACATGTTTGCCAGCTACCACAGATGCATTCTACAAGAACTATACTTTCAGGAGTGAGGATGTATTTTGAGTGAACTATTTATTATATACCTCTCATTTTATCTTAATCACGCACATATGTTTTTCAGTAACCATTGCAATGTGCTCAAGTGTACATAACTTGGTCTTTCTGATGCATGGACTTCACCAGGTCATGAGCTTTTTTGCTACTGCTGAACATGAAAAGGAAAGGCTCCAATATTTTGCCTCCCCTGAGGGAAGAGATGATTTATACGAATACAACCAGAAGGAGCGAAGGACTGTCCTGGAGGTGATGAAATTTTATCATTGTATCTGTTGATGTGCAAACAGGATATATTTTCTTTTACTTTTGTGAAACTGATTAAAAAGTGCATAAGAGTGCCTCATTGTAACTGGGTTTGGGAAAGCTAATAATGTTTCAATTTTCTCATCAAGTGTAATTGGTGACGATATGGGTCTTTGACATGGTTCAATCTTTGAGCGAAGTGTGTCTATTTAGTATTTTCCTTGTACATTGTAACCTTCCGCGGCCAACAACTTGTTTTTGGGAATCAAATCTCCCTCTAATTTATATCGAAGAACCACTTTGATTTGCTTCTGTGCAAAGATACTGGGAGTATTCTTTTGTAAAAAGAAAAAAACCACTTGAAGCTTTATCCTCCGAGCAGATTTCCTCTGTAAATAGAGCATTTTCAGTAATTGACCGTTCTATGTTATTTAGGATCTTAGCTTTCTGTGGATTATCATATTATCTCTGCCATGTTTGTAGAAAAGAGAGTGCTATTCCTTTTATTGTCTTAAATTGTGTGAGAGAAAGATGATAAGAAAATGCTCAATGATTTTCTCTTATTTCCACAATGTAGGTACTGGAGGATTTTCCTTCCGTGGAGATGCCCTTCGAATGGTTGGTACAACTGGTCCCTCCACTGAAAACAAGAGCCTTCTCCATCTCTTCGTCTCATTCAGCTCATCCGAATCAAGTTCACCTAACTGTAAGTGTTGTGTCATGGACAACTCCTTTCAAGAGGAAGCGCACAGGTCTCTGCTCATCATGGCTTGCCAGCCTTGATCCTCAGAAAAGTAAGTTCTTGATTGTATTATATACCCTCCCAAGTCCTCCTGCGAACGAACACTGACAAATTTCTGTTATCTTTCACTTGTAATCAACCTTACATAGGAGTTTTCATACCGGCATGGTTTACCAAAGGTTCTATTCCTCACCCACCACCATCACTTCCTCTTATTCTTGTTGGACCCGGTACTGGATGTGCACCGTTCCACGGGTTTGTGGAAGAAAGAGCACTGCAGAGTAAAACTAGTCCAACCGCCCCCGTCATTTTCTTCTTTGGCTGTAGAAGCGAGAAGGATGACTTCCTATACCGAGATTTTTGGTTATCACAGTCACAAGAGAACGGAGTACTTTCTGAAAACAAGGGTGGAGGATTCTATGTTGCCTTTTCAAGAGACCAGCCACAAAAAGTGTACGTACAACACAAAATGAGGGAGCAAAGTGCGAAGATCTGGAGTTTGCTTAGTCAGGGTGCTGCTGTTTATGTTGCTGGATCTGCAACTAAAATGCCTTCCGATGTATTGTCAGCATTTGAGGAAATCATTTCCAAAGAAACTGGGGTTCCGAAAGAAGCTGCATTAAGGTGGATTCGGACACTGGAAAAAGCCGGTAAGTATCATGTTGAGGCCTGGTCTTGAGCTTGCTGCTTACCATCTTCATTGGAATTTAGTGAGTGGAGATGTGCGCCTCTTCTCTCTCTCTCTCTCTCTCTCTCTCTCTCTCTCTCTCTCCCTATGATATGGCATTTACAGGCAAAAGTATCTGCCTATTATTTCAGTGGGAACCTTGTTTCTTAAATTAACCATACAGTTACATATTCTTGCAGAGCACCAATGTAACGAATTTCAATATCATGATGTTATTTTTTCAGAATTATATTGAGAGATTTATTAGAGCTTGAAAATCTTGTTATTGGAGGAATGCTCTCGTATAGGCTAATATTACTAGAGATTAAGAGTTTAAAAATGTTGCCTTCTCTTGAGGTACTAGTTTTTAATTGGTATGTAAAATGCGAAGTGAACTATGGTTCTTCTTCCATTGAAGTAGGGTGGTGGGGCAACTCAGAAGTTAGAACACAATAATGGATAAGTTGTATCCCCTCACTCTTAGGTGGTTTACTATCACCATCATTAGAGTGATGGGATTTCCAGCACACATGTTGGATTTTAACTGAAGAATCGTTTACATTTTCCTTATAATCTTATAGATAGACTAGAAAATCGACTAGAGTTCTTTTTTCATCACTCGGCCCCTCTTATTTTTTTGAAATCTAGTCAAAATCATTAAGTTTTAAGAAACTATCCATCCATTGTTGTAACTTGTAAGTTATAACAGATCATAATAAATAGCTCCCCTCGAACTGGGAGCAGGAAGGATGAAGGTGAGTCGGCGTACTAATTTCTCTTATGCAAATCAGCCCTTTATTTTTTCAACGAATGAGGAAGTAGGAGGTAAATCTTGATTGAATTTGGAAATACACTGAAGTTGAGAAAAGAATGAAAATGTGGAAAGAGATGCACAGTTAATTCTGGTATCAGACTTGATGTGCTAGTAGATAGAAACATTCTCTTCTCTCAATCATCTCATGAATCCAACTCTCACCCCTATGTGTTTAAATGGTACGTATCGAATGGTTTAACTCTGCATAGCTCCACAGCTCTAGTTGAAGCGTCTTGAGCTTCGTCATCCACATCTTTGTAAGCCATGTTTGCCTTTTCTGATTCAGAAAGTGATTCATCACCTATTGCTTCCTCAGGGAGACGATTTTCTAGTGAAGTTTTGTGTATCGTATGGGCTTTGTATGTTTCATTTGATGCATACATCTGCAATGAGATTCTGATATTAGATCTTTGATAATCTGATATATACTAGTTGTTTTTCTATTGAAATCTACCTTAGAAACGTCAAATTCCTCATGCTGCAGTTGGAGAGTGATCCCATTATCTATAGCCATTTGCTTTAGCAAGTTTTGTCTGGTTTCTGAGCTTGCTTGCTTTGATGTTAGTCTGTGTATCATCTTAAGAAACACAGAGTAGGTGTTACAACATCACGAATTTCACAAGTAAAAAAACATGTTCTTGAAGATTAAATTAATTCACCTTAGGACACACACTGCAGTTTTTTCTTAGTTCCACAGCACAACCAGCAAACTCTTTTCCATATTCAGAAGTGATCATACTACGAATCTCTTGCAGCTCCGGAAATCCTCCACATCGGGACGCTGCAAAGATCAAGCTCGATATTGCCTCCTTTAATTCATCGGGACATTCCCTATATAAAAAAATCATGCATCAATCATCAGACCCTTTCAAGACATATATGAGATCATGCCAAAGATCAGTACAATTGTTACCTACTACTTTTTTTTATAATCTCACTTCTCTCTCCCAATAAATGGCAGTAGTTTTCAATCATAACCAATGCATCCAACATGTTTTGCTCCTTGATCACATACTCAACCTATTCAGGAAACCTCAATCAGCTTCAGAAGTTAAAATCAAGTGCTAGAAAACGATTTAGTTTTTTTTTTAGTTTCAACTTACTCGGAGAAGAGCACGTTCTTGATCACCTCGTTGTAGTAGCTGGATTACATCAGACCGCGCTTGGGAGCACTTCACACTGTGAAGGTTTCTGAGAATGGCGATCCTTGAGCTAGCAAGATGGCTCACTATCCTCAGCTTTGCTGCTTTCGAGTTTCGTCCCAGTAAAGCATTCAGTTTCTTTCCCATCTTTCAACCTATGCTTTTCTTTCTCAAAGATGATTAAAATGTGTTATGATTATAAATAGTGTGCTGTGAATGATGTTAGGTTTGACTTAACATCTACTTTGGAATTGGTACAAGTTTAATTAGTCTCTTTAGGGTGGCCTTAATTATAATAGTTTCATAGAACAAATTCAGAAGGTTGACTCAGTCTCGACCTCATCAATTTCTTGATCAACTTGTGAAAGAAACCTCTTGATGTGATATATATGGTTGTTGCTTAGTCAAGAAACTCCAACCTTAATTACTTATATATGCATGCATGTAACTAAATTAGCACAAAAAAAAGTGCAACTCATGTGAGATATTTCATAAATTAATTATTAATAATGAAACAGGTTTTTTATTATATAATTTATTGAAGTAATTTTTGCAGGTATGATATTTTATTAACAATACTTTTGTTTGTTTGGGAGGTCATACTCTATACAAGGAAATAAATGTCATATAAATTTAAGATGTAGAATTTGGACAAATAAATTTATTTTATTATCCTGTTTATTTGATATATATTTTTCTACAACTTTATGTACCATCTTGTTTTTTTTTTTTTGTTATTCCCTTTTACAATGGTCTAATGCATAGCTTAAAATTATTTTTAATCTCATACTCATAATATTAGGATTAAGTGATCTAGGATGCAAATCTTTGTAATGTTTAATAAATAGACTCCCAATTGTATTTTGCGAATTGCTTGCTGTAACAATGAGCTTGATACAAAGTAGTTAGAGAAAATACTTAATAAACAATATACTTTAAGAGTTGGACAGTTCACAATCGTTAAAGTTGTTAGCTTAGTGCTTAAAACTTATAAGTTTCTTATTCTTGAAAACAATTAATGTGTTCGTGTTAGATAGCTTGATAAACAAAATAATGAGCACAATAGGTAAAGCAGTAAAAACACAAAATTATTTATGGAGGTTCGAATGTGGGGTAATCCTTCTACTAATCTCTTTTCATCCGCAATAACTAAGAGGATGGTTTGGCGATCCACTCTTTCAGGCTAAAAATTGAATGAAAGAACTCTAAAAACTTCCGTACTACCACTCTTCCAGACTTAGGCTAATTTATAAGCTAACTTTAATTCATCTGCAGATACACTTAGAGTTCCCTAGGTAAAAATAAAGGGTGAGACTATCCGCTCCCCAATCTTTTCTAAGTACACCCCAATTTTTATTCATACCCCATATAATGAAATTTAATTTTTATAAATCTCTAAACACACCCCACTCAATTCCAATTTTACCCTGTGCCCTAAAATATAACACACACCCCACTCTAACTCACACCCCATTACACACACCCTACTTGTGACAAAACTTCCAAACACACCCCAACACTCCCCACACATTAGCGTTTAGAGAAGGAGAAGAAGAGGAGAGTCACACCCACATCTTCGGCCACGAGAATCGAACACGCCGTGAAAACTTCGTACCAAAAGAACCGAACAAGTTCCATGGACTCCCAAGGTTAGTGTTGTTGTTGTAGTTAGTAAAACTCCACCCCACTTGTTTGCTTAGATATGATATTAGTTGCAAATTTTTTGTCACAAATGAAACACTATGTTCATTTGTGTATGTGTGTATGTATGTGCGTTGTCGTAAGTACGAAAAATTGAGGTGAAAATCAAAATTTTCGGACGATTTGCGATAATTCTGCACAGGTCGTTCGACCCTGGTTGTTCGTGTGTGGTGAAGCCCGTTCGACCACTAGGGTCGAACGGGATGAGTAATGTTCGACTTTCTCAATTGAACGACACTAGGTTTGTTCGACTTTGTCGGTTGAACGGCACTAGGTTTGTTCGACTTCCTCGGTTGAACGACACTAGGTTTGTTCGAATTCATCGCGTCGAATGACAGTAGGTTTGTTCGACTTCGTCGCATCTAATGGGATGAGATTGTTCGACTTTCTCGGGTCGAACGGCTACTAGGTTGTTCGACTTTTATGATCGAACGATGGGAGAATTGTTCGAGTTCAAGGGTAGAACATAGTAGGAGTTGTTCTGCCCTATGGGTCGAACGATGCTTGTTGGAGGTTAGTTGAAACACATTTTGCACTCGATATGTTTGTTAGTTGTTTCCAGTTCTAACAATTGCTTTTTCTGATGCAGGCATGGATATACGAGTACTTCCCTGTGACGAGGCCAACTCACAACGTCGTTTTTGGAAGTGGAATGTGTCTGGCCGGCAGATGGGCCCAAAAATCCTCACTGGGGCCATCCATCGATCGTATAGTAGCTTGGAGGGATATACTGGACGATTATTCGGCTAGTAATGTAAGTTTTTCGAAAATTATGGTAAATTTAAGTGAGTCTATTTGATACCGTTTAAATTGTGGTTATGTCGACATCTTGTAGGTCGTTTGGACTCCTTATGCTGGAATACGGGATGTCTACCCCCGGCCAGATATTACGTTCTACGTCGGATGCATTCGTGCCTTACCATCCCAATCAGAATCCAGCTTACGCTTCTTGAGGAAGTGCACATGCCTCCAGCGCAACACAAGGTGCTCAACCTTGGGAAATGATTCATAAAGCACGCGCTCATATCAACCCATTGATCGCAAAGATCGTGAATCGTAGTTGATTGAGTTATATGTATACTTACTACTTGTTTTCAAAACAATTTGCTCTCCGGATTGTGATGTCTTCTCTATGTACTCAAATTGACAATTTGCTAGGTTTTTTTTTCAAGCTATTCTCGTGTTATCTATTCAAAACATTAATAGTGTTTTCTCCAAAAGCTATTCAAAACTAATGTTATTATCTTGAGTTGTGAATGTGTTTAAGATTGTCTTTTCATTCGCTTATTCTCGTATTGCTATGCCGACATAATATTTTTGGATTGAGGTAACCCCGTTTATACTGCTAAGACACTGTTCGAACCTCGGGACCGAACATTTTGCAGCCAGTTCGATCCTACTGGCCGAACAAAATAAGGCTCGTTCGGCCATAAGCAACATGGTACCAACTACTCAACATAACATTCTGCTTCAAAATAAATATACAGGTCATAGCATGGTAAAATAAATATACATAATTTATGGTAAAATTTAAGCAACATGACCGTTTTGCAATCGACAAACTAGAGGCTCCTCATGTCAATCATCGTTAAGTGGATCCATCACCTCCACCGTATAATCAACATATTTATACAATGGATCCATTATATGAGCGGTATGTCCCACTCTTTTCACAACATAGATAAACTCTAGGCCGCCTACCACTAGCCACCCCGTCAGATCGCTTCACCAACACCACCATATTAAGTCTGTGTCCGACTCCTTTTGCCCAATCAACCATGGCCGTTCGATCTTCAAAAACTAAATCAGTTGTAAACTCCACCGTATAATCAACTTGTTCATACAGTGGATCTATCACATCCACATCATGAACGTATTCCTCTCTGACATTTACCACACTCAATTCCGTAGATTTCGAACTATTTTCCTATTAATCAATGAACAAGTAAAATGTCAAATGTTAAATTATATACATCACAAATGCTTTGAACAAATCACACCCCGTTCGACCAAAACGACTATGTGAAGCATGACCCGTTCGACCAAAACAAAAGAAATATGTAAGGCTTGTTCGACCATTTCATTCGAACACTGCAGGTTTTGTTCAACCGACATGGTCGAACACTTAGTGCTGCGTTCAAATGACATAGTCGAACACTTAGTGCTGCGTTCAACCGACATGGTCGAACACTAAGTGCTGCGTTCAACCGAATCGGTCGAACGTTGCATGTCTTGTTCGAACAATTGAGTCGAACGTCTAGTGATTTGTTCAGCCGATTCAGATCGAACACTCTTTGTTTTGTTCGGCCTGAATTGGTCGAACGCGACTTCCAGCGGGAATTTTCAAGCTAAACCCTAAAGTTCGATTTTTCAAAAAAAATCGCTAAAAACTGTAAAAAATGAACTTATCAACTTACATTGCTCATTTCGCAAGTGTCTTCACGTTTCATTGACATTTTCTATGGCAAAATCTGCTTGTTCCACCAATTTTTTTTCTTCTAAGCTTGCAAATGGAAATGAAAATGGAGATGAGAGTTGAGTAGGGTTGATTTGTGCAAATGGGGTGTGTTTAGAAAATACGGGGTGTGCTTAGAGATATCTATCTTCATATTAGTATACAAGGACTTTTTAGACATTTTATAAATAATTACTTTTCATTAATTTAATTGTGGGTTGTGCTTAGAAAAGGGTGGGGTGCGGATAGTCCCACCCAAAAATAAATCCTACGATTTCTTCAACTGAAAACTGGAATGCCTAAGCTTGGTTGAAAACAATATGATGTTCTTGCATTTGTTCAAATACGTGAGATCTCCTTCAAGGTGTATATGTATTTAGTTGGAATCTTCAGTCTTGAATTGAGAAAAAAAAATGAAATTTTGTCTTAAATTGAGAATTCAATATAATTTTCAAGTCTTAAATTGAGAAAAAATGTAAAATTGAACCCCTTATTAAGAAACTTTAAAATTTAGGTCTAAAATTAAGAACTAATCTATAAATTGAGTTTTGTTATAAAATTTATCCTAGAGTAGTGTTTGTGTGCACCGGTTGCATGGGTCATGATCCATGCAATTGGGCATGCGGGTCGGGTCGGGTCCGGTTTAACCCGGATCCGCGCCCTTTTTTTTTAATAATTTATGTCATAACCTTTATATTGTAATAATATAACCTTTATGTTGTAATAGTGTAACCTTTATGTACAAATTTCATAACCTTTTCACTGAATGACTTATACTTTTTTCACTATAAAAATTCATGCAATATAACCCAAACCTTTATATTGTAATAATATAACATTTATGTTGTAATAGTATAACCTTTATGTACAGATTTCATAACCTTTTCAATAAATAACTTATAGTTTTTTCACTATAAAAATTCAATATAGCCGAAACCTTTATGTTGTAATGATATAACCTTTATACTGTAATACTATAACCTTTATGTACAAATTTCATAACCTTTTCAGTGAATAACTTATACTTTTTTCACTACTCAGCACTGCAAAAAGTTATGTGCATATAACTAAAAGGTTGAGTTCGCTAAACTAAAAGGTTATACCAATATACAGCAGAACTAGAATTTGAGTTAGGGTTTGGGCGCGTGGGGGCGCGTGAGGCGCATGTGGGGGCACGTGAAAGACATTTTTGGGCGGGTTGACCCGGTTGCACGGATCTAGGATCCATGCACCTGGTGTATAGAAACAATTGTGCTTATCCTAAAATATACCATTTGAAATTTTTGAATAATATATACTAGTTTGAAATGTTGTGTTATTGCTGATAATGGGGAAATTCCCAATTTTAGATTTTGACATATATAGGTTAATTCGTTCTCAAGTGAATCACACTTTATTCATGTTTCGTGTATGTTCTTAATGCTTTTGAATTTCTTTATAGACAGGCTGAGTGAGCATTGGTCTTAATCTTGCTACCTTAAAAAAAATAATGCTGACTAAATAAAAGATGGATTTGGATATCATTTCCATGTTAATAACCACAGGATTTTGAGAGTAAAACAATCCATCCGTACAAGAAAGAAAAATACAAACGAGATGAAATTATTAGTAGTCCGCTATCAAAGAAACATTATTTTTTAACTAAAAGTTTGAAAATATTTTGTTTTTTTGTACTAAAAAGATATTTTTCTAGACCATTATGTCATTAATGAAATTAGTCATATACTAGCTTGTACCACTATATTTTATTATGTATCAGTCCATACCACCATATTACACTCTCATACCAGTATTAATGTATATGTACCATAACTAATATAGTTCATACCACCACATTACATCATGTATCATTATTAAAGTAGCTCGTACCACATATTATTCCGCAGTACTATCATTCATGCAATTCATACCATCATATTACACTCCAAATATTAGAATGATATAATTGACACAAATCTTTTTTCTTGACTAAAATAATAAAATTTAATATTTTAACAAAAAAGAATATTTATAAGTAAAGATGGTTAAGAATTGAAATTGAAACAAATTATAAATCCACATTCAACTATCACAAACAGTAGTTTAGCAAATCATAAATGGCAGTATTTTACATTTTATGAATCCTAAAAACATGTAAGAAAATCAAACATTCAAACCTGTTCCTCTGCCCCTTTAATTTGGACGAAATCTTAGAAACTCTGTTGAAATAGCGGGAAAAAAACTAGAGTTAAATGTAGACGATTACCTCGAAGACAGATGCTTCAGAAAAATTATAGTTTGAAAAGATGACTCAAAACTAAAAGAATGTTTAAGACGTGTGTGCATTTCTGTAACCTAACAAATCCGACTTAATATCTGATGAAATTGCTACACATTTCCAGAATATTCTAGGCATTGATGAAATTACTACACATTTCCAAAATATTCTAGGCATTTATAGAGTTTCTAGAATTATGTAGAAATATGTAATAATCTAGAGAAGTATAAAACATTCTAGAGTATTCTAGAATATGATAGATTATTCTAGAGATTCTAGAGTATTCTAGAATAGGATAGATTATTCTAGACTAATTATGCTCTAGAATAATCTTATGCCATCTATAAATATGGCATCAACACAAACTCACTTCTTGTACCAAAAAAAACAACCACCTCAACTTTCAATAAGAATTGATTCTAAAAGCCTTAAGTCTCCCACTACTACTACCTTGCTCTATTTCATACCTTGCTCAAGTCTCGATCACTCAAATATAATTCTCCAAAATATTTTTCTATCATATTCCATATCCCAAATACTAACAGTGGTATCAGAGCCCGGTTGGATTTTTAACTGGGTGAAACTAGCTTTCGCTATACTATCTCCATATAGCCAACATATTATCCTATCCTCACACATCCACTAAATTATCCTAATACCATTTCCAAACTTCTACTATGGCCACGTCACTAAATAACCACCAAATTCCAATCCCTATTTTTTCTGGAGAAAACTATAACTACTGGGCTATCAAAATGAGGACATATTTTATGTCCCAAGGCCTATGGGATATCATCGACAAGGGATACACTATCCCCGATGATACATCCACTTTGTCTACGGCGGACAAAGAAAAACTAGAGAAAAACACGGAGAAGGACAACTTGGCTCTCTACACACTACAAATGGCTATGGCGGAGTCTTTGTTTCCAAGAATCAGTGGAGCTAAAACATCAAAGGAGGCTTGGGATATTTTGAAGGAGGAATATCAAGGGAGTGATAAGGTACGTCATCTCAAATTACAAACTCTTAGAAGAGATTTGGAGAATATGAAGATGAAAGAATCTGAGACCATAAAAGATTTTTACACTCGACTGCGTGAAGTAGTTAATCAAATAAAAGCATATGATGAAAATATCACTGACAAGAGGGTGGTAGAAAAAATATTAATTTCTCTTCCGGCTAAATATGATCCAATCGTTACAACAACGGAAGAAACTAAAGATCTAGATACATTGTCAGTGACAGAATTAATAGGTTCACTTGAAGCCTATGAGAAAAGACTGAGTATGCGTGAAAATGATTCTGTAGAAAACGCATTTCAGTCTAAAACTAATATACGGTCTCAGAATTCTAGAAATGGGGGTTGAAGAAATGGAGAAAATTTTAAAAATAAATATCATGGTGGAAATAATAATAAAAATCAAAGAAATGGAAAATATCCACCATGTGGAATCTGCAAAAAGACCAACCATCTCGAAAAGGATTGTTGGAACCGAGATAAACCACAATGTAAAAGTTGTGGGAGGTTTGGTCATGTGGAGAAAGATTGTCGCTCCGGACAAAAGCATCAAGCAAATTTTTCAGAAGAAAATGAGAAAGAAGACAACCTATTCTACGCATGTCATGCTGCATCAGAAATGAAGAACGACACGTGGTTCCTAGACAGCGGCTGCAGCAACCACATGACTGGAGATGAGAAGAATTTTAAAGCCATTAACAGATCAATCAAATCTCAAGTCAGGCTCGGAAATGGAGATCTCGTGGAAGTCGAAGGTAAAGGCACTATTGAAGTCAACACCAGAAAAGGTACGCGGCTAATTCACGATGTACTGCTAGTTCCTAAACTCGACACTAATCTTCTAAGTGTCGGACAAATGATGGAGAAGGGATATGAGCTAGTGTTCAAAGGAGACACTTGCACTATATATGATAATAAAAATAAAAATGCGGTGATAGCTGTAGTAAAAATGCAGCAACAAAGAAATTTCCCACTCCGCTGGCAGTACATTGAAGCAGCACTAAAAGCCCAAGAAGACCAATCGTGGCTATGGCATAGGAGATTCGGGCACTTCAACTTCCATGGACTAAAGAAACTCCATCAAAAAAAGATGATGAGAGATCTTCCAGCTATACAAATGGATGATGATGTGTGCGAGCGATGCATGGAAGGCAAACAACACAGAAAGCCATTTCCATCAGGACAAACATGGAGAGCCAAACAAATCCTGGAGCTGGTACATACTGATGTATGTGGGCCTATGAGGACTCCGACGTTCGAGAAAAACAGGTACTTCATCCTCTTTATTGATGACTATACACGAATGACTTGGGTCTATTTTATGAAAGAAAGATCGGAAGTCTTCACTATCTTCAAGAGATTCAAGAGCCTGGTAGAGAACCAAAGTGGGCGAAGAATCAAGGTCTTGCGAAGCGATAGAGGAACTGAATATACTTCCAAGGAGTTCAACAAATTCTGCTCAGATGAAGGAATCAATCACCAGCTCACTGTCGGCTACGCTCCAGAACAAAATGGCGTGTCAGAAAGAAAAAACAGGACGGTGATGGAGATGGCCAGGACTATGCTAGCTGAGAAAGGGATGCCGAAGGAGTTCTGGGCTGAAGCTGTATACACCGCAGTCTACCTACTCAACAGGTGTCCAACAACAGCCATCGAAAATAAAACACCAATAGAAGCATGGAGTGGACGGAAGCCGTCAGCACAACATCTAAGAGTTTTCGGGAGTATATGCTATGTTCACATCCCGAAAGAGAAAAGGCACAAGCTTGAGGAGAAGACAGAGAAAGGAATATTCCTCGGCTACAGCTCTCAATCTAAAGGATACAGAATTTACAACCTTAAAACCAAGAAACTAGTTATCAGCCGAGATGTCGAGTTCGACGAAAATGCAACATGGAATTGGAAAGAAGAAAAGGTGGAAAAACAAAATATCATGGTACCACGTCTACAAAGTTCTAAAGAACCTCCAGAAGAAGAAACACAACCTTCAAGCCCAAGGACACCACCATCATCATCATCTTCTTCTTCAAGTGAAGAGCAATCATCTCCAGATTCATCACCAAGAAAAATAAGGTTACTCAGGGAGATCTACGAGACATGCAACTTCGTCACTATGGAGCCTGAAAGCTTTGAAGCTGCCGTCAAGCAAAAGGAATGGATAAAAGCCATGGAAGAAGAAATCAAGATGATCGAGAAAAATCAAACATGGGAGTTGGCGGATCTACCCAGCAACAAGGAGGTTATTGGAGTTAAGTGGGTCTACAAGACAAAACTTAACCCAGATGGTTCAATTCAAAAACATAAAGCACGACTGGTTGCTAAAGGGTACTCGCAGTTACCAGGAGTCGACTACAACGAGACATTTGCTCCAGTCGCTCGCTTAGACACAATACGGGCTCTTATCGCACTAGCTGCTCATAAGAAATGGAAGATCTATCAATTGGATGTCAAGTCAGCTTTTCTCAATGGCTATCTTGATGAAGAGATATATGTGGAGCAGCCTCAAGGGTTCGTGGTAGAAGGACAAGAAAACAAAGTTCTAAGGTTGAAAAAGGCGCTATACGGATTGAAGCAAGCTCCACGAGCCTGGTATAGTCGAATCGACGAGTACTTCATCAATCGAGGATTCAAGAGAAGTGAAAGTGAGCCCACACTCTACATCAGGACCCAAGGTACGAATGATCAACTCATTGTTTCTCTATATGTCGATGATCTTATCTACACAGGAAACAATGAAGAGATGATCAAGGAGTTCAAGAAGGATATGATGAAGACCTTTGAGATGACTGACCTTGGGCTGATGCACTACTTCCTCGGCATTGAGGTACGTCAAGAAGAAAATTGGATATTCATTTCACAGAAGAAATATACAGAGAATCTACTTAAGAAGTTCAAGATGGAAGGATGCAAACCTGTAGCTACTCCTTTAGCTACAAATGAAAAATTCAGCAAAGAAGATGGGACGCCGAAGGCCGATGCATCTACATATAGAAGTCTCATCGGGAGTCTACTATATCTAACAGCGACGAGACCGGATATCATGTTCGCAACAAGTCTACTATCAAGATTCATGCAAGATCCAAGCCAAGTCCAATATGGAGCTGCAAAGAGAATATTGAGGTATTTGCAAGGCACCAAAGATTACGGAATATCATACGAGCCTACAGACGAATCAAGACTGATTGGCTACACTGATAGTGATTGGGCCGGATCTACTGATGATATGAAGAGTACATCAGGTTACACATTCTCACTTGGCTCAGGAATATTTTCATGGTCATCTAAAAAGCAAGATTGTGTGGCACAATCTTCAGCTGAGGCCGAGTATGTTGCGGCAGCACTAACAACAAGTCAAGCTATCTGGTTAAGGCGCATTCTCGGATACATGGGGGAAGACCAAGAAAATCCTACGGAGATTTACTGTGATAATAAGTCTGCAATAGCTATGGCGAAAAATCCCGTCCATCACAGCAGGACTAAGCATATTGCTATCAAATATCATTTTCTTCGGGAGGCCACAAATAACAAACAAATAGAACTCAAGTATATCGGGACGGAAGACCAATTAGCAGACATCTTCACGAAGGCGTTACCAAGACCACGATTCGAGACTTTGCGGGAAAAGCTTGGAATTATCCAAATGAGTAGCAAGGGGGAGTGATGAAATTGCTACACATTTCCAGAATATTCTAGGCATTGATGAAATTACTACACATTTCCAAAATATTCTAGGCATTTATAGAGTTTCTAGAATTATGTAGAAATATGTAATAATCTAGAGAAGTATAAAACATTCTAGAGTATTCTAGAATATGATAGATTATTCTAGAGATTCTAGAGTATTCTAGAATAGGATAGATTATTCTAGACTAATTATGCTCTAGAATAATCTTATGCCATCTATAAATATGGCATCAACACAAACTCACTTCTTGTACCAAAAAAAACAACCACCTCAACTTTCAATAAGAATTGATTCTAAAAGCCTTAAGTCTCCCACTACTACTACCTTGCTCTATTTCATACCTTGCTCAAGTCTCGATCACTCAAATATAATTCTCCAAAATATTTTTCTATCATATTCCATATCCCAAATACTAACAATATCAGATCCTATAATACAAGTTGAATATTATCTACATTTATAATCTCTGACCTGATCAGAAGTAGATAGGGTCCTGAGTCTAAACCAGCATATCATAAATGCTCCACAATAAGTTCAAAGGAATCGTTTCCCTCGTTTTGTTGTTCTTCTTGTATCTCTTTTGCTAATTCCACAAGATATTCGTTTCCACCATCCACCCCAAGCAGTTCAAGTGTTGGAATGTATCCAAATTGTAAGGGCATAGACGTTAGATACGGACAACGATAAAGCCATAGCCACTTGAGTGTATGGAAGGTGTCGTAGGACTTGAATGACCAGTCCTTGAGATCTGATTCGTCAATTAGCAGATATTTTAAACAACAAAACTCTCCTCTAGTTGTTCTCCATTGGTTTCCTTGGAAAGCAAAATTTCTGAGTTTAAGCACTTCAAGATTAGGCAATGAACCAAGAATTGTCATATCTTTCCAAGGAAGTCGACACCCACTCAAGGTTAACTTTTTTAGCGTAAGAGGACATACATGATTAAGGTCTCGCACAAAAAAATCATTATGCCCCTCCAATTTCAATGTTTCAAGCTGATGCAGATTGGGAAGATTTTTGAGATGGTAATCTTGATCAAATGTGTCTTCAGAATAACAGATTCCCAACTTTTTAAGGTTAGGAATTATCTTCAGGATCATTTCACTGCATCTAAAATTACATACCCATGAAAGAGTTTGTAGGCTTTGTAGAGGAGAAATCGGTGGTTGTAGATGGAGTAAAGGATGAAACGAGAAGGCGATAAGATGTCTTAATTTTGTCAACCTCCAAATTTCCTTTGGCAAACGTACACCATGTCTATATATAATTAAAGTCTGAAGATTTTGAAGCTTTGATACGGCTGCAGGAATACACAAAGAGGAAATGTTGGCAGCAAGGTACCTTAAATGAATGAGCTCAAACACTTGATCATCCCAACCCAAGTTGTCACTCTTCTTTACAACATGCAATATTCTGAGGAGAGGAAAACTTAGAACAGAACCCATTGGCAAGTATTCTCCTTGCTGAATGCATATAATGGTACGCATTGGTGAGTTATGGATAGTTTCTCCGAGATGTAGATCATAGGAATTGAGAATTACACGGCGCTGATTTTTTAGGATTTTTGGAAGAAAATACCTTCTGAGGGTTGTATTAGGTAAGTAATCCATAACCGGCAGCAGAAACTTGCGTTCCTGGATCCTTCTTATGCAGAAGTCCCGCACCACATTCTGGAGGCTGTATCTTTTGATTTTTCCTTCACTCGTCCTACTAACAACCATAACTAGACTTCTTCTGACTAGATCCTCTACATACTCTTCTGCCACCTCTTCAAAGGTTTTCAATGCATTGGGTTCTACGAAACCCTCGGCTACCCATAGTTTGATGAGTTCTGAGACTCTCAACTCATAATTTTTTGGAAAAGCTCCCATATATAACAAACACTGCCTCAAATGATGAGGCAAATCCATGAAACTCGAAGATACTATCTTTTCCAATTGGCCATCTTTTGTAGAAATAGCAGAAAGGACATCTTCAGAAATTGCCTCCCAGGATTGTAGCGTCATAGGGATAGAAGATAGAAGATCAGCCATAATAACAATAGAAAGGGGTAGACCTCCACAACCACTTGCAATCTTTCTTCCAATGAGCTCAAATTCATGAGGACAACCTTGCTCTCCAAACACCTTATTCTGAAGTAAACACCAACTTTGATCATCATCAATGAAATTCATTTGGTGAGGAAGGTAATAACGGCTGAAAGGAACAGCCACATCTAATTGCCTTGTGGTCAACAAGATTCGACTTTCATTACAATCATCAGGAAATATATCCCTTAAATGATGCCAAACCTTTTCACTCCACACATCATCCATTACAATGAGATACCTTTTCTCACATAATGTTTGCCAAACCCTTGATCTAATGTTCCCCGGAGATATTTCTTCTCTCTGCAGATCCAGAGAAAGTTGGAGGCTTCTATGAATATCTGTTAGGCTATAATCTAGTGACACTGATAGCCAAATACGAATGTCAAAGTGGTTAATAATGAATGGATCATTATAAACACATCTAGCAAGAGCAGTCTTACCAATTCCTCCACTGCCAACTATGGCAAGACGTCTGAGTCCGTAATCTTCCCCACAAAGCCAATCCTTAATTCTCATCAAATGATTATCAAAATCAAAAAACATATCATTTTGGGCAAATGTTGATGATGAATTAGCAGCAGCAGCAGCAGACTGATCACTGAGTGGAGGATCTTCGATCGTCAATCCACTCATCCTCCTCATCTCTCCAAAAATTGAATTCATTTCCTCTGCTACTTTTTTCAGCCGTTGTTTAAGCTTAAACGTTGACCATCGACCAACACCCGACCTCATCGATCCACAATCAGATCCATTTTTTTCCAAAATAAAAAATTGGATAATATCTTTTGCTTTATTTGCTACTTCCGACAATCGCCTTTCCCAACTGATAAATTCGTTTGGACAATATTCGAAGAGCGGTAGCAAGGAAGTAGTGTGGTCATGGATAGATTTAATTTCTTGATATCCAGGAACAGAAAAGGGATTCTGATCCTGAATTTGGATTTCGTCAATGGTTTGTGCAAGTGAAGATAGAGAATGATATGCCATACTGATCTCCGATGTATACAATCAAAATTGTTTTACAAATTCCTTTTGGAAATGAAGTAGTATATGACAAGGTAAGTTATTATCTATACCATTTAATAACAAGAAAGTCACTTTTCAAAAAACTGCTCAAATATAAAATTATAAATAAAATTTTAAAAAAAAAAGTTACAAATCCTCTATCACTACCAAGCAGCTACTAATTTTTCTAAATTTTTATCTTAATTAGTTGCTTAGAGCAATTGGATTCCTTCAAAGAACATAATCCGTAAATATGTAAAAAAACTGCTTATGTCCACACATTTTTCACCACCATTGTTTGTAGAATTTCATGGTGTCTTTAGTCCCTTCCTAAACCTTTTTTGGATCGGAGAGTTAATATAATAAACCATCCAAAAGTACACCCGAACTATGGAGAAATCTAGACTGAAATACTCCGAATCGAGAAAGAACCGTTGACTGTTTGACTTTATTCGAACCGAACTGCTCCGAATATTTTTTTATGTCAAATCGAACTGTACCGAACTGAAGAACCGAATAAAATCGATTTCAAGAAAGTGACTATATTAATAATTTATATGTATCATTTAATTCATTTTTATGTATTGTTATATTGAATTAGTTACAGATTTGATTTAATTTTAATATTATTTAATACTATTATAATTTTATAACTTCATAAATTGACAATTAAATAATAAAGTAAAATACTTATAATGAATAATATGGAAATAAAAAATGTATTAACTACAATAGATATTAATTAAATAATTAGTTTATAACTCACATAAACTTATTTATGATATATTTAATTCTAAGTTATAGTTACCTTCAAATTTTACTATAAAACGTATATTTATTTCACTTTCAAAATGAAAAATTTCTAATGAGCACTTATGAGATGTAGATTAAAAAAAATTCGAAAAATAAAATTTGAAGAAAACCTTGAATGTAATTTATTGTTTTCGAGAAGAGACGACTACTTTAGTAAATTGTCAAGTTTATTTTATTAGTTTATGACTTATTTGAACAAATATTTATTTTATATTATAAAATTCTGAATCTTCGAAATCAGAATTGATTCGAACCGTAATACCCGAATCTCTGAATGAACCAAACCGATGTGACAGAGCAATTCCAGAGATTTTTTTTTTGGAATTCTCCAAAAATCTCCTTACTTTGGAGCAATTTCGGAGATTATCTTATACCCAACTTGCTCCAAACCATGCTCACCCCTAGCATTAATATTAAGGTATATCATATTTAGATATTTTATTTTTAATTTTATTATTAATATATTAATTTTTTATTATTTACATATTCTTATAGTAGTTGATTATATTATATTTTATGATAATTTTTATTAATTATTTTATATGATTTTGTGTTATTAAAACAATATTTTATATTATCTAAAAAAATATTTTAGTTAGTTATAATTTATTTATATATTTTTATATAAACTAGACTAAACTAATTTGTATTAATATTATATTCATATTATCTCTATGTTTTTTAAAATTTTACATTCATTTTTATTTTCATTCTATTTATGTACTTAATTTTATTATTTATTTGATTTTTTCATTTTTTATTTTATATTAATTTTATATATTATATTTTTTATAAATAATTTTATATTATTACACAATTTTATGTAATAATTTAATTTTGGGAAGTCAACTTGTAAAAAACTAAAGTAAATAATGATAAAATAATCAAATTAATAAATATAATTCATTCATTTGTAGGTAAAGAATACATAATACCATGAGGTAGGAAGGAATGACCATTCCCACATCCATGGTAATGTCAATTCTTAAATGAATGGTGATTCCTACTTATAAACTATACCAATCAAAGGAATATATATATATATATATATATATATATATATATAAAAGAAGGCTTTGGCTCTCTTAGATGTTGACAAGTGACACTCTCCAAAGATATCACCTCAACTTTCCCAAATTCTTTAAATAATATATATATATATATATATATATATATATATATATATATATATATATAAATAAAAGAAGGTTTTGGCTCTCTTAAATGTTGACAAGTGACACTCTCCAAAGATGTCACCTCAATTCGAGATTTTGTTTTTTTTTTTTTTAAGTTTTATGACTTGGAAAACGAAAATTGATGAAATTGAAGAAAAACCAATTTGAGGGAAGTTATAAGGAGCTATCAATATTAACTTAACTTGATTGTGATGGAGATAGATTAGATATACTTGATGAAAATTTAGATAGATTTTATTATAATTAATATCTTCATGATTGCTTTTATATTTTAGGATCTTAGGTTTATGTTAGTATAAATATGAGTTATTTTTATTATCCTAGGAAGTTGATTGATTTATGAAATAAGAAAAGTGAGTTTTTTCTGAATGTTACATCCGCTATTCTCAAAATCAACGGATTTCACAATTCATTTGTCAAGTATCGACTCTCAGCCAACTAGCAAGGAGTAACAACAGTCGCGCAAAAATTCGATTGAGAATCCTTTGAGTGGAGTAGAATATGTAAGTAACCTATTAAAATAGAAAAAAATAATTTTACTATATTTATTAACAAAAAAAATATTTTTACTCTTATTGTAAAATATAAAATATTGGGTTGAAATATAGGTTCAAAATTCTCGTCAACAATATTATTTTTAAGAATATAGTTTTTTTAATCTAATTTATAAAAAAGACTACATAAAAATATATTATATATATGTATATATAGCTATATATATGGATAATTTAGTTCTTTTACATCAGTTTAGTAAGTTGGACGAATTGAAAGATAGTTAATTTGTTTCGTTGATCCTTTATTCTTTTGGATTTTCCTCATGCAATTAACTATTTTATTTGTATCTTAAGTGCAATTTAACTCGATAATGTTTTCAATTCATTGTAATTAATATATTTATATGAGAATTATATTCATTTTATCCAAAATGTATTCAATTCGTGATTTAAACATAATACTCTTTAATATAATTGAGAAACAAAATTATCTTTTACTAACTTCTTCATTTATATACTCAATAAAAAAATATAAAATGAAAAAATACAAATAACATGAAAAAAAAAAAAGAATAGAAGCCCGTGCGTTGCATGGGTTTTTAATCTAGTATGAATGAAGGTAGAAATGATGATTACATTTCCACCTCATTCCATCTTACTAATCATGTCGTAAAGGAGACAAATGAGATTGGAATAAGCTGACCAAGAATAGGACCCTTGCTTATAAAAACATAATTTTGGCTGATGTTTCTTCAAGATCTCTTCGTTGCCCCTTGATCTCTAATGAAGACATGAATTTTTGTAACTAATATTAGATCTGGAGTGAACCCACAAATTAATACAACCGTGCGAGAACCCATTTTCAGTTATTTGATATGTTATCATATAATTAAATGTGCTTAATAGTGAACTTTTGTACGAGAACCCTCCAATACCAAAGGTCGAGCATATCGATTGATTCCCAATTCGCAAGATATATTCAACATTCTCAAGAGAACAATCACGACAGTTGCATAAATTGGAGTAAAATAGATTTTTTTTTTTAAGGAAAAAAAAAAGTAAAAGCAGCATTCTTACAGGGTGCTAGAAATGACTGAAAGCAATTCGAAGTCTAGGGTACGAAACACCGAAAAATATCCCTAATCTGAGTCTATTAGTGCAGTTAAAAAAAAAAAAAGGAAAAAAACTTTGCGCATCAGAATTTAAGCAAGCCACAGTGAACGATATTTAAAAACTTAATCCACGCGGCAACAAAAAAGTGTTTAAATAAAATAAACTGAGAGATGAATTAAACTTGGGCTCATTCATCAAACTCATGCATATGATCTAATAGATAGTTAGCCGCCAGCTCTTCATTCTTGTTGCATGCAAAGAACACTTCCAGTGCCAAAGACCGATCAAAACCCATTGCTTCAAGCTGCACATAATATTATAGCAATATGCTGTTAAACACGAATCATCATAGAGACAATAACACTAAAGCAGGTATATATAACTCATATTGATTGTGAGCCATCAGAGCAATTGCAACACAATTTTTTTAGAAATCACACAATGTTCTCATAAATCCCCAACTACCCCTCAAACGTCTTCTACTTCTAATTTGATTTCATTTATATCCTATTTTATCATCCAATTATCCAAATGTTAGTTCACATTAAGGGTGCATATCACAACTTCACCACTTCTATATTCCGAAAACATAAAAACCAGAAACATAACAGATACACCGCGGTCCAACAATAGCCCCTTAGACCACGACGGGAATTATTTCTGCCGAGGTCTAACCGATCTCATTACGCCGAGCTGGGTAAGATTTGGACTAGCTATGTGATCTGATTTTCGGCGCGTATTTACACAACTGAATTGTCCACGTGTCGCTACCTTAATGGTTGGAAGTTGAAGAGTCTCAACATACTCTTGTATATATAAGTGTCTCATGACTTCATTTTTCACTTTTCTCTCTTCAAATTCTTGGATAATTCCAATTCTGCGAGCCAATACAAGCATATCGCTTTGCGCTGCGTCGCCCGAAGTAGTTTCTTTGCAAGGTAAATTAACTTTTCCCGGTCATGTCTAGTAGAGCGTCTGATCAGAATGTAAGGTCCAATCTCTCAGGAGCGGATGCCAGGGGAGTAGCCGAGGAGGCAGGTACTTCGCATACGGGTCCAGTCCCAAGCCCTGCGGGGTTCCGGGCCGAGGAGGGTTATAATCCCCGAGTCGAGGAATTAGGACCAATAAATATAGTGTCCCACTTGTCTCAGTCAGATGTAGACCGGTGGCATAGACTTTTTAGCATCCCTGAGTGCGTTCAATTTATCGCTCCTCAGTCAGGGGAGCGAATGTTGCGTCCCCCCAGGGGTTGCGTTGCTATTAACATCGAGGCGCTTTGTAGAGGCCTTTGATTTCCTATAGCACGTTGCCTGACTGATTATTTGTGGCATTGGAGGATAGCGCCCGGGCAACTTAACCCAAATAGTTGGTCGATCATATTAGGTTTATTGATCCTTTTTCATAGATATAACCTCGGGATACCTAGCCCGGATGAGCTGTCCTGGCTGTTTAGCATTAGGCTTATACCTGGGGCCCGTGAATACTTTCATTTTCTCTCACCTCGCCTGTTCCGACCTCAGCTAGTGAGCGACCTCCCCTTACCGAGAGGACCTGGATGAGCGATTGGTTTTGGGTAGGAGGGGATTGGAGGAGCCCCGGAGATTCTGACAGCGGGTCTGCTGTGAGGGTATCGTGCCCGATTGGTTTCGGGACAGCTAGAGGTATATATTTATGCTCTTTCTGTTCAGTTCGTCTAATATTTTAATATTTCCCCCTTGCTGTAGATATTCCGTCTGACACTCTCCACATCAGCGGGGATTTTTCCCGGAAAATCCGTTATTTGTGGGATAACGTCGTCCCCTCCCAGCGGTCATATAGGGAGTTAATCACGGAGGGTCGACTTATTCAAGCTGGGTTGATTTTCCCTTTTTTCCGAGCTCCCGTCGATTTTACTGGTAAGCCTCCGGTTATTGCTTTGAATATATATTAGGCTTCTTACCTGGCTAATGAAAAATTCTTTTGCAGCTGATCTCCCTCAAGAGGGTCTTCATCCTCGGATGGACCCAGCTGAACGGATCAGGGTTCGTGCCGAACAGGCTGAGAAGCGGAGGCAGCCGGTGCGGCGACAGACAATACAAAAGAGACGGGGGCCTGAGCGCTCTGGTGTCAGCAAACCTGCTCAGAACCCGGAGACCGGCGGCCCACCGGCTAAGAAGTCTCGACCGCCACTGCTTGAAGCGTCGACTGAGCCCGCACAGACGGAAGTTAATCCTGCTGCCAGTTCTTCGGTTCGCCCGGGAGTGTGGTCGTCTGATTCTCTGCTAGCCGGTTCGGTTAGCATTTGTGGTTGGGACCCTGAGAGGGTCGAATCTTCCAAGGAGTTCCTTGGACGGAGGCCATCTTTCCAAGTTAGCTTTGCCCGGGCTCAAATGTCGAGCCCCAGTTTGATGAAGAATCTTCCTCCGGGGGTTGAGCCGGCTGTCGAAACCCCAGTCAAGGCTTGGACCGAAGAGTTAGAAGGATATGCTGGCAAGATGTCGGCAAGAGATATGGATGTCTGCTCTTCTGTTCTTCAAGCTCAGGCGTTTGTTTTCGCCTGGCGAGCCCACCTCAAGCATTTGGAGCGAGAGAAAGAATTTGACGTGCAAGAGGTGGAGCTCCGCAAAAGGCGAGCCGAGGCCGTTTCAGCTGCTGAGGAGAAAGAGACCCTTCAAGCTCAGTTAGCCTCCTCCCAAGATTTGCTGGCTAAGGCCATTAAGTCGGCTGAGTTTGAACGCCAGCGTTCATTCGACCTGGATCAAGAGAAAGCCACTCTGGGGAGGAACTTGGAGGCCTCGAAGACCGAGCTGGAGAAGGTGCGAGCTGAACTGCTGGTTGCTCAAGCCGGTCCGCGGGATGAGGTGGCCGTCGTACAAAAATACAAGGGGTCCAAAGAGTGCAAGTACGACGGCATCCTGGCCTATCTCTTTGCTTTTATGGATAACATGAAAGTGCTGAGGAAGGCCGGGGTCGACGACCGTCCTCTTCAGGTGTCGCTGGCTGGTTATTTGCAGAAAAATCCTCTTCCCCAGTATTACTTGGATCTGATGGATGATCTGCCTGGCTACCTGCCTCTCGGGTCTGAACATCTCCTACAGCCAGCCCCGCCTATCCAGCTAATGTCCAATCCTGATCTTATAATGGAGGATTTTTCTGACGTTGGACAGGCTGAGAGTTCCTGAGCGGCCAGGGCGGAGGACGAGGCGGTTGAGATCAGTGCTGATGAGTAGACATACTTTAATATGATCTTAGTCGGAAAGGGGCTTGGACAGATCTCTTAAGTTTAAGTACTTGGCAACATGTTCAGCAACCATAATAGGTTCATAAAACGTTCTGGCTGACATGTCAATATTGAGAGAGAGGTCTGTCCAGGATGGTGATAATTGTAAACATCCTTTCCAATATTCTAGACCATTACCGAGCTATTCATCCGAGCTGTTCTTCTTTTTTCTGTTCCTTTTGTTTAGGGTTTAGCTTTGTTAAGAGGTTCTGGCCTCCAAACCAGTTGAGTTCGGTTGAAGCTTATACAACTTGGTTAATCTTCTGTTTTCTCCTCTTGAACTAATCTCGGCTATTTTAATCCTTAAATAAATAATGCAATTTTGGGAGATGTCGAGCTGAATTGGCCATGGCCGAGCTAAACGGGATGCTCGGTCATGGATCATTAATCCAACCTCAAATGTCATTTAGTTTATCCGTGGCCGACCTCCGAATCTGATGGATTGGTAGCCGAAGGGTCTCCAAATCGTCGCCGTTCAATATGCCACGTGTCATCTCGAGTGGGGGGAATACTAACGGTCACTTCCTTTTCTATAAATAGGATAGGTCCCCCTTTCATTTTCTTCACATACTTGTGAGATTTTTCGAGAGCCCCGAGCAGACATTACTGATCTAGACGAGCCGAGCAGCGCTATCTGGACGGAATCTTTTAGGTAATTTCTTGAATCATGTCTTCCGGTAATTCTTCGTCCAACGATTCGGTCCAGGGGTATAGCCAGGGTGGATCCGCTGAGCTGGAGTATAGCTCGGGAAGGCTTTCTTTGGGGTCGACCTCCTCATCGGATGTAGAGGTTCGAAGTCCAGCCCCTGCGGTGAGTGGCGAGGAGGCTGGTCCTTCTACCTTAGCTTCGGGTATTCTGACCGGGGTGCCTGTTCGGAGGAGGTTTAGGAGGACGGAGCAGCCTTCTGAGGATTCAGAGGCCATGGAGTGGCCGTCCACTGCGACCCGACCTGAGCTTGATCGGTGGCACGCGTTGTTTAATGTTCCCCGAGGGGTCACCTTTGACGTTCCATTCCCCGAGGAGAGGATGGACAAACCCCCCCGAGGATGTGTGGCCGTCAATTTCCTAGATTTGGAGGGCGGATTGCGTTTTCCTTTGGCGTTGCCCTTCACACAAGTCCTTCGTTTTTGGGGGTTGCTCCCGGCCAGCTTCATCCCAACAGCATTTCGTCGCTCATCGGGCTGTTCGTTGCTTTTTACCTTTATCAGCTCGGTGTCCCGAGCCCTCATGAGCTGACTTGGTTATACACTCTAAAGCTGCTGCCGGGAGCCAAGAACCATCTCTACTATATCTCTCCTCGGGCGGGTCGTCCCCAGCTCATAAAGGGTCTTCCGTCCTCCATTAAGGATTGGAAGGCGAAGTGGTTTTGGGTTGGCGGAGATTGGATGAGCCCTGGACCGGTTGGCGGGGACCCGTCTCAAAGGATACCTTGTCCTGTGTATTTCAGGCCGGCCAACGGTATACATCCTTGTTGTTGTTAATCTGGTCGGCCTTCTAATATTACAATTATTTTTTGTTTTACAGTTATCTCGCCTAGTGATGTTAATCCGGGCCGGGTTAAATGGGCTGGCCCGTTTAACCCTAAATCGAGCAGGGTTAGGTCCGTCAAATCAGTGGCCCGTTTAAATCCGGGCCTTTTTGGCCCGACCCTATTAACCCGTGGGCTAAATGGGCCAGCCTACCGGTTAACCGGGCCAGCCCGTTTAGCCCGGTTAATAATTGTAAGTATGAGTTTTGGAGTTTGGTCCATTTGGAGCCTTAGTGGGCTTTGTAATAGGAAAGTTTCCATTGTTGGGCTTCTGAATCTGAATCATATCACTACGGCACTATCATATATCTCTCTCTGTCTCTTTACTTTCTCTCTCTAAGAAATCAGAAAGAAAATATGGCAAACTTACATGGGCCTTTCTACTGATACTATCCACCCCGTTCAGTCTGATAGATCATAGACATTATTAAGTGTAAAACCTAGTGCAATTTATCCACCCCGTTCACCACCCTTCCGTCCATCTTCTCCGACTTCAACCTTTGTCCAGTCATCGTTCCGCTGCCATCCGCCTAGTCAAAATCGACAGTGGACTGTGTGCGAACGAACTTGAAGAAGGTATGTTTTACCCCACTTAGCTTGAAAGTCTTTGTCTTTCTTCAGTATTTCAATTTGCGGCGTCTTTTTTCCGATGGAGTACTATTTTATTTTCGGGAGCAGATCCCCTGGTGTTCAGCAAACGTTAATTTTTAGTTTCTATTAGTTAAATGGTGAACTAGAGCCGTGTTTCTGCACGTTCCTCCATTTTTTCTTCTCTATTTTTAAAGGAATTTTTAGTGTTTGGAGGGTGCAATGTGCAATTAATTATGATAAAAGGGGATTGAGAATGAGGTCAAACGATTATCCTTTCAATTATGTTGTTTGGTTGATTTCGGAGAAAGCCCGATTCTTTGGATATTTGCTGTTGCTGGAAAAAAAGTACAGCAATTAGAAACCACCGTTTGTACGGGTTGAAAATATTGAGGGGAATGAGGAAGGTTTCTAGACTTCTAGTTGTAATTTTTAGAGGTCAAAATGAAATGTTAAAGAGTGTTAAACATAATTGAAGCATTTTCAATGATCGTAGCTACTCTAGGGGAGGCGGTGATTCTGCTGGCAGCTGGAGGAGTTAGAGAATTAGTTTTGTAACTGTTATTTCTTATGCAGTCCTTGTGTTTCCTCTTTCTGTTATCTTGCCAGCTTTTCCCTGAATTTTAGTCTGTTTCCTATGCTATGTTCTTGTCAGTTTCTGTTATTCTCTCGATATATAAATCAATGTTTACATCAGTTCTGTTGAATGAGGTAAATTAAGGTTTCTACGAAAAAAAATTTGAAGCATTTTCAAGTCATATGGTGTTTCACACTTGTATTTATATCTTTTGTTGGGTGACTTGCAAATTTTGATTATTAAACTTGCAGCATGGATTTTGAAAGCCACATACTTGAAGTTGAAGATGATGATGTGGAGATCGTGAATTCTGGAGCTCCTAGTGAGACCGTTGGCGGTGGCAATGAAGCTGAAAATATTAAAAAAAGAAATAGAGTACCCACATCTAATGTATGGAGCATTTTTTCTAAGCCTAGTAATGGTAAGGTGAAATGTGGTCAGTGTGAGAAAGAATATAGTTGGAGCGGTTCTAGTTATGGTACTTCTACACTTAAACGTCATTTGAATGCTTGCAAGAATAATCCAAAATATAAACATGTGGGTCAAATGTTAGATGGTGAAGGAAAATTGAGACCTAGGAAAATTGATCAAAATCATGTACGACAATTGATTAGTATGGCAATTATTTTACATGATCTCCCGCTTTTCTTTGTTGAATATCGTTGGGTTAGAGAATTGCTTAAGTATTTGAATCCTGAAGTCAAAAGTTTTGGTAGATTAACAGCTACTACTGATGTCTTGAAGTTGTATGAGGTTGAAAAGGAAAAATTGAAACGTGTGATGATTGGTTGTCCTGGTAGAATTTGTTTAACATCTGATTGTTGGACTGCTTGTACTGGTCATGGTTATATTTCTTTGACAGCACACTTTGTTGGTTGTGATTGGAAGTTGAATAGCAAGATACTAAATTTTTGTAGAATGGAACCCCCACATACTGGGTTTGAATTGGCAAATAAGTTGTTTGGATTTTTAAAAGAATGGGGAATTGAGAAAAAAGTGTTTTCTCTTACTTTGGATAATGCTTCTGCCAATGATAACATGCAAGATAATTTGAAAGAAAGACTTTCTTTGCAAAATAGTCTTGTATGCAATGGTGAGTTTTTTCATGTAAGATGTTGTGCTCATATTTTGAATCTTATAGTTCAAGAGGGCTTGAAAGTGGCTGATGATGCTTTAAAAAAGATTAGGCAAAGTATCAAATATGTCAAGAGTTCAGAGGGAAGAATGAAAATTTTTCTAGAATGTGTGACTCAAGTTGGTGGTATTGATACTAAAAGTGGTTTGCGCATGGATATATGCACTAGATGGAATTCGACTTACATGATGCTTGAAAGTGCAATTATATACAGGCGTGCTTTTAGTTTGCTTCAATTGAATGATCAAGGGTTTAAGTTCGCTCCAACAAATGAAGAGTGGGCAAGGGGGGAGAAAATGTGTGATTTCTTGCGTCCATTTTTCGTGATCACAAATCTGATTTCTGGTTCATCTTATCCCACTTCCAACTTATATTTTTTGCAAGTATGGAAGATAGAGTGTTTCTTAAAATCAAATTTGCTAAGTGAAGATGAAGTCATTAAGAGTATGGCTATGAGAATGCAAGTCAAGTTTGATAAGTATTGGAGTGAATATAATACTGTGCTTTCCTTTGGGGCTGTGCTTGACCCTCGATCAAAATTAGGAATGATCAAGTATTATTACTCCCAACTTGATTCTCATACAGCTCAAGGGAAGGTTGACCACACAAGAAGTAAATTACAAGCACTTTTTGATGAATATGAGAAATGGAAGTCTGTGAATAAACCAAGTGGAAGTTCTCATCAAAGCTCTTCAAGTTCATTATCTTTCAAATCAACACTTTGGGGAAAGGGAAAAGAGCAAGTAAATGCTTATCCTGTAAGTCTTTATTTTTTTGTGTTATAAGCATTCATTATTTATTTATATATTAATTGTTTAGTACACTTGTTAATTCATCTAATTATATTTAGGTTATGGAAGATTGGCAAAGTAAATCAATGGATATTCAAATTGAAAAGTCGGAATTGGATCGGTATTTGGATGAACCCCCTATGGAATTGAAATACAATGAAAATTTGAATGTGTTGACATTTTGGAAAGAAAATAAAAGCAAGTATCCAACATTATCTGTCATGGCTTGTGATATTCTTAGTATCCAAATCACCACTGTAGCTTCTGAATCTGCTTTTAGCATTGGGTCTCGTGTTGTCAACAAGTACAGGAGTCGACTTCTTGGAAAAAATGTGGAAGCTCTCATGTGTACTCGTAGTTGGCTACAAGGCTTTACTGTTGGTAATATTTTTATGATTTCATATGTAATTTGTTTACATATAATTAAATATCTTTTATCAATAACTAATGATTTTGTAAATTTTTTAGATGATGATGATGAAGAGGATCTGGAAGATGATGGTTTGTCTTTATCTAAGGAAGGATCGAATGCTGAAGAATGAACATATATATCAGTTTATAAATTATGTTTGAACTTTTAGAATTTTTTGAATTATGTTTGAACATTTAGAATTATGTTTAAATTATGTTTGAACATTTATAATTTTATGATCTTTATTTTAAATTTTATATTGATTTTTTTTACGTAGCCCGGTTAGTGGCCTGTTTAACCCGAGGCCCGCTAGGGTTAGGGTTAGGTCCTCACTATGAGAGGCCCGTTAAAAGTGAACCGGATAAGGCCCTAGCCCGTTTAGCCCGTGGCCCTATAGGGCTGGCCCTATAGGGTTAGGGCCAGCCCGTTTAACATCTCTAATCTCGCCTGACTCTCTCAAGGTGAGTGTGGATTTCTCGAGGAAGCTTCGCTACTTGAAAGAGAGTGTTGATCCAAAGAGGTTGGTATTCAAGGTTCTGCTGACCGAGAGGAAGCTAGCTCGGGCCGGACTTACTCTTCCTTTTGTCTCCGCTCCCAACGATTTTCGAGGTGATTGATTATTCTTTTATATGTTGTTGGCCGGATTTCGGACTTGTGTTAACCAACTGATGTCCTTTTGGCAGCCGACCTTCCTGCCGAGGGTTTGCCTCAACAGATGGATCCCACAAAGCGTATCCGCCTTCGAGCCCAGCAGGCAAGAGGAGCTGGGCAATCATCTCGGGCTTCTGGCCGAGGTAGGGGGCGTGGTTCAGAGCGCCCTACTCCTGCCACTGCCACTTCTGGGCGTGGAGTGCCTCCCCAACGCTCACCAAGGAGGTCCCCTCCCCCGAAGCGCCCCAGGACAGCCCCGGTCACCCGACCTCTGGGTGCCCAGGATGTCACGGTTGCTACTCCTTCCAGGGTAGTGGCTTCTGACCATCCTCTGGCCGGGTCGGTTAGTATTTGCGGCTGGAATCCGGCACGGGTCGAGGGGTCTAGGGAGTTCCTTGGAAGGCTGCCGCCCTTCCAAATTAGCTACATGCGTGCTCAGCCGCCGAGCACAAAGTTGATGGCCGTTCTTCCTTCTGGGGTCGAGCCTGCGATGGAAGCTCCGGCTAAGGCATGGACTGAGGAGCTGGAGAAGTATGCTGGGCAGATGTCGGTTGCCGACATGAGCGTGTGTGCTTCCATCCTCCAGGCCCAGGCTTCCGTCTTCTCCTGGTGAGCTCACCTCTCTCATCTCGACCAGCTTGAGATGTATAACGCACGGAGGGCCGAGCTGAGGGAGAAATCTGTCCAGCTCACCGCTGCTATGGAGGATAAGGAGCTGCTGAAAGCCCAGGTTGCCTCGGCCAAGGAGGCTTTGGCTCAGAGTACCAAAGCTGCCGAGCTCGACCGCCAGCGCTTTACCGACCTGACTGTGACCCATGCTCGGGTGGTGGCGGAATTGAAGGCTGCTAGGGCAGATTTGGAAGCTGCTCGGGCCGCTCCCGTGGACAAGACTTCTATTGTCCGGGAGTATAAGGTCTCGGCTGAGTGCAAGTATGAGGGTGTGATGGCCTATCTGTTCGCCTTCATCGATGCGATCAAGGTCGCGCGGAAAGAGAAGCTGGATGACCACCCTCTTATGGAGGCCCTGCGCGGATACTTGGAGAAGTTGCCCCTCCCGAGCTATTATCTAGGCCTGATGGAGGACTTGCCGAGGTATCTCCCCCCGATTCGAGCCACGTACTCCGTCCAGCTCCCTCGATCCGATTGATGTTCGATCCGGATCTGGATATGGACGTGTTGGTTGAGAAGGCAGGTAGCGAGCATGTGGAAGCGGTCGAGGCGGCTGAGGAGGCCGGGATAGCCGGGGGAGCTGGGACGATGGAGGAGGCCGGGGCATCCGAGGTGGTGGATATTGTGGAGGTCTAGCTGACCTTATTTGTTCTTGTATTTTTCTCTTTCCCTTTTTTGAGGCCATTTGGCCTTTTTGTACGAGGTGCTGGCCTCCAAACCAGCTTTTGTTTTTAATATTAATTTGCATGTCGATTCATTGCTCGGCATGTTCTTGTGTGTTCCCACTGTTGCAAAACCTGTTAGGCTTAATTATGTAACCAGTTCGGCATTCTGACATAAAAAACACTTGGTGAAAATTTTTATAGAAATTTAATATTTGTAACTCTGGCCTGCTCGGTTGATCGTACTATCTCATCCAGCCTAGGAGACTTTGATGAAGCAAGTTACTTGAGCTAACTGGAACTTTATTTCTCTATTGAGTTCGGAGAGCTCGGGTGAGGCCATAACTTTAGGTGGGCCGAAACCTTGGTGGGCCGAAGCCTCGGTGGGCCGAAGCCTTACTGTTTCATCCGACCTGGGCTGCTCGGATGAGGCCGTAGCCTTAAGTGGGCCGAAGCCTTGGTGGGCCGAAGCCTTACTGTTTCATCCAGCCTGGGCGGCTTGGATGAGGTCATAGCCTTAAGTGGGCCGAAGTCTTGGTGGGCCGAAGCCTTACTGTTTCATCCGGCCTGGGTGGCTCGGATGAGGCCGTAGCCTTATGTGGGCCGAAGCCTTAGTCAATATTATAAGCTGGGAAGTACTCTCATTAGTTGTGAAACAATATGTAAAAGAATTACAATTGAGATCCTGGCCGGCTAATGATAATACTTCTTTAAGTGCTCTATATTCCATGGTTTGGATATAATTTTTCCGTCCAGGTCTGCTATCTCATATGCAACTCCGGCCAGAATCCTGCTTACCTTGTACGGTCCTTCCCAGTTGTGTCCCAAGGATCCATTCGGTAGTAAGACCTTTTTGAGGACTAGATCCCCGAGCTGAAATTTTCTGGTCCGGACCCTTGAGTTATAATACCTTGCACTTCTCTGCTTGTAAATGACATTCTTTATGTCTGCGTCCATTCTTCTTTCTTCTAGCAAGTCAAGGTTGGCGGCCAGAGCTTCTGTGTTCTGCTGGTCTTGATATTTGTCCACTCTCCAAGTGCGAACGCCGAGCTCGATTGGGATAACTGCCTCGGAACCGAATGCTAAAGAGAACGGCGTTTCTCCTGTCGCTGTTCTGACCGTCGTTCTGTATGCCCAAAGTACCTCGGGCAATTCATCGGCCCAAGCTCCCTTTGACTCGTCAAGCCTGGCTTTCAGGGTATGCTTGATGATTTTGTTCATGGCCTCGACCTGGCCGTTTCCTTGAGGGTGGTAAGGGGTAGAAAGCAGCTTCTTGATGCCCAGGTTTTCACAAAATGTCCTTAGGTCGTCGCTGTCGAACTGTCGTCCATTATCTGTGATGATGGAATGAGGGACCCCGAAGCGGCAAATGATGGATTTCCATATGAAGTTTGTAACTTTCAGCTCGGTTATCCGTGCTAGGGATTCTGCTTCCACCCATTTGGTGAAATAGTCGACGACGACGATAGCGAATCTTACTCCTCCTCGGCCAGTGGGCATCGGGCCAATTAGATATATTCTCCATTTTGCGAATGGCCATGGGGCCATTATTGAGTTCAAATCTTCCGAAGGTGCTCGGATGAGTGGTGCACATTTCTGACATTTGTCGCACTTTTTAGCGAAGTTGATAGCATCTTTTTTCAGGCTAGGCCAGAAGTATCCTTGCCTGATAACTTTGAAGGCTAGCGACTGGCCTCCCGAGTGATTGCCGCATACGCCCTCGTGAATCTCGGCTAACACATATTTGGCTTCTTCGTCGTCCAGGCATTTCAGGAGAGGATGGGAGAAACCTCTTTTGTACAGAAGACCGTCCTGGATGGTGTATCGAGCAGCTCGGATTCTCAATTTTCTGGCCTCGCCCTGATCGGCGGGGACCTTCCCCCCTTCCAAGTATTGGATGATCGGGGTCATCCAAGTCACTTTTGGCTCGATATCATAGATTTCCTTTTGATCGAGGGCCGAGCTGTCCACCGTTCCAATGTTTACTGATTCAATATCTTCAGCTCCTTCACTTGTTACGAGGGATTTGCTCGGCGCGAATCCATCTAAATTCTGCGGAGGCCAGCTCGACGGATCTCAAGTACTTCGCCATTTGTTCATCCCTGGTTACATACTCGCCTGAAATTTGATTGACGATCAGGAGGGAGTCACTGAAGACTTCGAGGTCATCCACTCCAAATTGTTTCGCCATGTCCAATCCGGCCAGCAGCGCTTCGTACTCGACCTCGTTGTTTGTTGCGGGAAATTTAAACCGTAGCGCCAAACAAAAGTATTTCTGGGTGGGGCTGACCAGGACGATGCCAGCCCCGGCGCAATGAGTGGTGGACGACCCGTCCACGTACATCTTCCAAGGTTTATCTATTCTTTCTTCTCGGATGATGAGAGTTGGAGTGAATTCGGCGATAAAGTCAGCAAGGGCCTAACCTTTTATTGTCGTTCTGGGTGCATAATGGACGTCATACTGGCCCAGCTCGACCGCCCACTTTAACAATCTTCCTGAGGCGTCTGGGCGGCCTAATACCTGCTTTATAAAGGAAAGTTAGTCAATACCTCAATTTGGTGTGCCAGGAAGTATGACCGCAACTTTCTGGCTGAGATGACCAACGCATAAGCTAACTTTTCCATTGTAGGGTAGCGGAGCTCGGCGTCATGCAGTGACTGGCTCACATAATAAACGGGTTGTTGAGCCTTCTGCTCTGTGCGGACCAATACCGAGCTTACCGCATATTCGGACACTGCCAGGTAAAGCTGTAATTTTTCTCCTGGCTGAGGCTTTGCTAGGACCGGGGCCTCCATGAGTGCTTTCTTGAGGTCGTCGAGGGCCGACTGACATTCACTGTTCCACTCGAATTGAGCGTTTCTTCTGATCAAGTTGAAGAATGGTCGGCATTTATCGGTGGACCGAGATATGAAGCGATTGAGGGCGGCGATTTTGCCCGTCAGACTCTGGACATCCTTGATCCGTCTTGGCGGGGTCAGGTTTATGACCGCTTGAATTTTTTCAAGATTGGCCTCGATTCCCCTCTGACTCACCATATATCCCAGGAACTTCCCTGATCCTACCCCGAAGGAGCATTTCTTGGGGTTCAGCTTCATCCTGTATCTTCTCAGGATATCGAACATCTCTGCCAGGTGTCCTACGTGATCAGCTTTCTGTTTTGACTTTACAAGCATGTCATCCACGTAGACCTCCATAGTTTTCTCAATCTGTGCGGCGAACATCTTGTTTACAAGCCGCTGATAAGTAGCCCCTGCATTTTTCAGACCGAACGGCATCATGGTGTAACAGTATTATGCACGGTCGGTGATGAAGGTTGTATGGACCGGTCGTCCTCGGCCATCGATATCTGATAATAGCCTAAGTACGCGTCCATGAAGCTCATGAGCTCGTGGCCGGTTGTGGTGTCGACCAGTTGGTCAATGTTGGGGAGCGGAAAGCAATCTTTTGGGCATGCTTTGTTCAGATCGGTGAAGTCCACGCATAGCCGCCACGATCCATTTGGTTTCCTGACCAGGACGGGGTTGGAGACCCAAGTTGTATATTTGGTCTCTCTGATGAAGCGATAACCCAGCAGCCTTTGTACTTCTAGCTCCAGCCCCTCGTACCTGTTCGGGCTTAATCGCCGTCTTTTCTGTGCCACCGGTTGCACGGTAGGGTTGATATTAAGGTGGTGGCAGGCATCTTCTGGTCGGATGCCTTCCATGTCTTCATGAGCCCAAGCGAAGACATCAACATTGTCCTGCAAAAAGGTTATCAGCTCGGTATGGAAGGGCTCCTACAACTCATGGCCGACCCGGAGCTCCATATCCGGCCTGTTTGGATCCATACTGACAAGATCCCGCTCTTCAACAGGCGCTGCTCGTCTCTGGGATCCGTCCCCTTGGGGATCGACGGACCCCCACTCCTCTTCGGGTTCTCTTATGTCCGTTGCCACTTCCCTTCTGCTATTCTGGGCAGCAGTACCAGAGGATGATCTGACTTCAAAGGTAGAGCTGACCGGCTGTTCAGGGATCATTGCCGGGAGTGGAGGTTCATTATCTACCTCCATGGTAATCGGATTGGGCTCGGCGATCTCGATAATAGAATCTTCAAAGACGTCCTCCATCTGTTCATCGGCCGAAGTGGTCTGGGCGAGCTCAAGCTGGTTGAGCTCCTTTGGGCGCAGCCCCATGTCTGTCTCTCTAGCGGCCAGCTGATTCCCTTTCACAACATATACCTCGTCGCCCACAGGGAACTTGAGAGCGAGGTGATAGATGGAGACTACCGCCTTTAATTTGGCTAGAAGTGGTCTGCCCCAGATGGCGTTATATTGGGAGTTTAAGTCCACCACCTTGAACTCTGTCGTTGTGAATACTTCCCTGTCGCCAGACCCGAACAGGACCTTGAGTTCACAAATGCCGAGTACTCGGGTACTCATTCCTCTGAAGCCTTGAATAGAGTCGGAGGATGGCATGAGCTGGGATTCATGAAATCCCATCCGCCTGAAGGTGCTCAGGTAGAGCACGTTAACGTAGGCACCGATGTCGACCATAACCCTGTGTACCATAATCCTGCAGATATTGAGCAATACCACCAAGGTGTCGCTGTGTGGGTACGCTATCCCTTCACTGTCCAGTTCAGTGAATAAGATAGGTGCATGGCGGGGTGTTGCCCGAGGTGGAACGCACCGCTGATAAGCGTTCCTGGCCTCCCAAACTTGCCCCTTCCGGGCTCGCTCTGACTCCCGCTGCTCGCCGAAGCTGTTGTTGATAAGTGTATGTATTTCGCGAGCAGCTCCGTTTGGTGGAGGTGGTGGTGGGGCAATGGCTTGCTGTGCCCCCCGGCCCTGCTGTCCTTGGCCCTTGACGTACTTCTTTAATTGACCCTGGTCAATCAGCTTCATCAGCTCGGCCAGTAATGCCCAGCATTTGTCAGTGTCATGTCCCTTCGCCTTGTGGTATTTGCAGTACTTATTCTGGTTGAGGCGATTTGGGTCGGCCCTCATAGGTCGTGGCTCGGGCAGCAGGTTCTTGTCCTTAATCTCAGTAAGGACTTGTGATGGGGCAACCGTGAGGATTTCAGTTACCTGACCGGGGCCTCCAGGTTGGAAGGTCCTGAAATTCGTGGCCGGCCTGAACGGCTTCATTGGTTTCCTTCTTTTTTCCCTCATTTCTTCGCGCCGCTCAGGCCTCTTCTCTCGTTCTAGAGCTCTATCCTCGGGAATGGCTTCCTCAGCCCCTATATACCGTTCTGCGCGGTTGAGGAAGTCGTGGTATGTTCTCGACCCTTCTTCGTGGACAGACCACCAAAATTTGGTCCGGGGCCTCAATCCGGCCATGACGGCCATAAGGATGGCGTCGTCTGACATCTGCTCCATGTCTAGGACCAGCTTATTGAAGCGGTCCAAGTATGACTTCAGAGGCTCCCCTTTGTCTTGCCTCACATTAACTAACATTTCCTTGGGAGTCGACCTCATCCTCGATCCCATGAACTGTGTCAGAAATAGATTGGATAGCTCGTCCCATCCCCCGATGGACGCGTCAGGGAAAGAACGGAACCATCTTTGTGCTCGATCCCCAAGCGTGAGCGGGAATGCTTTGCACATGAGCTCCTCCCCTAATCCTTGTAGCTCCATCCAGGACGTATATTTGTCCAGGTGGGTACTAGGGTCGGTCTCTCCATTATACTGACCGATAGGAGGCATTTTGAACTTCGTGGGGACCATGGTGGCAATGTGCTCTGCAAAGGGGGAAGCCCTCTTCCAGCCCCCTTTGTTGCGCTTGGCTTGAATGTCAGCCAATCTGTGTCGGAGCTCCTGCTCCTCCATAAGCTCCGAGTACCGCAGATTGTGACCGGTACTCTCATCATGAGGTGGCAGGACCTCACACCTCTCATTAGGAAGCCGGTCGAGCCTCCTGGCCTCCCCGACGAGAGTTGGTTCCTTATCACCTGGGGCGTACCGCCTGTGTGCTTGTGCCCCGGTATTAACTGGGCGGACCTGATGATGATCTGGTCGGGCACGTGTGGGAGACTGACTTCGCCGAAGTTCGGCTTCGGCTATCCACTTCCCCAGGTTTCGCCTCCGCCTGAGTTCGTTTGAGGATTCAGAGTCCTCCAATAGGCTATTGGTCTCTTTGGCCTTCTCCTTTTGCTCAGCTTCTTTGAGCCGCTCGGCGAGGGCGGTCATGATACCCCTGATCTGTGCTACCGACATGGGGGTTTCTGGTGTTTCTAAGGTGATGGGAGCCATTTGAGTCACTTCCTCAGTCGTGACTGGCGGAGCCCGACTGGAGCCGCCAACTTGGAAGACAGGAACTTGGGGCTCTGGGGTAGTATTGCGTTCGGAATTGCTCATGGTGTGCTGGAGTTATGTTCAGGTATTGTGAATAATCCCCCTCCTTCTAGCGCCAAAATGTTGATGTCGGAATTTGTATGAGAGTAATTCCTAGTCTAACACCTAGATGTGATGAAAATGAGATGAGAAGTATGACACAAGAATGGCCCGGAGCCTACTCGGGCAATGTTGCTCGACTGATCCTGGACGGTTAAGTTACCGGGCAGGACCTTATAGTATTAGGTTAGAGAAATCAGCTCTCTAATGCTTTATACAGAATTAGGATTCAGATCCTTTTACAAGTGAGAATTACAACTATTTATAGACAGGAGAAGGTGAGTAATGGGGATCGTGGGAGAACGTGAAAGTTACCCCCACTTCTCCCTTGTTTTCCGCCTATTCGTTCGGTATTATGCGGCGGTTTTACCATCCACGATCTCCTAACGGTTGGCTTGATGCTCGCTTGGTTATGTCAGCTCAGGGTGGCCTTCCTAGCTCGGCCACTGGTTCACCTCGGCTGTCTTTGGAGTGGATGCTCTGGGCGTCGCCCGAGGGGGGGGTATCCGGCCGAGGTGCCTGGCCGGTTTCGGGTCTAGAGAGCGACTGTTATCGTCCATATGTATGATTTGTGTAGCTCGGGTGTGTTGGCGTCACATAGCTCGGACACCGCGGTCCAACAGATACAAAGTAGTTAGAGAAAATACTTTATAAACAATATACTTTAAGAGTTGGACAGTTCACAATCGTTAAAGTTGTTAGCTTAGTGCTTAAAACTTATAAGTTTCTTATACTTGAAAACAATTAATGTGTTCGTGTTAGATTGCTTGATAAACAAAATAATGAGCACAATAGGTAAAGCAGTAAAAACACAAAATTATTTATGAAGATTCGAATGTGGGGTAATCCTTCTACTAATTTCTTATTATCCGCAATAACTAAGAGGATGGTTTGGTGATCCACTCTTTCAGGCTAAAAATTGAATGAAAGAACTCTAAAAACTTCCGTACTACCACTCTTCCAGACTTAGGCTAATTTATAAGCTAACTTTAATTCATCTGCAGGTACACTTAGAGTTCCCTAGGTAAAAATAAATCCTACAATTTCTTCAACTGAAAACTGGAATGCCTAAGCTTGGTTGAAAACAATATGATGTTCTTGCATTTGTTCAAATACGTGCGATCTCCTTCAAGGTGTATGCGTATTTAGTTGAAATCTTCAGTCTTGAATTGAGGGAAAAAAAAAATGTAAAATTGAGCCCCTTATTGAGAAACTTTAAAATTTGGATCTAAAATTGAATCTTGTCATAAAATTTATCCTAAAATATACCATTTGAAATTTTTGAATAATATATACTAGTTTGAAATGTTGTGTTATTGCTGATAATGGGGAAATTCCCAATTTTAGATTTTGACATATATAGGGTAATTCGTTCTCAAGTGAATCACACTTTATTCATGTTTCGTGTATGTTCTTAATGCTTTTAAATTTCTTTATAGACAGGCTGAGTGAGCATTGGTCTTAATCTTGCTACCTTAAAAAAAATGCTGACTAAATAAAAGATGGATTTGGATATCATTTCCTGTTAATAACCACAGGCTTTTGAGAGTAAAACAATCCATCCATACAAGAGAGAAAAATACAAACGAGATGAAATTATTAGTGGTCCGCTATGAAAGAAACATTATTTTTTAACTAAAAGTTTGAAATTATTATTATTATTATTATTATTATTTTGACTAAAAAGATATTATTCTAAACCATTATATCATTAATGAAATTAGTCATATACTAGCCTGTACTACTATATTTCATTTTATATCAATCTGTACCATTATATTACACTCTCCAGTATTAATGTATCTCGTATCGCACCATAATTAATATTGTTCATACCACCACATTACATTATATATCATTATTAAAGTAGATTATACCACTTATTATTCCGTAGTACTATCGTTCATATAACTCATACCATCATATTACGTCCTAAATGTTAGAATGATATAATTGGGCACAAATCTTTTTTCTTGACTAAAATAATAAAATTTAATATTTTGACAAAACAGAATATTTATAAGTGAAGATGGTTAAGAATTGAAATTGAAACAAATTATAAATCCACATTCAACTATCACAAACAGTAGTTTAGCAAATCATAAATGGCAGTATTTTACATTTTATGAATCCTAAAAACACGTAAGAAAATCAAACATTCCTTACTAAAATAAGCAAACTTGTTCCTCTGCCCCTTTAATTTGAACGAAATCTTAGAAACTCTGTTGAAATAGCGGGAAAAAAACTAGAGTTAAATGTAGACGATTACCTCGAAGCAAGGATGAAAAAATCGATTTTGATGAAAATATCGGTATCTGTAGAAATATCGAATATTTTTAAAAAAAATATGAAAACTTTTTAAAAAAATTGAAAAATTATATCTACTAGTTTATAAATTATTATAACTGACATTAATACATATATTATAATTTCAAATAAAATAATATATTTTCAACAAATATATAGATAAAATATTATAAATACATATATTGAACTTATAATTTCAAATAAAATAATATATTTTCAACAAATATATAGATAAAATATTATATAAATGTTGTCTGCTATCATAACATAATAAATTTTGTACAAAGTTAATGCATGGATTAGTAGTAACTTGAATTCCTATGACATTTAAATCAATAAGATGACAAATCATCTTGATTGACACAATATTGATACCAACTTATGACATTACCAATTTAGAGTGTAATCACGAAGATGCAATTCATATGTGCTTCTATCTCTCAATTGAATCTTCAATTATAATTAAAAAACTAAAGTTTTGTCCAGAGAGAAATTAGTATTTATTATACTATTTGAACTATTGGAAATATAGATTATAACATCACTTGAAGAAATAAAATATTTAGTAAAATATTTAAATTAACTACCCTTTAAATGATGAATCTTCTTGATTTTTTAAGGAGAATTTGTAAATTCTAATTTAAAAGAACTTGTAGATTATAATATAGAACAAGAAATGTTATGTTGCATACTTGCATAGTGGAAACTATCACATCTATAACTAAGTTAGAAGATAAAATTTATAATAAAAAAAAAATCTATAAAGGATAAGAAATTGGATTTTGTGATAGGTGATAATAATGGAGAGTATTATTAGCACATGGAGCCTACACTTATAATAAAAAATGAAAAAATAAGCTAAAAAAAATAAAAAAAATAAAAAAATCAAATTTCTACCAGACATTTACCGAAATCGATATATTATCGATATTTCACTGATATATCGGCGAAATCCCGCGAGAATGAGGCATTTTTCACCGATACCGATATCGATACCGATATATTGTCGATATTTCGCCGATATTTTATCCAAAAAAAACTACATCTCGTTATAATATCGGATTCATATTATATCGCGATTTTTTCATCCGAAGAAAGATGCTTCAGAAAAATTATAGTTTGAAAAGATGACTCAAAACTAAAAGAATGTTTAAGAAGTGTGTGCATTTCTGTAACCTAACAAATCCGACTTAATATCAGATCCTATAATACAAGTTGAATATTTTAATCAACATTTATAATCTCTGACCTGATCAGAAGTAGATAAGGTCCGGAGTCTAAACCAGCATATCATAAATGCTGCACCATAAGTTCAAAGGAATTGTTTCCCTTCTTTTGTTTTTCTTCTCGTATCTCTTTTGCTAATTCCACAAGATATTGGTTTCCACCATCCACCCCAAGCAGTCGAAGTGTTGGAATGTATCCAAATTGTAAGGGCATAGACGTTAGATACGGACAACGAAAAAGCCGTAGGCATATGAGTGTATGGAAGGTGTCGTAGGACTTGAATGACCAGTCCATCAGATCTGATTCGTCAATTAGCAGATATTTCAAACAACAAAACTCTCCTCTAGTTGTTCTCCATTGGTTTCCTTGGAAAGCAAAATTTCTGAGTTTAAGCACTTCAAGATTAGGCAATGAACCAAGAATTGTCATATCTTTCCAAGGAAGTCGACACCCACTCAAGGTTAACTTTTTTAGCGTAAGAGGACATACATGATTAAGGTCTCGCACAAAAAAATCATTATGCCCCTCCAATTTCAATGTTTCAAGCTGATGCAGATTGGGAAGATTTTTGAGATGGTAATCTTGATCAAATGTGTCTTCAGAATAACAGATTCCCAACTTTTTAAGGTTAGGAATTATCTTCAGGATCATTTCACTGCATCTAAAATTACATACCCATGAAAGAGTTTGTAGGCTTTGTAGAGGAGAAATCGGTGGTTGTAGATGGAGTGAAGGATGAAACGAGAAGGCGATAAGATGTCTTAATTTTGTCAACCTCCAAATTTCCTTTGGCAAACGTACACCATGTCTATATATAATTAAAGTCTGAAGATTTTGAAGCTTTGATATGGCTGCAGGAATACACAAAGAGGAAATGTTGGCAGCAAGGTACCTTAAATGAATGAGCTCAAACACTTGATCATCCCAACCCAAGTTGTCACTCTTATTTACAACATGCAATATTCTGAGGAGAGGAAAATTTAGAACAGAACCCATTGGCAAGTATTCTCCTTGCTGAATGCATATAATGGTACGCATTGGTGAGTTATGGATAGTTTCTCCGAGATGTAGATCATAGGAATTGAGAATTACACGGCGCTGATTTTTTAGGATTTTTGGAAGAAAATACCTTCTGAGGGTTGTATTAGGTAAGTAATCCATAACCGGCAGTAGAAACTTGCGTTCCTGGATCCTTCTTATGCAGAAGTCCCGCACCACATTCTGGAGGCTGTATCTTTCGATTTTTCCTTCACTCGTCCAACTAACAACCATAACTAGACTTCTACTGACTAGATCTTCTACATACTCTTCTGCCACCTCTTCAAAGGTTTTCAATGCATTGGGTTCTACGAAACCCTCGGCTACCCATAGTTTGATGAGTTCTGAGACTCTCAACTCATAATTTTGAGGAAAAGCTCCCATATATAACAAACACTGCCTCAAATGATGAGGCAAATCCATGAAACTCGAAGATACTATCTTTTCCAATTGGCCATCTTTTGTAGAAATAGCAGAAAGGACATCTTCAGAAATTGCCTCCCAGGATTGTAGCGTCATAGGGATAGAAGATAGAAGATCAGCCATAATAACAATAGAAAGGGGTAGACCTCCACAACCACTTGCAATATTCCTTCCAATGAGCTCAAATTCATGAGGACAACCTTGCTCTCCAAACACCTTATTCTGAAGTAAACACCAACTTTGATCATCACCAATCAAATTCATTTGGTGAGGAGGGTAATATGGGCTGAAATTAACAGCCACATCTAATTGCCTTGTGGTCAACAAGATTCGACTTCCATTCTCATCAGGAAATATATCATTTAAATGATGCCAAACCTTTTCACTCCACACATCATCCATTACAATGAGATACCTTTTCTCACATAATGTTTGCCAAACCCTTGATCTAATGTTCCCCGGAGATATATCTTCTCTCTGCAGATCCAGAGAAAGTTGGAGGCTTCTAAGAATATCTGTTAGGCTATAATCTAGTGACACTGATAGCCAAATACGAATGTCAAAGTGGTTCATAATGAATGGAACATTATAAACACATCTAGCAAGAGCAGTCTTACCAATTCCTCCACTGCCAACTATGGCAAGACGTCTGAGTCCGTAACCTGCCCCACAAAGCCAATCCTTAATTCTCATCAAATGATTATCAAAATCAAAAAACATATCATTTTGGGCAAATGTTGATGATGAATTAGCAGCAGCAGCAGAAGACTGATCACTGAGTGGAGGATCTTCGATCGTCAATCCACTCATCCTCTTCATCTCTCCAACAATTGAATTCATTTCCTCTGCTACTTTTTTCAGCCGTTGTTTAAGCTTAAACGTTGACCATCGACCAACACCCGACCTCATCGATCCACAATCAGATCCATTTTTTTCCAAAAAAAAATCTTGGATAATATCTTTTGCTTTATTTGCTACTTCCCACAATCGCCTTTCCCAACTGATAACATCGTTTGGAGAATATTCGAAGAGCGGTAGCAAGGAAGTAGTGTGGTCATGGATAGACTTAATTTCTTGATATCCAGGAACAGAAAAGGGATTCTGATCCTGAATTTGGATTTCGTCAATGGTTTGTGCAAGTGAAGTTAGAGAATGATAAGCCATACTGATCTCCGATGTATACAATCAAAATTGTTTTACAAATTCCTTTCGGAAATGAAGTAGTATATGATAACAAGGGCAAGGTAAAGTTAGTTATTATCTATACTTATTATTTAATAACAAGAAAGTCACTTTTCAAAAAAATGCTCAAATATAAAATTATAAATAAAAAAAAAAAGTTACAAATCCTCTACCACTACCAACCAGCTATTAATTTTTCTAAATTTTTATCTTAA